>JAODLD010000040.1:25920246-25939816 GCA_026781065.1 Mormyrops boulengeri | reverse complement strand
ATTTACAATATACATTAAAATAAAGATGAGTGTAATGGCAAAACAAATATATAAGAAATAATTTATTTACCATGAATGAAGTTTATGATATTTGAAGAAATGTGTGATCATGCCCCAGTCAGTGAAAGTGTTTCCTACCCCTAGGCTCCAGAGGGTTAAATAGTCTAATTTTAAATATAAGGTCTACAAGACAATTCTGATATATTCCCTAATTTTAATTGTTGTCCTGCCAAGACAAATGTTTATGGAAGCTTCAAAAACATCTCTTCGATTTTGCCAGCTCTAACAATTTGTCACTTGCACTTTAGTTCAGTTTTGTAAATAAATGCATACATAAATACAAATAAATACTGTAAAGTCAATTGGTTTTAAACAATGAAAAATTTCATTCAAGTACAGGCGCAGAAACTGCAGAATAATGATTGTTTAAAACTGTTTTTCTCTTTTAAATCCCTTTTTACTGTTTTAGTTCTGTGACATTTATTTTGTGCTTTTGGAATAAAAAATTCTCAGTAAAAAGCAGCAACGCTGAAGCTTCAGAATCCTCAAGTCAGTACATGTGAAGTCAGTTTTTGAAAAATGCCAACCCTTTGTTTTGAATTGTACCAGCCATGGGTATAACAACTTTACATTGACTGAATATGTGCATCACCACCATTGTTGCCCAGAAATGTGCTCCCTTTATATCATAATACCTTTTCCTACTTAACCTTGGCAGTACATTTTTAGATATTTGCTGGTATATATTAGCATTTCTTTTTGCCTTAGAAGAAATCTTGGTAACACTTAAGGTTTTAGTAATTTAGAAACACATTCATAACATATAATGCATTAATAAAGCATTCAAAATATGGCTATAAATATTTATCAAAAGGCATAACATTATTTGCATATTATGCATTATGAATGCTTTATGAAGCTCTTTATGATGCTCTTTATGAAGCTATGTAATGCACTATAGATACCTTTATAATGCATTATAATGGTCATATAGGCATTAAGGATTCATTGTACTGCTTTATAAAGGTATCTATAGTGCATTATAAATGAGAGCTTCATAACGCAGTGATAATGTATAATAAACATGGCTATAATGTGTTTTGCCTTTCTATAAATATTTGGTAACACTACATTAACTACACCTTCATAAACCATTCATTACGCAGTAATAGAATATTCAGTGCACTGTCATAAAACATTCATAATGCTTTTATAAAACACTCATAGTCAGCATGTATCTATACCTTAACATCCTAAAATATCTCAGCATCTTTAATATACATTAATAACAAACATTATCAGGTTAAATGATTATGTTTGTTATTATCATATAATGTTTGTGTTTAGTGTGTATTAAGGCTGTTAAGGTATGTTAGAATATTAAGGTATACTTTGCTTATGAATGCTCTATAAATGCATTATAAAGTTATCATGAAGATGCGTTAATGTGACACCAAATATTTATAGCCATGTTTATAATGTTTTATGAATGCATAATAATGCATTTTGAATGTGTTTATAAAACACTGAAAACATGGCCTTAAGTAAAGTGTTACCAAAATGTTTAAAAAATTCAGATAAATAATCTCCCTCTTCGTCACAATAAGGATATTGCTTCCTTGACTCACATTTTCAGTTCTTGTTGGTTCAGTTACATTGCAGGCAATGCTGTTCATTTCCTCTTTTTTGCCATATTTACAGAGGCATAAATACTGGACGAATGATTTAATTTTATTCAATTTATTTCAATGACTGACAATTTATTGATCCTGCGTCAAGGACGCAATTAATAACTGACACCGATACCTCCGATACCTCCCATCATCTGTTCCTGAGGGTTCTGAAGTCTTCAGCATCATTCTCTCATAACTACTGGCATTCTCAGATTAACCCCCTCCTGCCTGCAAATCCTTGTGTCCTCAGGCCTCTCCGTTCCCACCCAGAATGCACTGCAGGGCTTTACATTGGCCCTCCTGTTCTTCTTTCAAGTCTCTTCAATTAGTTTTGGCAGAACATTGCACTGTCCAGACGACTGGAAATCACAATAAATTCCCAGTAACCTTGTAGTGAAATAAGCCCATATCTCAGGACTGCAGAATACTCTCCTTCTGTCCTACAATCCACGGTCACCTTTTATTACAATAAATCTGAGAAACACTTGTGCATTAATGCTTTCATTCTGCTCTTTTCATTCTCAATCTCCAGAAGTTCATTTATATATAGGTTTTGAAGATTTAAAAAAAATTCTCCATTTCCTTAAAGATATATATTTCTTTATTGAGTCAGCCCTGCACAAGTTTTACCATGTGTTGTTTGTGTTGATCTCTGTTTTATGATGTCATATGAAGCAGTTTCATAATTCTATTCATATTTTTTTCCCAAGTGATTCTGGATCATTGCTGATGACTAGCATATAAAATTATGAAACTAAGATTATAGGACCCTAGAATAGTAGACCTAAGAGATCTGATGTAAGTATCCTTAATCCTCTTGTACGTCTTTCTAATTATTTATGGCTTATTTGTTTCAAATAAACAATGTATTAGCACATCCATCATCTCAGATTTCTTAGGGTATTACTGTACCTCTATTTCCATTCTCTAAAAATGTATTAAACAAGATGTTTTGTATTGTGTTTGTCTATTGCTCATTACTTTGGTAAGTAATAATCTGGACAATTTTAGTCACAGTCTAGACAGTTGTTTTTTTATGTCTCACTTCGCACTGTCAAAATGTCATCAAACTCATAAATTACCCTCAAGGTACCACAGTGAAACAGATGGTAAGTCCTACACAGGAAGATATGAAAAAGCAGCCATGATACTAGGAGACTATGATGTCTCGCCAGGAAGTATTGCGTGGCATATTTAATAACCAAAATAAAACCCATACAATTTTCCAGGGAAAAAAAGCAGACACTGACAGGAAGAAAACATGCCATCCAGCATTTTTCCTTTGCAGACACACATGTGCCATAACAATAAGCAATAAACCCATCTCCAGTGGCAGGTGTAACTACAAAATATTTAGAAATTTTTCAGTTGTTGGAAATTATGGTCTGTCCCAGAATGTGTGTGCTGATGTTGCTATATTCACTGCTAAAAAAGTCACTAGGCCATTAGTCTGACAAGCTGTGTATTTTTCAAGTGCTTAACCCTCTGAGCCCTGAGGGTAGAAAACACACTTTCACTGACTGGGGCATGGTCACACATTTCTTCAAATATCATAAATTAAATTCATGGTAAATAAATAATAATTTGTTTTGCCATTACACTCATCTTTATTTTAATGTATATTGTAAATATGTCAGATTTATGTTGTGTGTAATTTGACATCAAAGTATAGACATTGCAAAATACAGTTTGTAACACTTGCAGAAATATTATAAAAGTACATAGTAAGCAATGGTGGCACTTTGTTTTGATCCCAGACATCTGATCTTAGCTACATGAAAATGACTAAATGGTGTAGCTGCAACATTCAGTTGGATAAATAAATAAGAAAAACCTACCTCATGTCACTCTCTCTGGTCTCCTTCCATTGAATATGTAAGAGCTCTCATGTGTAAGCATGAGCCATTCACACCTGGCCACATCCCCCCCCTTTTATGGCGCTGATGGGAATGTATCTGGATCGCATTTCACCGCTGCGTCATTCAGCAAATTACCATGCAAATGCAATTTGAATACGCAGAAATGCGGCTATTTAGAATGCGAATACTGATCTTCACGTGAAGGCGGTACTACACGCCTTGTGCCAGGGATCCCGAGAGCGATACTGTCTGTAGCCACGCTCCTGGTAGGGTCACCCTTAGCGATAAGTTTGAGGGGGAGGTGCCAGACAAAGCACGACTCAAGAAAGACCTCAACAGCGGAGCAGGCAGAGGATTGTGTCCAGGCATGCAGGTTGATCACAATAATGGCTGTGAAGGTGGAAGAAGGCTGCAGCAGACAGGGACCTCCAACTGTCATGGAGTCCATGCTGTTGAATAGGTTTGTCTCTGTCAAGGACCATGTGGTGGCTGGTTGTGCCCCAGTCTCCCCACGTTAAAAGAAGCCACGCACAGGCATCCACCAGCATCCATCAGCACACTCCTCTCCTCTCATGTCCTGTGGCAATCAGCAAGTGACTACAGGCATGATTGAGAAGTCTGGAACCTCCTAGTCACGAACTGGCACACAGGCGGTGGATGAAGTTGAGTCGTCGAACTCTCGGACTGAGGCAGGAGAGTTCTTTGGTACCTTTACCCATGAGTGAGCCCGTTTCAGGGTCCACATTGCCCACCCCGGTAAGGGGGGGGGCTAAAAGTGCCCTAAATATTGTCTGCCTCACCATTTTCCTGGCTGGATTACTGCATCTAGTGGGATCTCCTCCATGCAGTCAGAAACAAAGAAAAATGCATTTTGGCATCTGGAACATGCACACTCTTTTGGACAGTAAATGCTATGAGCGGCCAGAGAGATGAACAGCCTTTGTAGCTAGGGAACTACGGAGGTTAAAAATTGACATTGTTGCTCTCTCTGAGACCAGACTGGCAGAAGAAGGACATCTGAAGGAGGAAAAAGGAGGGTATACCTTCTTCTGGAAGGGCAGACCTGCAGAAATTGTTAATTAATTAATACAGTTGGTATGAGGTGTGAACCTCCAGGCTGGTATGGCATGTTTGGTGTCGAACAGATGGAAAATCACTCCTGATTTCAAGTCTGGTCAGTGGCTACTGTGAAAGTATTTACATGAAAAGTTACACCAGTTTGATGAAAATAATCGGTAAAGTGGCATCAGTCTACTCATAAAATACCAAAAGGACTGCCACAGACACCCCTCCGAAAGCCTGCCAACTAGACGGCCAGCCATTGGTTCAGGTGTCGGATTCCTGGTCATCCCTATTCATGAACTTTAGACCATAAAACCTGGCACCTCAGAGCAAAGCCTGGAAGATAGAAGGCAGAAGAGAAGCAGCGAGAGAAGGCAGGAGAACATCAGCCCCGCAGAGGGAGGAGAAGAGAAGCCCTGGGAGAAGAGCAGCCCACAAGAAGCCCTCCTGAAGCCTACTGGTGAAGGCCTGCTACCCAACAGAGAACTGCAACCAAGACAAAGCCTTTCACCTTAAAGCTTCACAAGGAGAGAGAATTCAAGGGGCTCTACTCCAACAACCACTCCAAACGCCGCACCTTCTTGAGTGCCATCATTTCCTCAGCTCATCACCTCTGCAACCAACTGCCAAGACCCCCCCCCACTCTGCAATCAAGTAAACCAACTTCCTCTCATTCCAACAACCTAACTGTTCTATTAATCTGCTTTATGACTTTAGGGTCGTGATTCCACAAACTGTGCTTGCTTTGCAGAACAGTGTTTCCCTTTTAAGGTTACCCATCTAAATCTGGTCACTACATTTTCATGTTACATTCTGTTTAGTTCTATCCCGCTATTTCATGTTTGTTGTTTATGTGTTAGTGTAATGACTATCTTATGTTAGTTGTAGTGTTAGTTATAAATAAATGCATGTCAAAATAAATGCCTCAAAATTTTTCTTTTTCTATGTCTAGTTTCAGAAATGTACTGAATGTGTCAAATGTTGTAACCATGTTGACTGACATTATAGACATTAATTAATCTAACTCTAAACAAACAATTTTCATTGACAGTTTCCTCAGAGCATTCCAAACAGTAATGTACTGCAAACTTATACATTTCTGTTTTTAAACCTCACAATACATTCTTATGATTAGATAAAATTGGGCATGACAAAAACTGACAAAAACTAATAAATTATGCCTGCATCCCTGACTTGAGTCTTCACTGACTTGACTGATGATTTATGCTACTTTGGAATATTTTTTCATGAAATTACCATATTTTAACTTTGAATCTCATTAATGAACATATTTGTCAAGTTACCATGTCTTGACATCATAGAATTTTTTTCATGCCTCATACTATTTTTCATAGCAGGTTGGCATCTACTATGACCAAGTCACTTTATGTGCTTTAGCTTTTTATATGCAATTCCCTGGAGGTGACCATGCACTTGCTTTCACTGAAGAAAATAATTTCATATTTTCTCGGTTGTTGGCTCTGCAAATATTACTGTAAATCACTATAATAAGCTTTTTGAAAATCTTGAAAAAATGTCAATGTCATTTTAATTGATATTGAAGTAGCATTAAATCATTTTTCTTGAAACAAAACCTCAAAGTATATACAAGGTGCTTTAATAGATATAGATATGTTAACGTCATACTAGTATGGCATATTAATAAATATGTAAATCACCACTACAAATTGTTATGGTATAACAACCTGTCCATCATAAGGAACTGAAAACCAGTAAAATACTGCTAATAAAATAATAAATGTTGTTGACAGACAATATAAATACTAACTTACTAGTTACTAGTTTAACATCTGCATATTTTATTTCAGTCTATTACCACTAGCCAACAACTCATAAACAGACTGACCCCCATATTCTTTCAAATTAGTATTAACTAACATCATCCTTCCTTTCATTAATAGCCTGTTTACAATAACCTAATACACACAGATTTAAGACTTATTAACATTTAATAAGGTTTGGTCTGCTTGTTTTGGAGGAAGTATTGAATTAATCTGAGCATTTTTTCCCCTTTAAATGCTATAGACATTACAATTCATTATGGTTGTATTGCTGCTGCCTGCGGTGTCAAGACTCTGTTATGACGTGAGTCATTCCTGAGTGGCGGTGCTGGAGTAGCAGAGACTTGTGGGATTGAGGACAGCATGGGACGGGCTGCTGTGTTAATGAACAAGCACGGCGGTAGCGGGGCGAACATACACGGGCGCTCAGTGGACAAGACTGCTGCCCTGTCTTAAAGGCAGCCCGTTAAATGAGAAGCAGATCAGCTTCTAGCCAGATATGTGTGCCGCAGTCTGACTGTATGTATGTGTATGGCTTTTGTTCCTTTCCCAATGTATGGATTTTTCTTTAATTTTCCATTAAGAATTTAATTATGTGCTGGCTGTTTCTAATCTATTTGATAAATTCTCTGTCAGTCACTAATGACAACTGCATCTCACTGAGGTTACCTGTTTTGTTCCCAATAATTGTATCCATCCATCCATCCATTCATTATCTTCTGCTTATCCGAGGTCAGGTCGCAGGAGCAGCAGTCTCAGTAGGGAAACCCAGACTTCCCTCTCCCTGGCCACTTCGTCCTCCTCCTCCGGGGGAATCCCGAGGCGTTCCCAGGCCAGCCAAGAGACATAGTCCCTCCAGCGTGTCCTGGGTCTTCCCCAGGGCCTCCTCTTAGTGGGACATGCCCGGAACACCAAACCAAGGAGGCATCCAGGAGGCATCCTATGCAGATGCCCGAGCCACCTCATCTGGCTCTACTCTGAGTCCCTCCCAAATGACCGAGCTCCTCACCCTATCTCTAAGGGAGAGCCCAGCCACCTTGTGGAGGAAACTCATTTCGGCTGCCTGTACTCGCGATCTCGTTCTTTCGTCACTACCCATAGCTCATGACCATAGGTGAGGGTAGGTATCGACTTGTAAATTGAGAGTTTTGCCTTTTGGCTTAGCTCCTTCTTCACCATGACAGACCGATGCAGCGCCCGCATCACTGCTGACGCCGCACTGATCCTCCTGTCGATCTCCCGCTCCATCCTTGCCTCACTCGTGAACAAGACCCCGAGATACTTAAACTCATTCACTTGGGGAAGGACCTCCTCCCCGACCCGGAGAGTGCACTCCACCCTTTTCCGGCTGAGGACCATGGTCTTGGATTTGGAGGTGCTGATTTTCATCCCAGCCGCTTCACACTCGGCTGCGAACTGCTCTAGTGAGAGCCGAAGGTCACGGTCTGATGGGGCCAACAGAACCACATCATCTGCAAAAAGCAGAGATCTAATCCTGAGGTTACCAAACCGGACACTCTCAATGCCCTGGCTGCGCCTAGAAATTCTGTCCATAAAAGTTATGAACAGAATCGGTGACAAAAAGGCAGCCCTGGCGGAGTCCAACCCTCACAGGAAACAAGTCTGACTTACTGCCGACAATGCGGACCAAGCTCTGACACCGGTCGTACAGGGACCGAACAGCCCTTATAAGGCAGCCCGGCACCCTATACTCCCGGAGCACTCCCCACAGGACTCCCTGAGGGACACGGTCGAATGCCTTCTCCAAGTCCACAAAACACATGTAGACTGGTTGGGCAAACTCCCATGTACCCTCCAGGACCCTGCTGAGAGTATAGAGCTGGTCCACTGTTCCACGGCCAGGGCGAAAACCACAATAATTGTATGCTCATCATATATTTCATTGTGGCCCTATGCTTTTCATTGTGGCCCTAGCTTTGGCCTGTGCTTCAGTGCTTTTGTATATTATCTACACTATAGATTGTATATAGAATATATTTGTTTGTATATTGTATATATATTTGCAAAAGTCTTCGGCAGTCACAGAAAACGTTTAAATTATCTTCATGTTGGTGTAAAACTATGATATGTCTGTCAAATTGTTTCAACATTTAAAAACCTCTCCTAAAATCACCCCAGTATTTGCGGCAACAATCCAATACACCCAAGTTTTTTTGACTGGACAACTACCCCACTGTGTTTGGCTAATTAACATCTCTTGGAATTAGTTAGCTAATTACACACACACACACACACAACACACCAGGAATAATCTGCCTTGGGCTGTATCCATGTTGCTCCAATAAACATCAGTGCCTGTTAATAATTGAAACAATATTACTCTCCAGAAAAGTACTGTATTTATCTGCCAAATGGAAATAATCTGGCATGTTTCTGGATGACCTCTCTTCTGTAAGTCTGCAGTGTACTTTTTAGTGAAGGTGAAAATTAATCAATGATACAGTGACAACATCACAAATTAAGTCACATACGTAAGGTCCATTACCATATTTGAAATTTCTGTATGGATTAACAAATTATCCATATCTATTTGGTAAACAGGTGAGTAAACATGTTTGAAACTGTGGTGAACTGCAGCTGAAGGGGGTTCTTTCAGAATCGAGTAAATATTTGTATGTTTAGTATTATAGTCCAAGAGTGGATAAGACATAAAACATAACATAAAGTGTATATAACAGCTATAGCAAGATAAAGTCAAGGAGATCAAGTAGTAAATAATATTGCCCCAAACAGTAAAATAAGATCCTGTGTGTGTGTTTCTGCATGTATGTATAATACAATACAAAAATATATATATGGGCCTCCTCAGTGTATCTGAACAGTGGAACAGATTTAGTATTCACAACATTGAAATTCCATTTTATTACCAATTTAAATAATTTAAATTCAAATTATGATTATGATGTAAAAGGCAATTGTCTATTTGAAATAGAGCCAAAAATAAATTATATACAATTAGCCTTCAAGACTGGAAAATTTAGCATAAGCAGCGCAGTGGCATGGCTGGTGTTTTCCTGCTGTCCTTAGGAGAGCCCATTGTGAATGGCACTGGAGTTGTGAACTCCTGCTGATGACCCTCCCAGATGCGATCCCGCATGTGTCACACTGCACCTCTCAGGAACACAGGCAGCCGTAAATCATGGCTGGTGTTTTCCTGCTGTCCTTAGGAGAGCCCATTGTGAATGGCACTGCAGTTGTGAACTCCTGCTGATGACCCTCCCAGATGCGATCCCGCGTATCACACTGCACCTCTCAGGAACACAGGCAGCCGTAAATCATAGCTGGCTGACAGATAGAACCATTGGCCAGCCCGCCAGCCACAGGCGTGTCACATGCTGCTTTCAAGGGCTTGCTGCTCATTTTCCTAATGTGTGTTTATTCCCCCCCCCCCCAGCAGGCCCCTTTGGGAAGCTCGGGGCTCATTTTATTAAAGTAGTGGTGCAGAGAGATGCAGGTGACAGCTGAGCGGCAGTACTCTCACACCTGTTATTATTATTTTTTTCCCAGTTACAGACCAAATTGATGGCTTGGAATTGCAGTGTCTGAGGATCCCATCTATTGACTCCCACCTGCCTCTGACTCTGTACTGAATAAGTGTTATGGGAAAAGGATGAATGGATAGATGGATGGACGGATGGATGGATGTGTAAATTGATTTATTCATTTTGTAGCAGCTACCATGAACTGGTAACAGTTCCCTGTTTCACTATTTTTGGTATGGTAAATTTTAGGTTAAATTGGATGGAATATTTTCTTACTATTGCAAAATATTCACTTAATAATCATAGTAAAGGGTCATGTGGTTTGCTCCTTGCTTATCATAACTAAACTCAGTGGAAACTGGTGAAAGACAATGTGCAGGCATGGAGAGGTCCTGGTTTCATGCAACTCAAGGGTGGGAGTGAAAATGCTGTTTGAAGCACTCGGTGACATTTCACAGAATTATCCGCCATGTGCTAGCTGACATTTATTCACTGATCCTCTGAGCTTTCCATACAGGCATTATTCAAGGTTGAAACATTTGGGCTTTGCTCAACTCCAGGAATGGTTTCTGTTAGTTTTACTTTTCCTGGCATTCCGCTGCCAAGGGATCCAAAGGGACTGATATAAAAAACTATTAAACAAAGCCCCTTTAATAAAATATATTTTTTAAAAGTGTCATTATTTTACTTACAACTGATGTGAACCAAGTTTTTATTTTAATTGTCCTGGCACAGCAATGATAAAAACATACTAGACATTTATGTGAATACTAACTGTAATGGAATGCGTATTTTATATAGGCTTTAGATAGTCCCAGTTACCCAGAACAGGATAATTAGTTCAAAGATGGGGGCATTTTAGATATTATATGCATTAATCTTTCTGTGATTATGCCAACATTATCATTTTGAATTTATCATAACACTTCATACTTGCATTAAAATGTTATTTATATAATAACAACGAAAAAAAATGAATGAAGACAAGCAGTTTATCTCCCTGCACTCGTTATTGGTTGTAGTTTGATTTTAACACTAACACCATCACAACTTTCATTGTCCTCTGGGCGGAAATACTCCCTTCGAGAACATTCTGTTGCAACTTTTGCCTGTAAAAGGACTTAACACTTTTATGAGAAATTTAATTGTGATCCAAAGATCCAAAGTAGTAATAAGAAATTACTATGATAAACATACATAAAAAATACTATTACTAAATCTTTTGTTGCAGTACATATTAAAAGGCTTCTTTCTGGGGTTTAACAAAACCTTAAACCATTCTTATCAGTTATGAATTATAATGGGAGTATAAATGAAAAGTCAACTGGTTACTTTCCTCATCCATGTCATCTGCGAAGATTTGGTTCCAAAGCACACCTCTAACAGAAGGTTCAGATCTTCAGAAAACTTTATTCATGATGGATTGTTCCTCATTCTTAAGTTAGAGCTCTCAGAAGGGTACTTCGAAAAAATCAGGCACGTCGAGAAACTCCCAGTGATTGATCTCCCAGAAGAGCCTTTCCAAACTCCCTTATGTCTTGGGGCTCCAGTACAAGCTGGGTCTTTTACCTTGTGGAGGATGGAGTGAATGATCAGTGTTCCACATTACAGTTTATAAAGGAATGATTGAAGTTTCTCCATACATGTGTTATTTTGTTCAGATACCAAAACGATCAGCCCCATTTCTGTCCACCCTGGTATCCTTGACAGTTTTGACAAAATGATGCGCTGAATGTCAGGATTATACTTAATCTCCTTCTGAAACATTTTTATTTGCTTTGGGCTTTTTAAGGTCATAAGGGATTCTAAGGTTCTGGAAACATGCTGTCTTAGAGACGACCAGCTTGTATTTAACATTTTAGCCATTGTTTTGGAAAAGAACCACCAATTCAGAATCAAATAAAAACTATTCATTGTTGATGGTGATCCTTTTGGAATTTGTTGAGACAAAACTTTACCTGACTGAAAATCACAGAAATTACATCTATCGGCATTGATTTAAGTGACTATTGATGTTAAGTGATAAAACATTTTGAGCAGACCTTTCACAAATCATTCAGCATTGTACATTTCATAAGATGTATCAGTCAGTTTATATCTTGTTCATAGCCCAGTAGAGGTCAGACAATGAAAGTAATAGGAACAATGCTGTTATGGAGTTTTTCCAGAAATGCCCCTGGTCTCCAGCCAGTTCTGAAGCCCCCAGCCAGTGCCCCATCTCTCATCCTTCATCATATGAAAGTGTTTAAGTTCCTCACCCCAAATCCAGGTGTTTCTAATAACACTCCCCTTCTGAGTGTCAAAGCTGACAGCAGGACGATGTTCCTCAGTGAAGGCTCCTAATTAGAGCTGTCATTTCTACACCAACAAGAGTCTGATTCCGACTTGCAGCACAGGTGGCTGGAAATCAATCACTCAAAAACAAATTGCTCCTGTTATGGTCTACATTATGATTTTTTTTCTTGTCTTTTCTTGTCCTTTACTGAGTCCTTTGCTCAATTATAATTACGCTAGTTATAGCTGAAACATTAAAAGGCAATCATTTCCCCTTCTTCTGGATATTGACACGAATTGGTTCCCTAATACTGAAGTGTGTCTAAGTTGTACATCAAATAGTGATATAGTCAAGAGCACCTAAACCAAGTCATTACCAAGATCAGAGTGTATCGAGACCAAGACAAGACCAAGACCAAGGCAGGGTGAGACAAGACCAAGGCAGGGCGAGACAAGAACAAGGCAGACATCAGTGCATGGTTTTATATGTTGTTTTATTTATAACTTCATAACATCTAAAAGAAATTGAAATAGAAAACCATTGTTTAGTTTATGATCCACTGAATAAACAAAGACATAACAGACGGTTTTAGAGTCTAATGCTGAATGTTTATTGCTATCCTTTTTCCACCTATATACGCTGTGATTGGTAAAGTGCAATTTGAGGATCAAACTTTTAGTCTGTATTTTATCCTCAAACAACAAAAAATTGCTGTAGCATGTCATTGTGTTTACAGATAGGAGGTGTTCCAATTACATGATGGGCACGTTTTATTTCAACTGTTTTGACGTAAGCTTGACATCAAAGATACATATGCAACCTTTTATGAATAAATATTGCAAAAATACCAAGTAATTGTCTTACTAATAAATAGAATGCTGTGTTTTGTTATTTCTAGTAGAACTCCAGCCCCATTTTTGAGTTTTTCTATCCCCTTATAGGCATGCATGCATTATATATATATATGGGTAACACTTTCTATGAAGCCCATATTAATAAAGCCTTCTTGACTATAAATTTTCATAAAAAGGCGTAACACATTATAGCCATGTTTCAATTGCATAATTTAATAATTTATTTGCATTTTATTCCTCCCGTTCACAAGATTATTTTCTGCTTTCTGTTCCATATGCCTGTACTGAATTGGGTATAAAGGCTTTTGTCCACTTTGCACCTTTTGCATGGAATACGTTCCAAAAAGACAGGAAATTAACTGAGTTAATGTCATTGACTGCTTTTACATCCAAACTGAGAGTTCTTAAGGCTGACTCTATTGCATGCACCTGTTTTTCATAATCTGTTTGTAAATTTAATCCTATTTATTTTGTGTGTTGCAACTGTGTAATTTTGCAACTGTGTTTTGTATTTTACTGCTGTCTATCTTGGCCAGGACTTCCTTGGAATAGAGGTTTTCAAATCTTAATGGGATTTTCCTGGTTAAATAAAGATTAATTAATAATAATAATAAATCATGAATGCTCTATGACGGTCTCATCTATAGTGCACTATGAATGACTTCATAATGTATAATAATGGTCAGTATAACAATTAAGGGTGTGTTGTGCTGCATTATGAAAGTATTTATAGTGTGTTATAGATGAGACCTTCATAGAGCACTCAAAATGCATATTACGCATGACTATAATGTGTTATGCCTTTTTATGAATAGTTATAGCCATTTCTATAATACTTTATAAATTTATTATTCATGTATTATTCTTTATATATGTTCTTTATATATGTATACTTCATTATGAAGGTATGTATAACACAATATAATGACTACTTTAAGTAAAGAGTCACAATTTTTTTTTTCCCAGAAGGGTGCGTGGATCATTGCTGGAAGTGAATATATGCTTTGTTTTCCATCAAATGCGAATAATATTGATGTTTTATGGATTATTAGGGGTGCTTTTTCATGGAAAATTTAAAAATAATGATTCATTACACACAGGATTACTCTGGAATACTCTGCAACTGATCAAGTAAGATCAAGTAAGTTCTCTCAATTGCAAAGATTCATGTCTGTGCCTTTTATCTATCCAAAGTTATGAGCCTGAGATTAATTGGTGTGAAAATCAATGCATTTTGCATTTGTCAGGTTCTCAGGGTTAAGAAACAGATGAATATTAAGTCATTATGATAAATATTGAGACATCTTGATGAGTGGTTTTGACTGGTCTTAAAATAAAACCTCAAGTCCTCTATGTGCAAGACTGAGAAAAGCCAATCCAAAATAAAGTTGACTCCGAGACGAGACCAAGACCACAAAAAAGTGGTCTCAAGACCAGTCTCGAGTACTACAACACTAGCAGAAGCTGCAGGAAAATAACATGAGAGAGGTCTGGGATGGCATGAAGACCATCACGGGTTGCAAGAAGAGCAACAGGACAGCCGACAGAGATATGGTGAGAGCAAACCAGCTCAACCACTTCTACAGGTTTGATTGCCCTGCACTTGCCACTACAGCCAGCCCAGCCAGCACACCTACACCTCCCCCACCAGCTGCTGATTCCTCTTCACCTCACGCCTCATCACCTCCCCCACCAGCTATTCCCCAGCCCCCATCACAGACAATATGACCCCCCTCCCCCCACCATCAGACCCACCACTACGCCATACCCCTCTGCCACACCATCACTGCAGATCAAGTCAGAGGTGAGGTGAGGAGACTTCACCCCAGAAAGGCAGCTGGCCCAGACAAGATGTGCCTGAGAATGCTCAAGGCCTCTGCTGTTGAACTGGGGGAGCTACTTGAACATGTCTTCAGTCTAAACCTATGACTGGGGATGGTCCCTGCTCTCTGGGAGACATCATGGATCATCCCAGTTCCTAAAAAGCACACCTCAGTGAGCTGAATGATTTCAGGCCAGTGACCCTGACATCCCACATAATGAAGACACAGGAACAGCTGCTACTCCATCTCCTTAGACCTCGGGTCTGCCACACACTTGACCCATTGCAGTTTGCATACCAGGAGAAGGTGGGTGTAGAGAATGCCATTCTACACCGTACCTTACAGAGAGACCAGAATTTGTCAGGCTGACAGACTGCTCCTCTGAGACTGGTCAGCAGCATGGGTGCACCACAGGGGACTGTGTTTTCCCCAGTCTTTTTCACCCTGTACACATCTGACTTCACATTCAACTCAGAGTCATGCCACATGTAGAAGTTTTCAGCTGACACGACAATTGTGGGGGAGTGCAGGAGCCTAGTGGAGGACTTCATGAGTGCAGGTCAAGCCAGGTGCAGCTGAACACCACTGTTACAACCCTGACTCAAAGGCCGAACATAACCGACAGAAGACCCACATCCAACCCGGCCCAGCCCAAGAGCCACACACCAGGAATCCCCAGCAAGTAGAATTGCTCTTTTTACTTTGAGGTTTTACTGCCAGATTCTTACAGCCATATGCTTCAGAAAAGGGTTCAAGCCTAAAACAACCAAAACCCCCACTATCTTCCAAAATAAACAACTAAAGCTAGTCCTCGACAAAAGAAAAAAAAACAATCCTACTCCTACCTCCCTAGCTAACCAAAACAAAGACAAAATTCCACTCCCCCTTGAAACAAACAAAAAAGGCCCCCTTTTCCTACTGACTTGGAATTGAATTCCACAAACTTTACACCTAACCAAACAGATCAACCATGGGCTCACTAGCACCCAACAGGAGCAGGCTGGGCAACAGGAAGAATGAGCTATCTTCTCTCTCTTCTCTCTTCACTTCCTCTGCTTAACAGGCCCCCTCTGTCACTGGTCTGTATTGAGGGGGTTGAGGTGGAATTAGTCAGGACCTACAAGTACCTTGGCCTACCATTTGGACGTCAGACTGGACTGGTCAGCAAACACTAAGAGACTACAAAAAGGGCTAGGTCTGGCTCTATTTTCTGAGGAGGCTGTGGTCCTTCAAAATCTCCAGGAAACTTGTGCTGATGTTTTACTAGTCAGTCATCACCATCACCAGAGCTGGACTCCGTCACATCAGTAGCATAAAGAAGGACCATAAACAAACTTCTGACCAACATGGACAATGACAGTCACCCCCTGCACAGCATAATCTCCAGGCAGAGGAGTCTGTTAAGTGGCAGACTGTGGTCACTGTCCTGCTTGACGGACAGACTGAGGAAGTCTTTTGTCCCCCAGGCTATACAGATCTGACAAGATGGCGGCACGCACGGACGCAGTGGCTTAGTGCTCTTCATTCCAGTGTTTCATGTGTAAGTGTGTGATAGTACTGCTACTTGTCCTACCTACATTTTGCCAAGCTGACAACATCTACAGCCGACACAACCTTCTCAAGATCGGAGTTTGCAGCAAGGGGAGTGTTTCATCAGCGTTTCTCCGATCCCATGACATTTCAGCAGACATAGCGAGGAGTTCCGGCTCTCCGTGGAGTATCATCCCCGCGGGCAGGTAACGGAGGCAGCACTAGAAGAGGAAGAAAAAGCGAGGCTGCAGGGCAGGCGCTACCGAGGCTACGGAGGCAGCCTGTTAAATCATTGCTTCCCAGTGTTTTTCTCACCAATGCCAGATCCCTTGTTAACAAAACTGATGAACTGAGGCTATAGGTGTCAACAAATAACATCGTCAATTAGCAGTCAGCTTACTAAGCCCCCGGATGCCGTGCACATTGTTGCTGGGGACTTATCTAAAATCTGTGCTTCCTAAATTCCATCAGCACATTAAGTGTGCCATCAGAGGAGCTAACACATTGCATAAAGTCTACACGAACATCAAACAGGGGTACAGGGCTAAACCGCTACCACACCTGGGCCACTCTGACCACACATCATTGTTTTTAATCCTGGCATATATCCCACTCAGGAAAACTGTCCTAAACAGGGCTACAGGGCTAAACCGCTACCACACCTGGGCCACTCTGACCACACGTCACTGTTTTTAATCCTGGCATATATCCCACTCAGAAAAACTGTCCTAAACAGCACAATGACAGTTCAAACTTGGCCAGATGGAGCCTCACAGCAGTTGTAGGACTAGGATAGTAACTGGGATAGTAAATAAAGCTGCAATAACTTCCTCAAATATAAAAGCCAGCAGTTAATCTATTCTAATCTATTTAGTTTTATTGTACTTTATTTTTATTTTATTGTTGTTTTAGAGTCATGGTAAGCCAAGAGCCTATCCCAGGCTGCATGGGCCACAAGGGAGGGGCACAAAGGAGGGGTACAAGGGAGGGGCACACGGGAGGGGCACAAGGGACGGGTACAAGGGAGGGGCACACGGGAGGGGCACACTGGATGGGATGCTGGCTCTTCACAATTCAACAATATCAGTTCATTTAAAGAACATATATTTTAACTTGGGAAGGAGTAACTGGAGCAAATCCATATCATCTCATCATTTTATGCTCAGAAATGTGTCGAAATCCTCAGAGAGAATACTGTCTTAGAAACCGAGAGCACATATTTTGTACTTGGATAGTTTCAGTAAATTAGAAAATTCCAAAATCAATTAAAAATCATTATGTGTAAAGATGATTTTAATCATAAGACATCTATCATATCAGTCTCATGCATATGTACAGTTAAGGTCAGAATTATTAGCCCCCCTAATGAAATCACACAAAACCCTTAATATTTCCATGGAAATGACCCTAACAAAAACTGTTAATACTTGTATTGCTTAAAAAGAACAAAGACAAAATCTACACAAAGTTTGATTAAGATATTTTATTGATGTTCTGAATTTTAACAAGAAAACTGAAAAATGACAAGGCCAAAATGATTAGGCCCCCTAACATTTAATGGTCAATAGTGTGGCCTCTCTGTCTTACAACTGATAAAAACCTCTCCCTGTAGTTCTTAACTAGATTGGCACATGTCTCTTGAGGTATATGAGCCCACTCTTCCATGGCCAATCGTTCCAGCTCATCCAGATTGCGTGGTTTTCTAGCATGGACATTCCCCTTGAGCACCCGCCACAGATTATCAATGGGATTGAGATCTGGGCTCTGTGAGGGCCACTCCAGGACTCTGATCTTGATGTCCTTCAAAACATTTGCGACCAACTTGGAGGTAAGCTTCGGGGTCATTATTGTGCTGAAAGACCCAGCCACCATGTTTAACAGTGGGAACTGTTAGGGTTGAAGGCTTCTCCCTTCCTTCTCTAAACAAAAGCAACATCCCTCTGCCCAAACAGATCAAGTTTAGTCTCATCAGAACAAAGAACAGACTTGTAAAACTGATTACCATATTTCAAATGTTCATGGGAATGGAGCTATGGAGTTTTTTTAGGGCGGTGACCTTGATGTCCTCCACGATGAAGAGCTTTCTCAACTGCCTTCCTTGACACATCAACTCCAGAAGAGGCCAGCTCAGCAACAATCACCTTGGCAGAGACCTGGGGATCCTTGTTGACATCTCTGATTATTTTTCTCTCCAAAGTTTTTGAAATCTTGCACTTTAGGCCACGCCCAGGTTTATTTGCAACAGATTTTGTTTCCTGGTGCTTTGCAATGATGCATCGTACAGCTCTTCTAGACACTGTGAAACGTTTGGAAATGACAGTGTAGCCTTCACCCTCACGGTGAGCATCTACTATCCTCTTTCTGAAGTCCAGACTAGTTTCCTTTTTTTGGGCATTATAGATTTTGTCTTTGTTCTTTTGGAAGCAATACAAGTATTAACAGTTTTTGTTAGGGTCATTTCCATGGAAATATTAAGGGTTTTGTGTGATTTCATTAGGGGGGCTAATAATTCTGACCTTAACTGTACATAATAAAAGCATTAGTAGTAAGTTGACTTTACAAATAAAATATTGTGAGGTTAATATGGGGTTAGCCTATGTTTCTTCCAAAAACAGAGCTATTATATTTGTGGATATGAATTTCAGACACGAGTCCATACCTCTTTCACTGTGTTTTTTGAAGTGGCCACTTTGTGCTTTTGCCACATTGCACTGTTTCCCAGATTCCATTCAGTGAAGCTATTCCAGTTGCCTGCTCATTCTTAGCATTTAAACTTTTCACCCTCAACACTAATATATGCACCAGAAATAACAGCATATGGTCACAGCCACTTGTCACACAACCAATAGGATCCATATAAAGCCAAAAAAATAAATATAACTTCAAAAGATAAAACCATTTTTCCTTGAAATAAGAATGAAGGAGTTTTCTCAAATAAAATCTTTTTGCACCCAGGTGCAAATAGCATCTGTCCAACTGTTCAGCAATTTACATCTGCCCTCCTCAGTCCCCCCCCCTTGGCTCCACAAAACAACAATAATTATAATAATTATAATAATTACTATTATTATAACATTGTCCAAACATTGTACATGAAACTGCTGCAGAGATTGCTGGGATTGCTGCAGAGATTGCTGGGATTGCTGCACTGGGAACGAGTGGTGTAGACGCTGTGTGCACTTGTGTTGT
>JAODLD010000040.1:25855941-25890735 GCA_026781065.1 Mormyrops boulengeri | reverse complement strand
TAGTTAGGTTCTCCCCAAACGAGCTTGATGGGCCGAATGGCCTCCTCTCGTTTGTAAATTTCTTATGTTCTTATGACCCAGTCCCAAGTCTCAGTCTATTCTACAGTACAAGTGAGGGCCCAGAAGAGGGGCAGGCCAAGTCTCCATCTCCAGGAGGGGCAGAGGGGAACACAGTATCTGGGCCAGCTGCCCAGCCGCTGGTCTGCCCAACGTCGCCTACCCAGGCACCTCTCCGGATGCAGCCCAGAGGAGGGGAACCATGACACCCTCCTGTTCCTTTTCCCGTCCTGTAGATCCCCCGGTGCCTTCCTATTCCTGTCCTGTGATCCCTGCAGCACCCTCTGGCTCCTGCCCAGAAGTTCCCTCAGCACTCTACTGCTCCTGTTCCTGCCCTGCTGGCCCCTTGGCTGGTCACCTGGTCCCACTGGCCCTTCAGTCTGGATGGGTCCTGCCATACTGGGGAGCAGGACCACTTCCAAGGGTCGGTGCCCAGCTTCCCAGGAGTTGGAAGACTCGCTGGATGCCCCCCCCCGTCATCCTCTGCCCTCCTCAGTTCATGTCCCATTGCCCTATCCTGTCTTTGTTGTACCCCCAGTCCATATCCCTTGTGGGTCTCTCCTGTGTTTTTGTCCTTGTCCCTGTGGCTCCTCTTCTTGTCTGGAGCTGTCATTGGGTCCCCTGTTCTATCTGTCCTTATCTTTCTCCCAGGTTCTTGGTCTTGTTACATGTCTATCTGGTTGACCAGGTATTAATTAATACTATCCACTCTTGTCAGCGGAAAGTATAGAGTGGTATATTAGATCATAGAAATGATTGATTTTACTAACTTATCATTTTATTTAATAATTATTATTGTTCAGAACCTGCTAAGTTAATCTATTTCAATTTGGAGAAATCTGATCAGATAAAAGTGGCCAAACACGGTGTCACAATAGGACACAGGGATGGAGTGATAATCCACGATGCAGCTTTCCAACACAATGAGGACTTTTATTTGCATGACTGTTTATATAAACAAGAAACAAAAGGGACCTTGAGGGGTCAAAACTGAAGACAGATAATCAGGGATTAACAGGGCTGGGATTAAACACAGGGAGGCAGAAGCAAAACCTACGTTAGTAATACATATGGTGATAACGCTGGAGACTAATGCACAGCTCTAACCTCTACATCAACAATGGCCGACAAGGAACATGGCAAGGGCAGGCACATATTCCCGGATAACAAGGACTAGTGGCAAGGGGCAGGCGTGAATCAAGCCAAACACTAGGGATTCACATATAATGAGCTATGAATGGGAAACAGGTGTGGGAGATCAAGACAATAGGCTAGGAAACATTTGGAACAGGCTGGCCAGTGACATCCGCTGGCCAAATAGTAACATGACTGGACTGGTTGGGACAGATACACAAAGGAACTAGGAAGTTTTTGTTAGAGCGTATGGCTTGAAAATACATATGGGTTGCTCTATTAAGGGTGGAAGAATTAATCTGCTTCCATCCATTGATTAATTATTTGTAAGAGACTCCATCCACCTTTGGGTGAACCCTTTACTTCCATTAACCTCCAGTGACCAGGAAAAGGTACCAGTCAAATCAGCTGTACTACACCAGCACAGTTTAGGTCCTGACACACGTAAAAACAACACATAGAATCTAATTCAAAGTTAAATCAAGAAGTGATACAAATTAACATTGGAGTACATTATACAGGCATCACATTGATAACAAAGGAGAAGAATATATGAAAATAGGTCTCACTTTACTTGAGGGGACATGAATAATGTAGTAGTCCATGCTTACTTAATGCCTAATTAATTAACCAGTAACTAAGTGTTAGTTATGTACTTATGCCAAGCTTATTCATCATTAATCAGTCATGAGACTTTTTGGGGACACACCTGCCATCAATTAAAGTGACTCTAATTAACCCTAAATAAAGTTCAGCTGCCCTGGGAGGATTTTCATTACATTTACTCAGTTGCATCTTACAGCAAAAGCCATGGTTTGCAGTGAGCTTAGAAAGCATCAAAGGGATCTCATTGTTGAAGGGTATCAGTCAGGAAAAGGCTACACAAAAATACCATGGCATTAGATATACCATGGAACACAAAGAAGACAGTCATAAAGAAGTGGAGAACTGGACGTCTCTCTAAAATTGATGAAAAGGCAAGAAGAAAACCTGCTTAGGGAGGCTGCCAAGAGGCCTACATCAACACTGAGCTGCAGGCATTTCTGGCAAGTAGTGGTTATGTACTACATGTGACAAAAATCTCCTGTATTCTCCATATGTTTGGACTATGGGGTAGGGTTTCAAGACTGAAGCCTTTTCTTACAAAGAAAAACATCCAGTCCCAGCTAAATTAACATCATTATGTAACTAAGACTTAGTTTGTGGTCAACACATAAGTAATAATTTAATACTATATTATTTGTGCCCTGTTAAGTAAAGTTACTAATCAATTATGACCTTTTTAGAAATATGTCAATCCCTCAACTTTTGTGTGTGTGTGTGTGTGTGTGTGTGTGTGTGTGTGGGTTTTTTTTTTTTTTTTTAATCCTTTATGGTACTAAGATGAATAATATCACAAGTTGACACATGTCAGGCAGCTGTAACATATGTTGAAGGTGATATTAAATGGAGTGGATCCCTGAAGTATGTGCTGTTGAACACTGTAGCTATCATTAACACATCTGTCACCAACTGACATCTTCTCTGTTTTTACTGCATCCTAGGGGACAAACGGTGACAGATCCACATATTCCGTTACAAATAAATGCATAAATCTCCCGTGTCTGTGACGTGTGGTGTGCTCAGCTCCGTACTTCTTTCCTGCCTGTTCTGTTTAGGGTCCAGCTCTCCACACCTGTAGCTGCAGCCTTTGAGGATCCCGGTTGCATCAGAAGCTGCCCTTGTGTCTGGAAGATGATCAAGAAGCCATTCACATAAATCAGCCATTCCTGATTTATGTCAGATTAATAGCAGTCAGCCATAAATAAATCGCTTACAGTGAAGGACATTTGTTTTTATGTTTTACCCCTTATAACCTACTGTGCTTTTTCCAATAGTGCCCTGGAATGGATAACTAAAGCAGAACTCTGATCCTACACATGGAGTCCACAGGTCCAGCCAGATGGAATATTAGTTCAGAGTGGTTGTCTGGAAATTCACAGTATTGCATCTGTATTTTATTTATTGGTGTTTTATAGCATACAATAAATGGCATTACCTGGCCTAAGGAACTATCTATGATTGTCTTCCTGTCATTCAAATGTGCTGGGGGAAAAACAGTTGAACCTGGAACTTAACCCAAATACAAGTGTATATGAGACAAACTTTCTGAATTTAGCATGGATGTTTGTGGACGTTCAGCTGAATTTGATTTTTTTTATTTTTTTTTAACAGTGTCTTCAACATGTTTTAAGCAACTCGTGTTCTGCCATATTTAAACATGAACTTTCCCCTTGTCAGCAAATTACATCTTCAGGGCACAGAAAATGTAACTGCTCCCTAACTATGTTTTAAACTGCCAATTAATGCATGTACATTGAAAGTCAGAAGACATTGAGATACATAGTTAGGGAGTGCATGTCCTGAAACCTTAACGCTACGCTGTTCGTAAGTTCTACCATAAGTTGTCTAACGCTCCAACGTGTTTCCTGAAACATTCTTAGTTAAGTATATCTTCCGTAAGATATTCTTTTGTAAGGTTGGTCTGAGCTGCTCTTAGCTGTCTTACTGCTGTTGTTGGCTCATACTGCTCATTTAAAATAAGACTAACATCGTTAATTGATGTTTGGTTATGAAACTGTACCCTTAACTAAAAAATAACTGACCTATTTGATAAAGTGATTTTGTCTGATACATGAGTACAGTCTTTGTTAGATTCCGTTCTTGCGCTCGAAATGCACAGCGAATTCACCCCAGTAATGTGCGGATTCATAATGAAAGATAAGAACACTCTGATTATGTATGTATTTATTAATTGGGAAGGAAGGGGAGGGTTCTGTCAATATTGGGGTGGACGCGTTCCCACAATTTCCAACACCCCTGGAAAGCACAGACCCTTCAAAGTCACATATCAAAACTGCAGGTTCATTTATATGCAAGTGTAATATATTGTCCCGAAAAAGCACACTGGAATAGTCCCTAGTAGTCAATTCTGAAGCACATAGTACATTCATTCTCTTATGTTAAGACAGTAACGCTATTGTACAATTGCTCATTCAAATATCAATGACATGGACACATATTGGTGCACGCAAGTTTTTTATACAACAAATAAAAATAAAATGGTGATACTACAGTCCTGGGGAGGTGGGTTCATGCACCCAATTGGTGAAAATCATATTTAGGGTTAGATGACTCAATTTGTTAATTTTGTACTTTTATCTCTAAGTTCTCCCGTGTTCTGATTAATGCAGTTTTTTTTAAGTATTCCTGCAATGTTATTTTTTAAAGAACACCACTTTCTCTGTGGCAGACAAATGGCTGCATGAGGGGAATAATGAATTCTCAAACCATCGATGTCACCCATTTAGGTGTTCCAGTGCCTATTCGCACTTAAGAAGCTCTCCCTTAAGCGATCTCTTAAGAGATTGTTTGGGAAACAGACATAGGAAAAGAAATACCTTTCATAGCATATATCTTCAGAGTCTTTGTAAGACACTAAGAATCATATTCATCGGGAAACGGACCCCACATCCTTCAGTGCTATTCAGTCATTTAACAACCAAATGATTTGAACATTCTACTTTATTTAACTTGAAAATGATCCCAATAGCTCAGAGGTTCAAGTTCTGTTGCCTTGACACTGTCAGTTAGGTCCTGAGAGGAGAACAGCAGCTCCTTGATTTGAGTATGACCCCTGACTATATCCTGGTGTTGCACCAAGCTTCCTGGCCTCTCTGCCACCTTATCCTGTCTCTTTGGGTTGCCGACCTTATGACCTTGCCTCAGAGATTGGCTGCCCTCCAGCCTTGTTGATCCCTGAAAAGCAACTTCAGAGAAGTGGGGAAATACAACACCCAGATGTATCACCCTGCTGCCTTAAATTTGGGACTTAATGTTAAAATGATTACCACACTACTATCCCTATGCAAACTAGGATGTGACGAACATCTTTGAAGACGATGAAGTACTGTACTGTGACTGTGAACATGCACATCTTATGCTGGAATTGCATAAAGCTATTGACTAATACAACAAGTTATAGAATGAAATGTTAGAAGTATTGCTTTCCATATTTTAAGAAATCGGTACTTGCATAAAGATTCTATTTTGCTAAATATTGCTTCTGTAAAGAATAAGTCTATGGGATTTGTGAAAGATGCTTCTTTCTTACAAAAAGATCATATCAATACTTCACTTATTTTAAGTATTCTGGATTTTCAAAAGCTGGTCCAGATATGACCTTTTCTTAATCTGATGCATGAAGTCAATATATATGAAAATGCAGAATCTCTTCAGAATGTAGCATTTCTTTGAAGTCTAAAAGAAGGGACTAAATGACATTTGAATTGTGTAAAATGACAGTGGAAAGTGTTGAGAAGGTGATGCAGCCAAGAAATTGCTTCGAAAGTTTGAATTGGTGGGATTATATGGGGAGAAGTGTCATTATTTCTCTAGAACTTGAATATTGAGCATCATGACAAACACTCTTTGGAGACTTTTGCATACACTTAAAATGTGCTTCTCTAAAATGAAAAACTTTAATCTTTTGAAGAATTGCGTTCATTTCTGTCAAGTTTTTAAATATGAAACTTTTTAAAAATAAAATCTGTCTTTTAATAAAATGAATTACAGGGCCATGATATAAACTTGGAAGGCATTTCTTAAGCACTAGGAATAAATACCATTCATGACCTCAACACAAGACTCGTCCCTGTTAAGCTTGGTGAACTAGTGTGGGATAACCTGGAGTTAAGGAATCTGTCTTTGGCTTCTACAAAAGGTTTGGCCCCTTTGGAAAATAACTGTGAGACAGAATGGCGTCTCCAAAGAGACCAGTGTCTTATGTCAGTCCATAGCAGTCAACTACAGAGAAAACAAGGTGCTGTGTTCTAATGATCTGATAATGGACTAAAGCAAATGAGAACATCTGATTAAGATGAACTGATACAGCAAGAGATCGGGAATGATAAGGGATGCATTCCGTACACTGTAACATTCTTCAGTTTCCTGTTGGCTTTGTAGATTTGTGCACCGTAACCTATTAATTTCTTGACCTGCAGGAGCAAAGTTGCTCTTCATTACTTCGGACTTGGAGTGCTGTTGTCTGGAAGGTTTTGTCCATGTACATAAGCTGGTTTAGGGAGGTCCTCAGTAACCCCTTGATTGCGTGTGGGTCATACACACATGTGTACTCTGTTATTCATTAAACTAAGCTGAACATCTTCCTGGCCTGACTGAAAGGTTTGCATTGGCGCCTGGTCTTGTTCTGTTGCCTAGATCTTAACCAGAAACACCCCAGCCCCCTGGGCAAGGTCAGAGATTTCTCCATCCTCCCATCACACTGAGAAAGAAGAAATCTACCGTTCACCTCCAATTTCGTATAGTGAATTTATATTTGTTGTTCACCTCTGCCGATCCACAGGAATGAAATGGCCCCCTTCCAGTGGTGATTTGAAAAGCATGCTCCCAGTGAGAGTTTGTCTGTCTGTCTGAATGAGGAGGAGCCCTGATTATTAGATTATCTACAGAATGGCACCCACTGGGGAGGGGCTCATATACAGTATGACATTACAGGTGAACCAAAGAGACAGGCGTAGCGTGAGAGGCCTGGTGGATTGCAGGGCGTAGCTCATTGCTGAGCTTATGGACTCTTAGGGTCAAAGGAAGCATACAGAAGACAGAGACGGTGTTTCTTGATGTTTGCAATGAATGGGCTTGGTGTTTTTTAGGGCAGCGAACCTCAGCTCTCTCAGCTGTAAAAATATAGCAGATCCTACTATCAGCTGCTGGAGGAATGATTCTTTTAATGAAAAACATAACCCACAATTAGAATGGGTTGTGAAACACCAGGAATACAGGATGCACATTTTTATAATATTTGACTGATAATCTGTTTGCTTTTACCCTTGATTTTTATGTTTTCTTCCTTATTACATTTGTGAGCTGTTATTTCAGGCTTTGGTAATTAAGGGTTACTTCACAAGACGTGTGTCTGCAAAGTAGTGGAGAGCCTTCTGTTGTGGAGCAAAAAAGGAGAAAAAGCAAACTTAGCTGGGACGAGGCCAGCAAGCCAACACTGAGCAGGAGAACCACGCTGGTGTGAGCCGAGGTGGGGAAGCATGGGCAAAGTGTGAATGTAAATTTCCAGGACACTTGCACACTGGCCTTGATAAGTGCGACTTTTAAATATAGAAACTATACGCAGTGCTTGATACCATTGGCTCTTCATAAACACACATATTAGCTTATATATTACATTCTGTATGAAAATTAATAACAAGTTTGCACATACTTCAGTTTTTTAGAAAGAAGAAAAAAGAATACATTTAATGTAATCACGGATCAGAAGGGAAATGTCTTGTAATGTTTGTGGTAAAAAGCAGAGACTATTTGATCTGTTTGGTTTAATGAAACAATTATGATGATTTATGAAATAAGGAATTATTACAGCACAATATCCGGCAGTCTCTAGAGCTCAGTGACTGTGATTCTTTCATTTCAGAGAAGATCATGGTCATATGGTTTGGCTGACAGTAGAAGTTACTCACTTGTCAGATATGCCTGAGTAGAACAAAGCAACATTGTAAACATGGGAAACAGAAGGATAGACATGATAACCACCATGATGGAAATACTCTGGCTGGCCCAAATAAAAGTCAAAATGCAAAGAAAGCCAGTACTTGGCAGGAGGCCAGATATATATTATGATCTATATGGGTTCAGTTCTACTTAGAGTCAGAAGCAATCTTAGACTGTCACAGAAACCTCATGATGTGGACCAATTACAAAACATGTAAATGTGAGGTTAGTCATTATAGAGTCTGTAAAGAGACAGTTACCCAGCTATAAGGTTCCATCTTTTAATCCACCTGTGTCTTGTATGCTACTTCATTTTATTCTGGTGGAAAAAAACACCCAGAGACTGGATGACAAGCTATGGACCACATACTGCACCTTTATGAAACTTTATTTAACAGTACGGGCAATTTCAGACCTGAAAAAATAACATGGAACAAAACAGCATGTATTTACAACTCCATTTTTACAAAATGTCTTTACATAAATTTTTGTCAGTTTAGAAAATAGCTAGGCTAGAACAAACATGCTCACAAACGCACAGAATAGATACATATGCACAAATACAAATTAAATTTTGTAATATACAAATAAATATAGACAATTAGTGACTGTACCGCATAGAATATTCTACAGCCAATTACATATGTATGATTAAATTTCAACACAAATTTATCATGTTAATAGACAAGACATTTATTTCTCAAAAGAATACTCTGTTAGTCTGTTAAATTGCTAACATATTCAACGAAAGTAACAGGAATGTAGCTCATGCCTAGTAAGAGAAGTTTTGTCATGCAAAACTCTGGGGGGAAAAAACATTCAGTTTGAAGCTAGTAGATACAATATAAATGAAAATACTTCCTACATGCAATGTCACCCTACAGCCTGGCCTATATTTATCTCCATCATTCCACAGTACTGCATACTTATGCGCTGTATGTCTAATTGGTGCTATATAATTGGTACTCACCTACCTGGAAGTTATCTACCAATTTCTGTAGCATTTAATGGATTTACAGTAAAATTTGATCCTTTTTGAAAAAGAGAAGCCATTCTATTTTCTGTGCTGGTTTTACAATTTACAAAATTCAGTCCGATACTTTTATGCTACAACAATAGTGCAACTCTTCCTGGATCATTTAAGGAAATTGTCCTATCGTCACAGTGAAGACTTGAACCCTGCACTAGATGTGCGTCGTTACCTGTGATGGCTGCACAGGGCCGGCTTGGGCCTCTGAGCAGAGAGGCTTGGACACAGCAGAGTGCGATGAAAGGTGCCACCGTGCCTGACCTTGACTTCTGTTCTTCTGTGTTCCACCATGCTGCCCTGAGTACTTCGTGCTACTCCAGCGAAGGCTTTGGGTGATGATGGTGATGCTCTTTATGTCTGGCTCCTAAATACCACACAAATATGCGGTAAGTCTTGTGGCCCATCACAATGTGGGTATATAATTACAGGTCACCTGACATCACGTAAAGCGACGTCGCACCATCAAAGCGAGCCTGTAAGTCACTCTTTTTATGTTGTTGATGGATAGGTGGAAGTGTGGGCGTCTGGAAGCTCTTCATGGTAGCGGGGCCCTCCCTTCCCGTCGTTAGCACCTGCACCTCTAGCCTGTAGTACGTTGCTGGTCGAAGGTTGGAAACTACCAATAAATTATGGTCCTTAGATAGACATACAAAAGGAAAACAAAGAAGATCTGTTAAACCTTTAATAACTGTTGAATTTACCTAAATTTACCTAAACCAGAGGCCATGGGCGCAAGGTAGGTGTCAACCTATCGCAGTTCAGTTTTAATCAATATATGGAATAAGAATGGTATTTATAAGCATCCTAAGTAAATCCTGAGAGTGGTGTGACCCAAACAATTTCTAATCAGACACAAACAATGAAGTAATCAGAGAAACACATCAAATAGGCAATGAATAAAGTCCTTTTTAGTCTTTACAATCCCTCAGAAGAGAAAAGCTAATCTGACTATTTCCCCACTCAATGGCATCATATGTGGAAAAATAAAGCCCATGGTATATAGCTAAACCACTATCCATACATAATAAATGCTTTATCCAAAGCCTTGCAAAGCACCCTTTACACAGGCAGGCTTGTGGTATCACCTGAAATCACAAATTGCCCTAAGTTATTTCACAGTGGTAAATAAAAAGCGCTTAATCAAACATTCCTCCTGATTTGGCCTGACAATCTGTACTTATGGAACAATTTATTTTTAGATCAAAAACAGCCTCACTGGGTGGTGTGGAACAAGACCTGGATGCTGATGATAGCAAAATTATGTAAATCTGCAGGTTTCTACATGCAGGGAGTGGGAGAAAAACTGCTGGGGGGGTAGATGAAACACAGCAGGTGGGGTTTTTAGTGGAAGATCTGAGATTTCACATCTAAATCATTCTCGTTCGGGCACAATGTTCTTGGAATGAAGATCAGGCTTTTTTTAAAATGATGTCGGCCTCAGTTAAACCATGAAAAGGAACATCCAACTTCATTCTTACACCAAAGGCACACTGTTTTCACATGAATATTTGTGTTACAAGTATTGAGCATGAGAACAAGCAGCAACATGAATTTGTGAGCTGTGTGATGTCAAAAGAGAGTAAGCGTGGGGTTGCCAGTAGTGCTGTCCAAAGTATGACCTACCGGTGGCAAGATCTGGGACTGGGAGATGAGGCTATTAGGCAGGCTATTCTGCCTGCTGTGTGTGGTCACCTCTGCCCATGTGACTTGGAAGCCTGTGATTCGCTGGTCTGGGTGGGTCCCTGAGACCTTCCAGAAGAAGCTCCCTGTGATGTTTCCCTCATGAACAGAGAAGACTGCTGTCAGGTTCTCCGGCTTGGCTGACACCTTTGGGGGTCCTCTGGCTGACAAAACAGAAGGAGAGAAGCCCTGGTGGTCTTGCCCATCTGACAGCTTTTTATTCATAAGACTAGAAAGATGCAGATAAACCCACCGTCCCAGGAGCACTGGATGGGTTTATGACTCCTGCTGCTGAGTGAGGAGCAGGATGGTGTGAGGAAGGTCATGCTCTCTGCTTTGGAACGGCCCTTTGACCTCATTGTGCGTACGGTGACTTTGTACTTGCAGGAGAACAGCAGGCTAGGAAGGTTGATGTAGTTCTCCTGAACCAAGAAATGGGTTAGTCAGCTCTGTGTTTGGCTTTACTCACAGTTCAGATCCCTGCGACCTCAGGAGATAAGGAACATCAAGCCTAAAAAGGTCACATTTCCCCCAATTCTTAAGACTTTATCACCAAAATATGAGTAACCATTTCTATATGAAGTTGTGCTACATAGGCTAACTAAGACAACTAATTTAAATTAAAAGCAGCAGGTGAAAGTGTACATATTTTTACTTTATATGTGATTATAGAAGTGACTACAAACACATGGCTTTATTCATTACAGATTCTAAGAAGTGAATGGTCCTATTAGGTTAATTAATATTCAATTCAATTCAAATTAATATTGACACTATCTCCTCATTCCTTTATTTGTTCTTCTCTGGGTTGAAGAATAGACCCCAACTGATAATGATTACTTGCAATTTAAGCAGACTTTATTAAAACCAAATGAGGCACCACATTCACAAAGGGCTTCGGCATAACAATTGCTTCGGAATGTTCCACTGCATTCTACAGAAAAGGGATGTGTATTTCCTAGCAACCAGTAACAGAGCACCTATAGAATGTGCTGAACCTTAACCAACAGTGTTGTCCATCAGGCTAAGACCTAACAAAATCCTCTTCCCAAAATCTGCTGGGGCAGCACGGTTTATCAGAAACACTGCCGCAGTTAACAGGTTTTACTGGATATCACACCACATATTAAACCAAATAAAGTCATAATGTAGAACAGCCACAATCACTCACTGTAGAGAAAGCTGTTTATTGTCCTATTTCTGAATTCTGATTTCTTTTTGAGCTGATGACATAAGGCTGGTCAAAATGCTTGGTATCTGATAGTTGTCTTTTTTTGTAGATGTTTACATGCTAAACCTTCACAGGTTGGCTGCATAAGCTGCATGAGATACCTGTGTGACGGTTTTTTCAAGGGCCCTCGTTTCATTGTGGCTGCAGAACTCCGGCATCCACTGAACATGATAGCGGCTTCCGAGTCCATCTGGTTCTGCAAGAAAAGCCAGAGAATCTGTTGGCTCTGCTGAGCCGTGGAGGCTATGTAACGAAAACAGACTTGCTAAATGTTTGCGAATCTGTTTATCACCAAAATTAATGCTAAAACTAAAGCATTAACTTATCAGTGAAAAATCTTGTTTTGCTTTAGAACTTCACATTTTAGTTTTTAAAAATATTTCAAACACAATAGCTTTGTGCGTGATTGAAATGAGGTGAAACAATACCGGCAATAAGACTGAAAAGGCAGCATCACACATCTTGAAAAGGCCCCCTTTTGCTGTGAAAGGAATATCACTCCTTCATGGTATATGCACGACCACAACCACATGTACTGTAGTACTAAAGGGAACCACAAAACTAATTTGAAAACTAAATGTAACTCTAAAACACTACAACTACAATAATAACAGTAAATGTATTAAACAATATGAATAACTGTACCTCTGTTTATGTGGTATTTGTAACGAATTAATCAAAACACATTTACTTTTCAAAGACATGTAAATTACTAAAGAGATTACTATTAATGTACATCAGCTTTCAAAATCAAAATTTATCCAATAATAGGCCATTCAGGGGTGTCGCTCACTCCCACAGGATTAAAAAAACTCACAAATGAGACAAATGACAAATGGGACGTAAGAATGGGAATCACTGAGCCGACATACACAATACGATTCTGTCTTGAAATATGGGACAGATTTCATATAGACTCAACATCAAACCTCAGGAACATCTCGAAGCAAATGATCTTTTTTGTTAATTACGCTAACATTCGGAGGGATGTTTATTGTAAATGCATCATTGTTTTAGTTAAATTGATAAATGAAGAATCAACACATGATATGTTGATATTTGAGGACAATAGCTAAGATATAAATATCACAGATCTGTAGTAAGATATATTTTTCCCAAACATTCAGATGTATGGCAACGGATGCAATAATATCCCATGCACAGCTGGCGCAGTTCAGCCCAATGATTTGTGCCTACGGAAAAGCACCAACTGTAGTATTAAGGAGCCAGTGACACAAGTGTGTTTTATTTTTTGCTTTTGAACAAAAACCATGTCTCTTCAAATTTTATGGGGATACTCTGAACACAATCTCTTTTTTCATTTATCCACACTGGAAGTTTTCTGAAGTGTTGTCAAAAGTCTTTGTGTAGTGTGGAAGGCGAAAACTGAGACAAAAGTCTGTGTTCTTAAATGAAAATGCAGCAGTGTGGACGTAGGCTAAAAGCTGGTTTAAAAGCTGGACTGTCTAAAAGCTGCCGTATGTTTGGCGTAGCTGTGGACCCTATGCAGAAATCTATGCCATAGCCTGATGTGCACCTCCAGAGAAATGTAGCTACACGTTGCAGCAACGCAGACCTCGAGAACTGTGATTGATCCACTTTGACAGCATTCATATTTTTATGAGAGCAAAGGCAGTGGACATCCCAGGTGTACTTTTTACTGATTGAAACGGAAGCACCATTTACAGCTAGCATTAAATAATCCACCCTCGGCATTGCAGGGGCATTGAGACACAAACACACCAGCACTTCAAGTATAATCCTCTCAATGGCAGAAGCCACTTGTGTAGGTCACATGTAGGTTCAAGGCAAAAGTACAATTCAGGCTTAAGCCTTGAGGACATTTGCTTATCCATAAAGAAATAAAACGACAGACAATAAAATCACACTGGAAATTAAAATGTTAAATGTGGCTGTAGAGTAAAGCAATTAATCTAACAGCATGCTGTTCGTGTTATTTTACATAAAGTTGAATGAAAATTATTGACTTTGAATAATTGTGGTTTAATGTTAACTGTTAATATATTAAATACCTTTGAATGTAAAAAAATTAAATTAACATGATTTGCTTCATTTTTAACTACGTTATGTTTGAGCTTGGAAAGCAATCTAAAGTATTTAACATTACTAACTTTGGGTAAAGTAACCGAATATGTAACAAATTGCATTTTAGAGCATGTATTCAGTAATTTGAAAAGGAATATATTATAAAAGTTACTTACCTACCCAACACTGTTTCACATACTAAAAATGAATCTGTATAAAATACAGTGATTAAACATTTTGAGCATATCAACTGATTTTTAACAACAAAACTTTAAATAAATTGGAGGAGACCCTGACCAGAAGCCCTGTCTAACATAATAACCAGATATTAATTCTGAAAAGGGTAAGTGGGTATTTGCACTGTAATACAATATGCAAATTAGTTTGTTAGCATGAGGCGATTTTTTTTTCATAATGATACATCTTCAGAATTACTCCAATTACACAGACACTCCCCAGAAGGCAATCATGCCCTCCTACGCCAACTTTTGCTACACCTATTGTTCAAAAGGCTGCAAAATATAGATCTGTTATTAATCTTTCCCATATTAAAAACTGAGTTATACTGGCCCTTGGCATGGACCATGTTTTTGGTTAAGAGATGAAAGGAGTCCCTTGAAGGCATGTGCTTGCACATGGAGGCTTCCAGCAGCTGGGAAGGAGAAAACAACTAAAATTACAGACCAGGGAGAAAGGCAAGGAAATAAATAAGTAAACAAGATGTAATGAGGTGAGCTGAAAGAGCAGAGAAGGGGCAAAGCAATCAGCTGAAAACAAGTATCACGTGAAAAGTAACCATGGGCTGTTACAGCATGTAGGGCCTGAGACTGTGTATTTGCTCTTTTCCTTTGCTCTTCCAGCTGGTGAGCTTTATTGCCAATATGCCCAATTTTGTGCTGTTATTCCTACCAGACTGTGCAGACTGAAGAAATGCTTTAGTGAAATGCGACTAGAGGCCCATAATCTGTTAGGACAGCATATGTTAGCAAAGCACTTAACATCAGCTGTTCACTAACTGTAAAATGTGGCCTGTAATTCTCTGCCCCTAAATGGAGACAGTGACCAAACGATACCACAAATCAGTTTGCTGCAAGCCGACAAATGAACTGGAGGTACAGCATTTTGTAAAACCCAAGGTGAGAAGCCTGGTGCAGCGATTTATGTTCATTCAGCCACAGGAGATAACTGTAGTTTACTTAAAGACTTCAGATGGGGAAAAATTGGCCTTCCCATGGCTCAGCAAAAGGACTTTCAATCAACAATGTGAGGCTTCTTATATTGGGGCCATTCTTGAATCGATTATATGGAGTTTGGCTTGGGTGGTGACATATATTAGCAAAACAAGTGAAACCACTGAATTGGACTTGACATCCTAGCCTTGGAGCATGCAGTTGAAGGCCTGAGGATTTCCACTCTGGCATTAATTGAAAAGCAAGGCATCAACACCACTGCTTTTGGAATTCTATGATCTTTTACCCTTGTGCTTCCTTTGTGATGCTTCTGAGAAATAATGTCAAGTCTTGTAAAGCAAAACTAACAATATATTGAGCTGCTTTCTTTGTAGGGCCATCTATTGAACACAGCTGCCATTAAACTTTGTCATATGGAGGTTTGCAAGATATGTTTAGCACCCTTTTGCACAAACTCTCTTTAATCCATTTAAAGGCCCCATAGAATTAATCGTTTTAGTGTTTTAAATTGTTCTCTATGTAGAAGATACGTATGTGAACTTGGTTTGGTCGATAAATGCCCAGAAGTGGTTTTACAGGGCCATTTACACCCTATTATTTTGCCCTAGAATGAAACATGCCAATTTCCCTTTTTTGGGTGGCTCATTAATATGTTGATGAGCTCTGCTCTGACTGATGGGTTTACAGTGAGGCACTGTAATGGCTCATTAATATGTTGATGAGCTCTGCTCTGACTGAGGGGTTTACAGTGAGGCACTGTAATGGCTCATTAATATGTTGATGAGTTCTGCTCTGACTGATGGGTTTACAGTGAGGCACTGTAATGGCTCACACAGAACTAACATTTTTACAGTTATGCAGCATATAACTTTTCGGTCAGTGACGAACCACATTTACGACAGTGGTCCCGTAAGATTATAACAGAGCTGATAAATTCCTAGTGCCTAGTGACGCAATAATGCGACACATTACTCACGCGTTTGTGATGATGCTGGAGTAAACAAACCTACTGCTTTGCCAGTCGTGTAAAAGTATAGCACATACAATTATGTACAGTACATAATACTTGATAATTATAACAAACTATGTTACTGGTTTATATATTTACTATAATGTACTTTTTACCATTACTTTCAATTTATTTACTTAAATTTAATCAATTAATTTAATTGTTAATTTTTAAATCTTTATGAAAGTCTGTTTCACAATTAGGGTGAAATCCAGGATTGTTTCTGAAACTGATTCTAAGCACACAAATTCCTTGAACTACTAGAATTATTTCGCTGATTAAATTGCACAGCTAATAACAGTGTGAATTTATGTCCTGGTGAGAGAATTGCCATTCAAAAAAAATTACCAGGGTGTATAAATATTTAGAAATGTAGTATCGTATGATACTGAAGAAAGGCCAATCAGATGAATACTAATGCAGCATGCATACCTCCTCTCTTCTTCCAGTAGACTTTGACGTGAAGCTGGCCATCCTGGTAGTATGGGCTTCCCGCCTCCAGGGGGCCCGCAGCCCGTTTGGTAGACAAGGAGCTCATTACTTCATCCTCATCATTCTTGTATTTGATTGATGCATCTTTTAAAGTGAGAACATGAACATTTTATTTAAAAATCTTCATAATATACAGATGTTTTCAAGATAGATAACCCAAACCCAAGTTCAAATACATCTTGTCTTTAATGACATGCCCCAGTCTATGTGCTGTAGCGCAGATAACAGAAAATGCCAGTTTATTTCATTTGAGAAATACAGACCTTGTTCTGGGTCAAAAGTATTGCTTTACACGCAAAGATAAAAAAACAATTTGAAAATAATTTGACAATGAGCAAAATGTGCTTTGAAGGAGAATACACCTACGATTCAAGAATTCAGAACACTCTGTTCCTTGGAGGAAGCAACTTCTTACACCTGTGCAAGGAGCTCTGTCTCAGGCCAGCAGCTGTGACCAGGTTAAGCTCCATGCGCATTTCAGGGGGACCTACTTGTGCTGTTCAGTCCAGTCGTGTTGAACTGCAGTAATGCCTTGGAGCTCCTTAGGCGCACCTGACCCCAGTATGTCACAGCCTGAAGCTCCACAGAGTAACTGCTGTCCTTCTGGAGACCCTCCAGATCCACATAGTTCTGAGCCTGCAAATGGCAATAATATTCCCCAGTTTGGTTAGCACTACAACGCGCAGCTGGGAGGATGTGGCTGTCCGGGGCAGCCTGGCCATATCCAGCTCTCAAAGCAAACTCAGGCACATGCAGTCAAGTTTCTTCATAAGAGCCAAAGATTTGGCAATTGAAAGCATGTGTAGGCCAGGTAGCCTGTACCACCATCACAGGCACCACAGGGGAGACCCCCATTACCGGCCCAAAATTGAGCTTTGTTAATGTGTGTTTAAGTTTCGTCATTCCTCCATCAGCGGGCCTCTGGCTGACTGCAATTATCAACTGTCGTGTTTTGACATTCCAACATCAGCGGGTAGCCGAGGTGCAAAGCTGGAAACAAGCGGCACACGTGTCAGAAGGTATCTCGTATCTCCAGCCATTGAGGCTACTCTGCCACATCTGCAACTGGTTACCAAAGCAACCTAGAGTGGAGACTGCAATGAAAGCCTGAAAAGTCTTGGCCGTCGGTTGTTGCTGTTGCTCTCCTAATCCACGGCGGGAACAGAACTGACTTAGGCTTAAAGACGCTGTAGAGCTAAATTAAGAAATGAAACCTCTGGATCTTAAGCTGCTTCAGATGATCTAATACACGGCTGAAATTTAATCTTGAAATATAACATTTTATTTTACATGTTTTTTAATAGTATTAATGTTGCATAGCAAATAAATGCTGCGTCACTTTTAATGCTGTTTTGGAATTTTAAGGCTGGTTTTCCGTTGGATCTGAAGTCAATGTTCCAAATGTACTTGTTAGAAAATCGTCTTCATTTTATCCAAAGAAAGCTCTGAGGAATTGCCTCATTTTCCTTTATTAATACAATGCACAGTATATATTATGTTGTTTTCATAAAAGAAAAACTTTTCATTCTAAATGGATTAATTTGTCAAAGCCAATAAAATAACCATGTGAAGCTGGACTGTTTTCCGAGAAATGGGCAGATGATGAGTTTATGCCACAAAAGAAACGAGATACATTGATTGTTTATTTTGGCCCTGTGATACTGTGATACTTATTCATGACTGTGGTTACAGACCAGTTCACATGCAGATGTTAATTCCCAAAGGTCTTGCTCTTGCCATGGGCCTTAACGGTAATGAAGGATAATACCAAATCCCCCTACCCCATTAAGAGTCCTTCTCCTCTTTTTATTAGTCAGCACCACGGACGTCCCAGTGTCACTGCAGCTCCAGAAGAGCTTATAGTGGTGGATGGGGATGTCGGGGTCCTCTGGCAGGGTCCAGTGAAGATGGGCCGAGACCCCTCCCTCCACACTGTCCGTCATGCTGCTGATCCGTAGCCTAGATGGAGTCGGTGGTGCAGATGGATCTGTGGAGGCAAAATCCAGATTAGAAAATACTTTTCAGCTTTTATTATACTCTCCACCTGGGCAGATAAAAGATGCAACTGTGAAGAAACAAAAAAAAAATCAGTTCCTTGTATCCTCAAAGCTTTAGAGAAGTCATAATGCAATATTTCTTTGACGTTAAAGCATCCCATGTTTTCTTATACAAACGGGCAAACAGTGTGTATGGGCATAGATTTTGGTATTTTGATTTTTTACAATAAAACTAGCCTTAAAGTTTATGCATTGTTTTGTTCTCTGGCCCTTCTCACCACCACAACACAATGCTCTACAAGTTTGTGGAGTGGTGTGACCACGCCTCACTAGAGCTGAACGTGGAGAAGACAAAAGAGATGTTGGTTTCCTTTTCCAACAAGCAGAGGGAACTGGGAGCGGGAGACACCAGCACAATCCATGGGAAGACTGTGGAGCTTGTGGAGCAGTACAGATATCTGGGCACTATCTTTGACTGTATGCTCAGGCTTGCCTCCAACACTGAGGAGATTCTAAGGAGATGCCAGCAGCGGCAGTATCTCCTGAGGAAACTCAGCAGCTTCGGAGTCAACAAGAACATCTTGAGGACATTCTACTACTCCTTCATTGAGAGTGTCATTACATTCTCAATAACCTGCAGGTTCCATGCTACCACTCTGCATGACAGAGCCCGCCTGCAGAGGACAGTCATGGTGTGCTCTAAAATAACTGGATCCCCAGTCAGAACTCTGTCCTCCCTCTGTGAGCCGCAAACACTGAGAACAGCATGCAGAATCCTACAGGACTCTTCACATGTGCTGTTCCCAGCCTTTGAGTGGCTTCAGTATAGACTTTTTCCATGACTGTAAACAGAAGTCTCAAAAATAAGTTATGCCTGAGTCCACATCTGTATTAAATGAGTTCAATAAATCAGTCTCAACACAAAACCATTTTACTCCACAATGTCTACTAACAGCGTTTTTTTAAGTTTATGACATGGCTCTTAAAACAGAAGGTAAACGTTTATGAACAAAAAATTAAAATCTAACTCTGAAACCTATTTGACAAATGGCTCTGAAAACAGAAGCCTGACAACCATTTAAATTGCATTTAATAGCTGGGAAGACCCTCATTTCAAGTTATTACTCTTCAGCAAAATAAAACAAATATTGCAAATGACAATATTTCTAACCTGTGAACTGTTTGTAAGTGTTTTAAAATGAAATGAACCAAGTAACAATGATTCTTTTGCCTTGTAGTTCCATCAGTTTCCCAGTGATACACTACCTGAATTGGTTTGGTTGGATTTTAGTTGTGGATTCTGGGAGTCTGTGCAATGTTACAACCAAAGCTCTCAAGTTACTTACAGGGTATTGCATTATCCTATATGACATTTTAAAAATATAGTGATATACTGTACAGATTCCATATACTGCCCAGCCCTAGGTGAAGGTAATGGTTGTTGATGGGAGGGTGGTGAAGCGTTGGATAAGCAGATGATCTGTAGCCACATGCAGATGGTGTCCCTAGTGGGTGATCCTGGAGCTGCATAATGGCTCATCTGGGGAGTCATGGCCCACGATTATGCACTCAACCCTGCATCATAATGCATTATAATTTATCTCTGCTACTTTTAATGCACAATTTTAAGAGTAACTGAATGTTTCCTTTTGTCATGCATGCAGTGGGAAACCAATCAGAGAGAATTTGTTCCCATTTGCTATGAGTAGCTTGATGAGATGAAGGTGGTTTCCAATGATAAGACCATATTTATAACCTCCTCCCTTCTGAACCAGGACCTGGGTTGCTTACCTTTTTGCTTTGAGCTTCTAGCCATCCCCAAACAAATTGCCACTACTTCAATACTGCCTTGAAGACGGCCCATCTTCATAACATGACTCCCAGAAGGGAGCCGACCTAGAAATAACTGCTGGCAGCCACACAGTCTAACTATCGATGGTCCCCCGGGTCTGCAGAAGTGTACCAGATGTGAACTGGGAGGCGGGGAGCTGGATCTTATTAAGAAAAATATCACTATGTGAGTGTCTGTTCCCAAACACTTTTTCTCTAACACAAAATGTGTTTTAGGTGGTTTAGATCCCAGCTGACCCCATCGTTTGAGAGGGTAAGTAGTGCTATTGCCACTGGAACAATATCAGTTCACTGTCCCAAATGACCACCTCCAGAAATTAAGGACATAACACTGATATTTGATGATTTAAAACAGCTTCCTGATGGCTGGTTTTATGGCTCATCGATTGCTAACCCTCTGCTGCTATTCTGTGGATGCGAGTGTGAGTTTCAGCTGCCAACATAACTACATTTGGCTGATGTTTTTGCAATGTTTACACAGTTCCAGAGCAATGTGGATGCACCATGCGCATTCCCTAAGCTTGATAGCAAACAAGTGTCACTTCAAGCCTCACAGGGCTGGTCTTTTGGGAGGGTCTAACCAGCACACTCAAGTGTGTATGCGTAAGCCGAATGGAACGGTTGAAATTTCCATGTGGCCATTCTACACACATACATAAACTGCAACGACATACCATGATGAGGACCATATGGTTAGAAATAAAAAATTAAGATCTAAACTTAGTTAGAAAGTAACAAGCAATGATTATGTGTACGCCAATGACCATACCGCTACATTCCAAGTTCAGCTGAAGCATATTCAGTGAGTTGGACAGATTCCAGTAAAGCGTTGACATTACGAAGATTACACTCAACTTCAGCGTCCGTGGTGGATTAATATGTTCTGGGTCCCTAGGCTACATCCATAGGCCGCTCTTCTCCCCACACTCCCCAAGATAAGACAATTAACTGTACATCTATTAAATATTAGTAACTATGGAATAATGTTTACAAATTCAAATTGAATATGATGCTGTGCCACAGGATGCATCAGAAGAACAGCAAACATGCTTACAATTTCACATCAGTCATTTGCAGGAACCTGAAACGGCACAACAGAGATCTAATTGAATAAACTTATATCAATAGCTGTAACCTTAAAACATTAAACTAGAGGGCTGCATGGGAATGGGGAATGCAGTAATACTGCAGATATCTGCATTAATCCGTGGGAATGGGAAAGTAAAAATGTATTTATAAATGATCTTTACGGTATACCCACAGTATACCCCAAGATAATGAAATCTCTCCTGGTTACATATTCTTATATCTGCTATATTTAAGCTACGGTATGCAATTTTGGAGAAACCAGGCGATTTTGAAAAAAATCCAACCAAAAATCCCACCCCTAGCTTCAGGCACCCCTCCAAAGCCACTCCTAAACACATGAAGGCACGCTGCCTGATCACTGCTGCAGGACGAGAGTTTGTGGGGGCAGGAGAGAACTTCACAAAGAGAGGCAAATTCCAAAAGAATATAAAACCATTTCTTACCATTAGAATGTTTTCCTATTTGCATTTTTGATAAAGACAGACAATGTGTAACAGAAAGAGACGACACATACACATACCAGAAAATACACAACGGTATAAAAAGACGTATGAAAAGAGCGCCAAAAAAGATATATTTAGAGCTGGTCTCCCAATTCAGTTTTAACCAATCACCAACTTGCATACAAGTAAACGACCAATAAAGGATCACTTGTAAAAAATAACAATGAAAAAACTAGACTGCCAATAGTGCCCCCCCCGATCACTCTGGGGCCATTGGCTGCAGACTAGGCAAATCAGAATCAGAATCAGAATCACTTTATTAATCCCCGTGGGGGAAATTCTGTAATTCCAAGCCTGTTCATTAATCAGCCCCTGTTCAGCATTTTCTAAAATGATCCTCAGCTGCCTGTGTGAGCAGCAGGTCAACTAGGTAAAAACCTCAATGGCATCACAGCGGATTAAGTCAAGAAATGATATGACATTTAAGACCGCATAATCCCTGAGAATTCCAGAGAGATTGTCCCGGCATTTAACAGACACCTTCTGTAACTCCAATGAAGACTAATTTAGTGTAACTCAAGAGTCGGCACACCAAAATATCTCCCCCATCAGAGATCTGAGAAAGTCTGAGGCAAGCTACCTCAGCTATTTCTGCAAGAACTGCTGAATCCATGTTTGCAATATACTGACTAGTTTTAACATATTTAATTGTATACGGGCATAAAACGAGAAACCTCTATGTGAGCTCAGGAAGGCATGCAGACACACATCAGCGACCGACGAGGTGTCTCCTCTTAGATGTCACTTTGAAGTGCAGCTTTTATGTAGACCATCATAAAGCGGAGGAATGAGGGGGACTGCGCACGTGAAGCTAAGTAACTTTGCTAAGTGCTAAACAGCTTTATGAGTTGTTACCAGAGGAGTGCCTAAGGTTGGCAAAAAACACTTTACTTACAGTTAGCCAGTTTTAAAGGTTTTGCCTTTTTCTAAAAAGCACATCTGAACAGCTAAAACCATTTACAATAACAATGCTCAATTATTTATGGATTGTATTAAGCAACAAAGGATTTTTAGCCGCCTTTTTCATCACCTCCAACTCCCAAAGCTATACTGAACTACTGAGCATTACTGAGGATGCTAGTGGAGATGTCATGACACAATTGGGTCCTTGTAGAGCTTTACCACAATAAATAGGGACAGCACTGAGGTAGATGAGGCCACACAGCACATCTTCCAAGGTTCAAAGGAGGGCCACCCAAGGAGACTGACCTCTGGAGGAGCAGAAGTGCTTGCTGGGGGCGCTAAAGCCCCGGGTCCCATGGACGTTGACCGCTGCCACTCGGAACTGGTACCACCTGCTGGCTCTGATGTCCATCAGTTTTACCCTCTCATCTGTAGTCTAGGGGGGAAATGGGGCGGATCATCCCTGAGGACTGAGGGATCATGCATGGGGTTCTGGCTGATTTTCTCCTGCCTCCATATCCATTGCCCTTGTTTGATAGAATAATGCAGTACCATTAGCCCCCCCACCCCGCAGATGACCTGTAGCTACACCATAATTACTGGCTGGGCCAAGAAATCCATATCTGTGTAGTACATGTATTTTTTTCTGTATTTCCACTTAAATCTAATGTGGTGGAGATGTGTCCATATTGAGCCTAAATAATGAGGTAATATTAATACAATGTCTGCTAATACTTCAGTAATACAATGAAGAAATTGAATTAAAGGCAAAATGAAAACAGAAATCCCAGAGCTCAATAGCAAGCCAGACTTCTATTTGATGTCACCAAATTTAATAACAAATACTTTAATAACAAATACAGTTTCCTTTTGAGAGCTTAGTATATTGATGCTATTGAGAGCAGATGTATGAAGCGGATTCTTGGATTGCACTACATGTTGCTAATGATGCTCAACATAGCTGCTGTACCACTATACCTGTGCCACAGTCTCCCATTCAGTGGCGTCATCCTCACTGGGGTGGATGCCATAGTTCCACCTCCTTTGGACCACGTACAGGACGGGCTCCACTGAGATGTTGAATTTTGAAGACCATCGTATCTCCAGGTGTCCCGAAGGGTGCTCAACAAAGTAAAGCTCCTTCCTGGGCTTCAGAGGCGCTCCTGATGACAAAGCCAAGAATTCTGGTCACCCACTTCTGCCAAACCCATATAAACCAAACCACTAATACTGCCACATTTAATAGGCAGGGCTACTCTTCTCAGGAGACTGAACACATCATATTGAGATTATTTTCTTCCATGCACCCACAAGCATCCAGTCATTACACTTGATAAAGCCAAAGTTGATATTGGTTTCATCTGGTGCAAATTAAGAATTCTGGCTCTGGAACAGTCGGTCAGACTACAGCCACTCTATGATATAGATTATATGCAGATGGATAAGTGAGGTAGGTAGAGAAGGAGGTAGAGGCGGTCCCAAACACAAATACACACACACTGAGGCACAGGAACACTGAAGTTTTTTTTATCAACTCCTACCCTGACCCAGGAGCTAACACATTCCACATGTAATTCAACATTATATGATTCATTTAATAATATTGGGGCATTCAGAGTATAGGTTTATGGTGTCATTAAAACAGAAACGGAGTAAGAGGCCTTGTTAACTCAGAGGAACAGCACAGGCCCACTTGAAAAATCACCATTGGCTGGATGCAATAATTGAGGAAGTTTCCCCAAGTGATGATAAAGAGCCGCTGTTCACTTAACCTGCGCATCCCTAGTGATCGGTCTCCTCTGAGCAACTTCCAGTGGAAGACAGTGTAGCTGCAAAGACATTAATTACCCATAACTTGAGAGGAGGGAATGTCAGGAAATACAGCTCTGGAAAAAATTAAGAGTCCACAGCAAAATTTTCAGCTTCACTCAATTCTGAATTTATGCGTCAGTATAAAATATACATCTTTTTTGCAAATTCCAGCCTTTCTCTTCTCTGCTTTTCATAGATGAAGGGGTTCTTCCTAGCTTCATAGGATTTCAGTCCTGCTTCTAGGAGCTTATGAACTGTCCTAGCAGTGCACTTCACACCACTAAATGTTTCCCATTTTTTTTGAAGGTCACTTGATGTCATCCTCTGATTCACGAGGCGCTGTCAGATAAGTTAATGGTCATCTCTGCCATTTGAAAGTTGCTTCCACCCTCTACCTGGCTGGTTTTTGGTGGTCCCCAGTGTCTCCTGCTTCACCTTGTTCTAGTGTACTGCTGTCTTAGAAATTCTGGGCCCGGAAGCTACCTGCCGCTCAGTATAGCCTTCTGCCAGCAGAACCAGGGTTAAACAGGATTCAAAATTTTTAAAACAATATGGTGTGCTCTGTTATTTGTTTCTAGAGCTGTATCCCTGTGTTACATGAGCAGGTGTGGCAGTGAGTGGCTGAAGTGCCACAGACCTCATTTACGCTTATAGGCAGATGTGAGCCTGTGGAGCTTTAATAGACAGAAACATCTCTGAGGAAGCAGCTGTGTATGAGTGAAGCCCCAGACAGGGCAGGTGACACAGTCCCAACACGACAGCAGCCGCCCACTGACCAGTCGCGCTCCAAAATGTCATGAACACAGTGTCTCTGCCTCCCAATTACCGCAGCTTACACCTTCCACCTGCTGTGCCGACCTCTCAGAAAACCCCCTCATGGCTCTTAGGGAACCTTCTTAACCAAATAATACTACTAAAGTAAAACAGGGTCAGCCATCCAGTTTCATAAATGGTATGGTGACAGTCAGTTAATGTATAGTGCTTATTTCCTGAGAGTTATAAAGCTTCTGTTTATTGCCATGAACTATTCTGAGTACTACTGTACTTTAGATGGCTTAGCTGATGGCATTCTATGGAATAGTCTTCCTGCTAGTGTAGCGCAAGCTAAAACCCTGGGTTCCTTTCAATCTGAGCTAGATAAGATTTTAACAACTCTGAGCTATTAGTTAGGTTCTCCCCAAACGAGCTCGATGGGCCGAATGGCCTCCTCTCGTTTGTAAATTTCTTATGTTCTTATGTTCTTATTCCCATTAGCACAGTCTGTGAACACAAATCAGCTTGCCACTGTTTTGAAATGTCATTTTTCATAATCTGTGCCAACATTTTGTTAGAAATTAATCTTAAAAGGATCACAATAGTCGCCTGAATCTCACAATCCACACAAAATTAGTTAAGGACACAGGTGCTGGAACATAAAGAGTAAACTGTGAATTTGTCCCCACACCATCGTCACAAAACCCAACTGAAATGTTTATATAATTTGGGGTCAAAAAACAGTGCACTAAACATACATCGAAAGGCTAAAACTACTGCCATCCCACCCAATGTACTCCCTGTCTTGTATCCTGTCACTGCAAGCCTGCTTTGAATTGGCATTGATAGAAAATGGATGGATGGATGGATGGATATTTCTTGACAGGATCACTAATAAGGTGGCCAGCTAGGATCGCAAATAATTTTAAGACAGAAATGGACACTTTTGAAAATGGTGCAATCCCTCATAAAGCATCGTGTAATGTCTGATATCCTGCCACAGTTGGTGGACTGTCACAGTCTGATACAGCATAACTGAAAATGACTGAAATCACTTTGCCAGCATATGTGAAATATGAGCACATGCTAACATATTAAGTTTCTCACTTTTCAAAGGCTTTCAAAAAGCTGAAAGCTTTAAACTTTATCTGATTCTTTTTTCATCCCATCTACCTGCACCTCTATAGCACGTCTGAGAGTAATCTCTGGAAATGCAATTCCCCACTTCACTCCACTCACTTTGGTTAGTCATTTTAAGCATCATTTACCAGAGATCATCTCACAACAGCAGAATATTCTGGACACACAGGAACGATTACATGTGTAAGCCGAGTAAATAATTTGCCCCGTTCACACTGGTTAGCAAGGCTGTAAATCTTTAAATTTCCAATTTCAGAATCCACAGGGACACATTAATTCACAGCTTTTTGCATAGTTTGACTTGTAACAGACACTATATAGAATGCATTTTCTTTTAATAACTGGATGGGTTACACCATCTTAACTTAATCTAGTTGTAAAATTGACAACCTAGCATGACTTCTCAGTTTCACCTTTTTATGGCCTAGTACAATTCATCCAGACTTTAAAATGTCATATAACCTCTTGGCCCTGCCATTACAGTCTAATTTATAAGGTAAGTACTGTAATTCAGGGTAAGTACTGAGTCACATACCGCTGTAGGTAACACAAAATTTCAAAATTTCTAGGTGCATGAACTTTCAGTTCTCATAAAATTTTGGTCATTTATATTAGGATAAAAGTTGAAGCCTTTACCTCTAATGTTACCAAGGCATCTCACTACAGAAAAACTGCTAATCAGGACATAAGTGAATTTCACACATGAACATGGTAGGATGCTGCCCACCTTTGTAGAGGTTCTTAGGCAGCTGGCACGTGTGTCCACAGCCGTTGGAGCAGCACCTCTTCACTGTGGAGCACTCAGCGTCTTCCTCACAGCTCTCCACGCAGGCAGCCGCAAAGCCACTGGCCCTCTCCGGAGAAGGACAGTCCCCCTGTTTCACTGTCTCCACCGATTTCAGGAATTCACAGCTTGTCAGGCACTCGTAATGCTTTTTGGGAAACAGCGACTAAAGGCAAAGGTCACAGAGAAAGGATGGAACACAGAAATGCAGTTTCACATATGCAGCATACATTCACAGGCAGTCTAAGATGCTAGCAGTGTGAGTTTGGAAAGATAAGAACGACTAAATGGATTTAAATGTTGATGAAGTCACCAGTCTGAACACCACTAGAAACTGAAGGCAGCATTTCTGACTGCCTGCATTGCACTGTCACGCTCAGTAATACTGGTGCTGTACCTCACACAAATCTTGGCACTGATTCTCCTTCAGGTCCCATGAATCCTTGCAGGGCTCCAGGCACTGGAGAAGGAGACAGAGCCATCAGCTATTCCGATCCACAACAAAGGCCGACGGTGCCGTGAGCAGGCACTCCCTGCCACCTGCCAGTCCCGCCAAACCTGCCCACCCTGCACGCGTTCTGACACACAAGGGCGCTTCCTGATATGTGGGCCATGTACAGGAACATCAAAAGATCTACAACACATACAGTATGTAGTAAAGAGCATGGAGTTTGGACAGTCTGGCAGAACGGCAGAGTGCTCTGCAGACTTGCATGATAACTATTGTGTCACCGTTTGAGATTTTAATGCAGGAATTGTACAGCAGCACTCTTTCAAATTTGACTTTTGCCTGCAGTCTGACTCTCCCTCTGCTACTAATAGCACATCCACATTGCATCTGGATAAATATCATTTTTGTAACCATCTTTTTGTTTTAATTTGTAGCTGCACAGCGTAAGGCGTATTTGGGTAATGATACCCTGTAAATCCATCTTGTGGTTATTTATTGAATATAAAACGGCTAACACATATATTTAGTCACAAATTCAATATTGTGACAGTAATGAAAAAGAAATTACTATTAATGTAGAGCTCTCCAAATGTTGTGGAGATCAGTACCTCCCAGAGTGAAGACACGCCTCACGGCGCCTACGTGACCTTTGCTTTGGACTTTGTCAGCCACAAAACCACACTTATGTCAGCACAGAGTTTCTAACCTGGCTGATCTCAAAACCACTGCAGAACTCCATATTTAAAGTGTACCTGACTCAAACCACCAAAACATTTCTCCAGCGTAACCAATTTGTCTGCCAAAACCACAACTCCAGCAACTTGCCAGCAGAACATCACTAACTGCTGTTTCGATATTCCACATTTGTGTGAGAATAATGAGCATTGACTTCTAATATATATGTGGGCCTTGATTTGGCACATGTGAGGAGAAGAGACAGAATCAGGTGCCTCACCTCTGGCTGTAGAATGAGTATAAAAATGGTGAATAACAGACGTGATGCAACTCAAAAGCGGTGAGTGAAACCTTTCCTCAAAATAAGTATTGCTGGACACAGGGTCTTAAAGCAATATTGTGTCTAAACCTTCCACATTAATTACATAAGTCTTGATAATATAAGTTCAGGAAATTAAATTCTGGCCCTTTTCAAGAGAAATTCTGCATATCAATGTTTCAGACTCTGAGGCAGTGTAATGTATATTCTTATTGATATTAGGCTTAGAGTTTCTCATATGGAAGCAGTTCAGCACCAGACAGGGTTGGTGTTTCAAAGTGCCTTAAATCAAGCTCACTTGTCCCATTCACAGGCGGAAGTTAATAACACCTCATTCTGGCACTTGACACCCAATCTTCCCTAATAACCAAAACCTCTTGACATCTGCTGTAGAAGCTTGTCATAAGTACATTAGCAGGCTCTCTGCTCTTAGCAGTAATGGCATATTCCAAGTTGCTACATCTGCTATAAACAATCCACACGTTGGTGCTGTCAGAGGTAACAGATACAAGGTATTGCTTTAAAATTGATGGACCAGCTGAAAAAGCACAATGTTCCCGAGGACTTTTAAAATTCGGCCAGGATTTCAAGCTTCATAGCTAGCCAGCTGACAGTTTTCCTTGTTAAGGTGTCTCAGAGGTATTATACATTACTGTATGTCTTTTTTAAACTGACTGCATGGGAGATGTGAATAGTGAGCACTAACCCCATATGCAATGACAGGCAGGATGCAATTTCAAAGTGAACAATATAGCTGCCAATGAGTTCATGGAACAGAATCCACACACTAATTTAAGAGGATGAAAGTCTGAGGTTTACCTGCTATGTAAAGAACCATCATATATAATCCAGTTGCAATTGGCTTATACCTATTTTGTGTATAAAACCAGTCTGACATCCCACAATAATGAAGACAAGTGCAAACAGGAAAAAAACAAGTTAAACCCGATTTAAAAATAGACAATTAATCTGAAAAATATCTCCCTTCTGGACCTACACACATGGATCTTTTTGAAGTGGTAAGAAGTTTCAAGATTGGCTTCTGGGGCAGCTTTCAGATGGTTAGCCTATCACAGGTGTGCTGATAACCGACAATTTGTCATCATTGTTGAAGAGCCACATCCACGAGTTGACATTTCGGTGGGGGAAAGAAAGCAATGTTACAGACGTCATGCCAAAGCAAGCTGGAAAGCTGTGTATAATTATAATGCCACAGTAATCAATCAAACTGTCAAAGCAACTCACATATGTCAGGGTGACGCCAGCGCATCTCCTAAGTAAAGTGGGCAGCTTCAATTTATCTTAATCCAAAGCATTACAAGATTATTGAAGAAATCTGCAAGAAGTGTAGCAATATAATATAGAAGAAGTAAACGGCCCTCACATTAAACTGGTTATAGATGAACATCACCTACTACAGCATGTAAATAAAAAAAATGAGCATGTTAGTGAGTTTGTACATAAATATTGATGAGACGAGCATGATGGACACAAGCCCCTAGCTGGCCTCGCACAATAGTGTTTTTATGTTTCACTCATGCAGCGTCGTCACCATCGCCTGAGAAAAGTGACACATCCTGCATTTTTAAGTGGGGTGGCAGTGAGGCCTCTTCCCTTCGCATTTCATGCTATAATAACGAGCCAGTGGCTGTCGTGCTGGAATAACCTTGAATGACTTTTATTTGGCCCCAATGTGAAAGTCAGGTTAAGTGACTGTCTTCGCAGGGAATAAATCAGCGGGGGGCAGGTGGGGGTGCACTGTAGCAAGCTTCTCAAAAGGAGTATAATTTTATATGGGCATCTTAAAAGCTCAGACATCCCACAGGGGTTTGCTTGGACAACAAAAGAATATGTATGACTGTTACTAAGACTGTATGAATACATTTTTGTCTGTGAAAGACAGAGTGTTTCGACACACTACTGGTATAGATGACATGGGACATTACAGTACCAGCTACGTGAAATGACACAGAACACTCTAGCCAAAGTACCACTGATGAGTATGAGTACAGGACGAACGCGGCAGTGCGATGCAAGTATAACTACAGCAGTTAACATGAATTTCACTTACGTCATCTGGCAAAAACTTACTGTCGTGTTACCTAAAGCCACCGTTTCAATTCACAGTGAAACAGCTAAAAGGTGTGGCTGAATTTACAGCTCTCGCAGTTAAATGTGTTTAAGGCTCATAGCTTGAGACAACAAGGGGAAAAGTTCAGAGACAGTAAGGCCACGGGCAGAGTAAAACATTCAACTATATATACACATTATTAATATATATCTTTAGATTAAATATGTAATCAAAAACTAAATAAAAGAGGTGCTTGATAATTTCATGAAAATTGGTAACCCTTTACTTGAGGGGATATAAATAATGTAGTATTATGCCATTGCTTATGTATTACTTTACCACAAACTAAGTGTTAGTTACAAACCATCATGTCTGTTCATCATTAATGAATCATGACATCTTTTATAGTAAGTAGTGAATATATTTGTTCATGATTTGTACTTCAGTAATAACTGAGTTACTACTAAGTATTTGTGTCCTGTCAAGTAAAGTATTTCCCAAAAACATTTTAGTGTAACTGATACATGATCTGACAGGCCAGTTAAATTTGATGTCCATATAGCTGCTTCCTGGGATTTTAGGTATGAAGAGTGAGGACCTAACCCTAACAGACTGATACATGGCAGCGTAAATCACTTCACTTTGCCCGCCCACAAACACACACACACACACACACCACGCCCCAATCGCTGCCATTACAGCAATGCCCCCAGGTACAGGCCCCCTAGAGGCATGCACTGCCCCCGCAGGCACACAACTACTCTGCAGCATCTGAAAGGCCCACAGTCAATCCAGCCGTTGTCGAAGGGCTTCAGCAGTTCTCCTGCGCTCTGTGTTCCTGTAGCCTGGCTTCATGGCTCCCCATCTAGTCATATTTCACCATCGCCGCTTTTCTTCTCATTCATCAATCCCCTCTGCTCTTTCCCCCCGAAGCTGGTCTTTTTTTGCTCGCTTGACTTTTGTCAGTGACTCAAAGCTCCTTCGTCTTCTCTGCTCTAGGTGCGATTACCCACATAAAAATTTCACGTCGCAATTGTGCTACTCACATACCGTAGAACTTATTCTTGGTTGTGGCGACAGCTCTGTCTTCCACGTCATCGTTGTGATTCAAAGTCATTTCATTTCAGGCCAGATTGGCAATAAAGTGGGAAGAGAGACACAGAGGATAAACAGCTCCAGATTCCAGAAACAAAGTTAAAACTTCAAGGCGGCAGAGGCGGAGGACGTCAGGCAGACATACAGATCTCTGATGTCCTCGCATCCTTTTGCCGGCTTATTTTAAAGGAATATTTTAATAGCGAATGAGATGGAGGCCGCATTAGGAGGTATGATATCTGCGGCCCTGGATCTCAATCACAGCACGGGCATCTCATGGGGAAAGTCATTACTGCTGGGCTTCATGATGTTTCTGCTGAGGGTTTTGTGAGGCAGCCATCCTCACCTTCAGCCACGGTAGGCAGACTCTTGTGTGTCTCAATACGTGCCGCAGACACTCGGGAGTGTCTGAACACCAGGACGGAGGAGGGAGTTAACAGGATGGCTTTCATGACTCTAATCTCCCGTGTCTTTGAATGTGTCCCAGTCTGACAAAACCTGTCTGCAGCTTCAAAGGTACCTTCAAGTCCGTAGTATCTGCAGTGTTAACCAGGGGTTACAGACGGCCATGGGCCTTGTTTGGAGTCTGGTACACAGTCAGAAGACGTCATTCAAAGAGTCTCCATGTTCAGTACAAGGTAAGCTTTCAGGCTAATGACACGGCCTGGTCCTTAGCTGTCACTTTTCATATGGTATTTGCAGCCCCCACAAAACACTACCCAAGCTGCCACTGTGTCTCCTTGCTCAGTCTACCCCAGATACGACATAAACCCAAACTATATCCAAAGTAATCCATAACATTAATGTGCCTGATGTATTGTTCTGACATTTCTCACACCGTCGCTATGCCAGGCAGTAATAAGGCAGCTGTAGTCTCACAAACGTTAGTTATGACATCTGTGCCCATCTGACATTAAAAAAGCAGCTTATAAGAGAACCGTGTTTTGATTTATTTCAGAAATCTCTTGCTCTGTGGTTCCTCTTCAATGCTGTGTATGGAAATGTAGCAGTTTAATGCTGGTCAGTGAACAGTAATAATAGTGGCAGGCAGTATCACACTGACAGAGTGCTGGTTTAATTATTGATTTCAAATGCAGATAGAGGGGCAGGCGACAAAGGCTCCCTGGGGAGGGCCTTTGGCAGGGAGGTGCGGGGTGGGGATCTCAGCCTGTTAATTATACATCCAGCACACACAGCTCGCCTTATTTATAAGCCCGGGTGCTGCATTCGTCTGCCGCTGAATGAAATGGTCACTGGCTCATCAAACACTGCCGACACTGTGATTCTATCCCACGAGACACGGCACATCAACAACATAACAGTGTTCTCAGATTCAAATGAGCACAGTCCTCAGTGCATAAGCTCCAAGGTCTGTTCTAAACGCAAATGCGACACGAGCCTGATCTGCCGGAGGTCCGAGGAGCTTCCTGGAGCATCCAGCTATCATGAGCAGTGAGCTGGTCAGCTGAGGCATAGTATCAGCTGCCCTAGGCTCAAACTGAAAAATACACATTCAAAACATTCAAAATACGTGGAGATAAAGTGGAAATAAATTCCGTACTTTTATCAGTGAGATCCAAAGGAGTTTACAAGGCATGGAATAAATGCCTGAATATAATAAATGGTCTGGTAAGGACTCATGCTTAAAGGTGTCACCTGTTGTTCACTGCAAGTGTGTGCATGCATATTTTATTCTGTATATGGACATGCATATTTAGCAAAAGATTCTACGCAAAACGATAAGGAGGAGCAGACAGCATAAGGCTCCAGGTAGAAGGCAAGCTACAGACAAACAGGTTCATATCTGCACTTCAGTCTGAGAAGACATGGGAGAGACTTGGGCTTTACTGTCTCAGCAGCAGCAGTCCATTTGGAAGCGACACTGCATGTGAAAAGCTGCTATAGTTAAATATCATTCCAAATAATAAGATCAGTTATTATTGTTGTTTTTGTCGCTGTTAGTGCCAGCTTAAAACTCACCTTTCTTCTCAGGCTTTTGGGAAAATGTGATTCTGTAAAATCGTGTTTTGCTATGTATTATTGTCTTTTTTTTTTACCCAGGCATTACATTGTTGTTTCATTTTTATATTTTTTCAGCATATGTATGGCGCTTTGTGACTGTTGTCTGTGAAAGGCACTTAAATTAATTTTAGTTGTTGACTTACCAAAAATAGGTATCTTAACTGAAGAGCTAATTTCCAAAACTCAGTTGATTATTTTTTTTTAATGAGGATCTTTCTAAGATTATACTGCCGGTAACCTCATATGCTGCAGTACTGGGACCAAAAGCTCACTTAGTCCTCATCTAAACCAATTAAGAACTTTTGTTAAATTTGTAAAGTGCACTAAGTTCACAGAAATGGGACACACTTACACACTTATCCCAATCACATTTCCAGTGGAGTGATTTTGTAAAATGTGATCCTTGACTATTCATCTGCGGAGACTTGGCTTGTCCTTCTGGGGGTGTTTTGGGACAGTTACTATTTATTCATCTACTGATCAGAAGCATATTGGGTTTCTGTACTGGAGCTAATAAGAAGCCTATGCTGTGATTATAGCAAAGATCCCTGAAAAGCCGCAAGAGACAAGCAGGTTTCCCTTCCCAGCATGCACTCCCTGTGAGGCTTTTAGGTATCGGCCAGCTGTCCTCAGTCCTGTCTGTCCCGAACCCCCCAACCCCCCACCGTAACTGTTATGCCGGCCCCCGCCACCCACTATGTGAGTAATGAGCCCTAAAGGTAGTGGGGGCCACGCTGCAGACCCCACACACCAAAGGGAAGTTAACAGGCATGACCAGATCAGGCCCTTCCTGCTGCGTGCTGACTGGGGGGGGGCGGCCCCCCCCCCCCGCCCCCCCCCGCCCCCCCCCCGGCGGCCGCCCCCCCCCCCGCCCGGCCCGCGCCGCCCCCCGCCCCGCG
>JAODLD010000040.1:25835587-25851554 GCA_026781065.1 Mormyrops boulengeri | reverse complement strand
CAAACACGCAGTTTGTATGATGAATGGCCTGGAAACTGTCTAATAACACAAGGTGCTACTGGCTATCAGTATGTCAAAAGGGTACAAAGTCATGTGCATCACACAGAAAAGAAAGGAAAGGAACCTTAAAAGGAGCTTTATTTCCAAAGCAGCGATTGTTAGCACTAAACACACACAACTTCATTTCATGATGCGACAAGTTAATATCTAGAGATTTCCAAAAAAGCCACTGGTATTGTATATATGCACACAGTCACTCCCGTGACCTGGAGAAGAGTCATACAGTATTCAGTCTTTTCACATCCATCTGCTTATGCCTGCTTTTAATTCAATGGTGTAACATGGTCATAATTTTCCTCATTTGCTCAATCCCTTATTTATCGGGAAAATATATTAGTATCCAACCTACAAAGTTTTCAGGGATTTACTTAAAACACCATCACAGGAAAAAACTGGCCTTTTAATCTCAAACAGGGCAAGGGGCAAAAAAGCCTCCTATATATCAAAGGGGGTGTCCGTAAATAGCACAATGGTGCAATATTGGTTTGGTGGGAGGGGATGGAGCATAATGATTGTGCCTCAGAAGGGGGGGCAAAAATAATGCAAAGTCATTAGATTTATCATATTCTTTCATAAAACTGACTCAGTTTGCTGGTATCACTAATACCATGTTTACATTGTATAATATAATGAACATTGTCGGTAAAAGTCTTTAAATTACAATCTTTAGATTAGAACCTTAGTAACTTCAATCAAGGTGACAGTAACTGGCCATTTGTGACAAATTAAAACAGTGAATAATTGAAGAACAAAGTGAAATCCAATCAAAAGGAAAGACATCTGGTTGCAATCTAAAGCACACACTTTCACAAGCATGAATTTTCAGGAGATAAAATTCTGTATCCAACCATTGGTAACTATGCATTTTATTCTAAGCTTTTGTCATTTCCAGTGAAGGGCATTGACCAATTCAGCCTAAGCCCAAGGCTGTGTTAAGATTGTGAGATGGGTCCTCGGAGTAAACCCCACTAGAACATCGTGAGGACATGGTGGGGACATGGTGAGAATATGCAGATGCCAGATTATCACCAGTGCTTGAGCCATCATGGATAGCACGTGGACACCCTTAACATCCTCCTAAACCATTCTGTGTAATTGTCATTCAGGCAAATATACCAACTACCAGGGATACTCGACTGGCAGACTCTGGATTTAATCCAAGGCACGTGATCAAATACCAATCCAGGGTATTGACAGAAGATCCAGGGCCATCTTCAGATTGGCATTTGAAGGCAAAAGATGGAAGGATGTTTTCTACCATCAAATTCTATCATTTACAATATGATTCATTTCTGTCATGATGTATAGAGCCTTCTCTGCAGGGCCGTGCAGAGGTGTTTGAAGGGGCGGGTGCTCAAGCCCCCTCCGCACCCCCCCTGCACGTGCCTGCTTCTCTGGCATGGTAGCTGACAAGATTAGTATTCAAGCATCCCAGACATCATGTTGGATGAATATTTCAATAAGCTGTTTCAAAAGCAGACATAGTGCCGTCTATTGTCATGTTACCTTGGAGCACTGCTTATGGTTATGACACCACTCCAAGGATCCATTATTCTGCAAAAGAAGAAATGAAGAACAAGTAAGCTTCTGCATGTCAATTAGATAAAAATGTTTTTCATAAACATATTGTCCTTTGTGCTAAACGTAACATCACATCCATACATGGATATTTGATATCAACTTTCACCAACTCATGTCATGCACATCAACTTCACAAGAACTTGCTGAAGGACTCCTAAATTGAAATGCAATTTCAGTCCAAACTGCCAAATTCTAGCTTTGTAAACTCAAGGCACTTGGCTTTTCAGTTTAGAAAAGGTCATCAATTTTAAAAAGTAAAATTAGAAAAAAAACACTAGGGATCTGCGAAAGTGGCTGGCAGAATTTTTGGTTTAGGATGAATAATGAGAAGCATCTCTGCTATCATATTTCTTTGAGGACTCAATGGAATATCTGTGGTTTCAGGCATTTTCATTCTTATCACTTGGAAATAGTCCTCTCATGCATTAATGTTTTGCTGTTTCTCCATTATTTATGCTTTATATTCTAATCCTACTTCAGGCCTGTGATGGACTGGTACCCCATCCAGGGTCTACCCTCGTCACCTATATTGCCTGGGATAGGCTCCAGATCTTCTGTGGCCCTGCTCAGGACAAAAAGATAAATGGCACTGTTATATTCTACTTTACATATATTTTCAAAATAAATACAGCAATCCATCCTTCTGGAGTGAAATAAGAAGGACAAGCCTTTGATTCTTAACTGATGTCTAAGAACTGCCAGGATTGGTCCTGGTCTTGTCCTGTTCAGTCTGTGGTAAGACTGCCCATCCTGCTTTCCCGGGTTGTTCTGTTCCTAGTGTGTTGCCGTACCGCTTGGGCCGCCACATGGCTAAATGAGCTAAGCTGGTGGCAATCACTGAAGCAAGTCCCAGAGACCAGCCTCACCCTGTTGGACATTTTGTGTTCTTGTGCCCTGGTATTTGTTGTGTTTATCTTGTTAATTCTGTTTTCTTGTATCTGTTTGCTTGTTGTGTTTGTTTAATTGTTTTGGTTGCAGCTGTACCTCATGTAGCCCTCATTATGTGTATTTAAGTTTCTGCCCTCATTCTGTTCCTCAGTTGGTCATAGTGATTGTTCCTTGTTCACTCCAGTTTGCTGTGTTGCTCCTGTATGATGTCATTTGCCCTTCGTATAACTTAGTCTAGTTAGTTCGTGTTCTGTTTTTACCTGTTTGGGTTTGGCCTCTCATAGTCCCTTTGTGTTGATTCTATTCACAATAAAACCTCTTCTGAATGAGAACCGTTATGATACCATATTTGGTTATATGAAAAAGAAGACCTGTCCAGGCATCAGCATATTAATGAGTTGTCGCTACCAGCCATTCGGGTAGCGCTTCTCTTTTGAATATTAGTGAGTTTTCCCTAGCCATCCTGTAAAACAAATATTCACATGTAGTAATTTTACACTTAATTGTTGTTTTACAATATACACACAGTTGACACAATACAAATATGTATAAGTCTTTTTCAATGAAAGTTATAAAATGCTAAGTTAAAGTTTGTTAAACTTCAAGCAAACAACATGATTCACTGTTTACACAAAAACAAAAATAAAGTGTCAAAGTGTCAATGGTTTCTGGAGGTTGACGTGCAGGGATGTGCATATCTTAATTTTTAAAGTAAATATGTGCACAAGCTTTGCAAACACCGTGTGACGATGCTGAGCGGCTGTCATACATTGAAAATTGGCGCCGTTTCCTTCACTTGGTCCTCCACAGTAATTTGCAACACTGGGTCATGCGGGTCACAATGCTAGCGACACTGGGTCATGCGGGTCGCAGTGCTAGACCTGTACAAACCCAAGATGTGTGGTCAGGGGCCCAAAATGAGGACGTGTCCAGGGGAACCCGAACGTATGATAACCCTACGCTTTGTGGATCATCCTTGTGCCACACCACACCGTGCCACACGGCCATAACAAAGTACATGAACTCTCATATCTTCAGCTGGGCCTCTGCTGTTGGGCACAAGCTAACCTGAATTATTCAAAAATAATATTTCACCTTAAGATGTAACCTAGTGTCACCTAAAGAAGTACAATAGGGATTTTTATGTTTTTAGTTGCTTTTGTCCATGTAAATTTAAGGATGGGCATGTGTGTTATGTTAAGGTGACTTAAGGCTTAAGAGTGAGGGGCTTTTCTGGAACTGCCCTATAGCTAGGCGTTCCTTCTATGAGATGGACTTACTGTAACCAATATTAGCATCGCTCCAGGTATTTAAATGAGCTTGGACACCCATCTCCTAAGCCCTACCAACATCCCCCAAGTTGGCAGCTTCATAAGTACTTCCTTCAGTAGTGTCAGAGACCCACAGGTTCCCTGTTACTCCTGGTTTGGAGAGTGTTGGTCATTCAGATGGCCTTCGCTCTGTGACATGCATGAAGAAAAAGAAAGAGTGTACTACAAACAACAGGCTTTCAGCTGATATGAAAGAGACGGCCGTCTTGGACAATTTCACAACAGCCTTGAGAACTTCACACATAATGACTTACTTCAGTAACTTAACGCGTATGTTATTCAGAGAGCTCATGGCCGTCTTCTGCAGTGAACCCTGCTCTTAAAAGGTAAAGGAATGTGGCATTGCAGGATGAAAACCTCTGGCTGTCATAAAAATCCATTTACAGTTCCTGTTTCCAGAATCCCTTAAAGAATTATGAATAGAGTTTCACAAGGCAGAAAAGGCTTATCAGCCACAAACCAACGATTATACAATCAATCCCTGTAACAGTTATATAATAATGATCTTGGTCACAAGAAGCTTGTGAAAGATTAATCTATCCATCTACTGAGTACTTATCCTGGTCAGAGTCAGGGGAAACCTGGAGCAGATCACAGGCACGTCTGGCACAAGGCTGGAGTACACCTTGGGTAGGGTACCAGTCCGTCACAGGGCATATACACAATGGGTAATGTAGATATGCCAGTTAGCCTAACTGCATGTCTTTAAACACTGGGAGAAAAGCAAAGTGAACCAGCATGATGCTGAGGATTCAGACCCCAGGCCTGGAGGTGCACAGCAAGAGTGCTACCCACAGAACCAGTATACAGAACATGCAATACACAAATCTGAAACCCCAGGAAAGGGTGAAGGGTATCACTGAAGAAAGAGTGTTATATCTTTCAGTGTCAAAAATGTTTTTATGCTTTAATGGCATTAATGAGAGTTTAAACTGGAGCAGTCAGAGTTCATTTACTAATTATTTTCATTTCTGGAATCATTGAGTTCTTGGTATTCTAGATTCGTTGTTTTTATTTATTTGTTTATTTTAACTTTCCAATTCAACAATGCAGCATGAACAAAAGACCTTTTAAATGTGAAACCATCTAAAATTATCTGGCATGTCTGACACAATCTGACATAATCTGGAACATCTGGAATTTCTCTGTTACAAAGAATAACAAACATTTGAAATGAGGTCTTGATCGTAAAATAAGCCAATCATGCAAACAGGCATTTGCAATACTCAGCTAATAGCGGTCAGCTATCAGAAGGATTTCCAGAGATGCAGAGAGGAGAGGGTCTGCACCAGACAGGCAGCTGAAGTCCACACATAAATCCACACGTATCTCTGTTGTGACAGCTACAGAGATGGACAGACCTCGTGGTGATGATGCATGTGGCCATATCAGCACCAGCTTCCCATCGTGAGGAAGCAGCATGGACTGAAGCAAAACGGCTCTGAGGCATTGAGAGGATGACCTGTGACCTGGCCCTCATTTCGGGGCCATCAGTATCCTCATGGAAAGGCAGGGTATGGAAAGTGGAAATTTATAACAGGATCACATCGCAGGACCAGAAAGCACTCTTTTGTTTAAGAATTTAAGGGAGATGGAAAGCCTATAAAATGGGGGTGAATGTGCTGAGACGGGGCTGTCCGCTTTTTGTCTTCCAGTTCCCTACTGACCAGACCTCTAACCCTCAATGGCTGTCTCTGCATTTCTTCCACAGTACAATGTTTCAAAATAGAGAAACAACTCTAGCTGTCAGCAGTGTGCAAACTCCTCACTGTGAAGCTTCTTTAAAGGTGACGGGCTTTTCTTCATACTGCACGCATCTTTAAATACATACATTTCAGGTTAATGGCATTAAACAGTCTTCCCAGTCTGATCAATGGTGTGATTTCAAGCAGAATATTCCTGCACAGTGACTGCAGTAAGAATAACATCTCATCCTGTTCAAACTAAACACGCATTTCTTTAAAGGCTACTTCTGCCAGCTTACCAAAACTTTAAGCGGACTCCATTCTTTTAAAAAGATGGAAATGAGTAACACAAGCAGCAAAGAGTGGCTTAAGTAAAGACATGTGTGTACAATCCCACCATGAAATCGACAAATATATTTTGAACCTTATAGGCCACGCAGAAACCTGTCATACAGGAAACTCTTCCAGAAAAGCGAGACCAGCCTGGACGCTTACAAAGACGATTGTTAATGAATTCTCGTATTTGTTATTTAAAGCACATTGCACCTCTTAATAAACTGACCCAGTACTTTAACTAAGGAGAATGTCATTAATGTTATTGCTGTGGTGTACATTTCCACTATGAGTGTATTGTGTTTTGCCACAGTGATTATGCAACTCGCTGTAGATAAAATGAATGGAAATTTAATGAAAATGTCAAAACAAACCGGAATGTTGGCTACTCTGACTGTCCAAACTTATAAAATGCATATAAACAATAGGGCTAAACAAGACAATGGTGCACTGCTTTTATTTGCTTTTTTATAGTTTTATTTTTCTTGTTCTCTGCTTCATATTTGCTTGTTATGCCTGTCAGATTACATTTTACCCAGAAATGTGAACACAGCCGAATATCACCAAAAATCAGTTTTAATTCACTTTAACATTATTGATAATTTGGTTTAGAATTATGTGCTTAATAAAGTCAGAGTAATAAAAGATGGTGTTTGGCGGAGGGGTGGTCCACTGATCCAGACTGTGGGTGTTTGACACACACAGGAGACCAGAGACTGAATGCCATTTGTGTTTAAAAGGATTTTGCTGTGATAAACATGCGCAGGAATCCAGCAGCGATCGAAATTTAATCTCTTCTTGTGTCTTTTTCAAACAGTAGTAAATGAGGAGTTAGGGAATGTCTTTGCTTGGCAACTTTAATTTTTCTTCCTTAAGTTAAAAAACCTTTTCCCAACCCATATGTATAATCAATATATTAATTTCAAGAGTAATATTTTACTGCCTTGTAATGAAGTCTTCCAGGCCACATTCAAATGCTTCATTGGTTTGTGTTACCAGTTCATCAGGTAAACAATCTGACAGAAGGTCAGATTTCTAGTTGGTTCACGGAACAGGGCTGCTGTTTACTGTCAGACCCGGTTGCTCGGCAAGACTAAAGACACCACAGAAATGCTAACGTCCAACTTTCCCCACAAGCCCAGCGAAAGGTGTAAAGTGTCGTGACAGCTTGGTGATTCCCCCCATTTCTCATGGGGTTGATCCATCGTTCTCAATGTGAGGAATGCAGTCTGTCCCTCAGCAGATTAAGGTCTGACCAAAGCGATAGGGCACAGATAATGAGGATCTTCCCTCCCCCACAGCAAGTCTGCACAATGTTTCGTGGATAAATCAAAAGGTCAATTGACAGGAAAAGATGTGACTCTGTGGTAAGTTATAGGGTTAGTCCTCTGCAGTTGTGGCTGACAGATCCTGGAACTCCAGCATGATAAGTCATTCATATGTCTGCCCTTTGACCATTTACGGCCCCCAGTGCTGAGGGGCTGCTGGCTTCTGACACACAAAACAAAACACTGTCTCTGTGTCCCCACTGCCGCATGTGTTTCACTGTAAGAGCACAGAGCCAACTGATGTGGTTCCTCACTGTCATGTCAGGGGCATTTATTTGGCTGACTGGCCACTGGCTGCAACCCATGTGCTTCAGAGTTTCGCTCGCCCGTTACATGTGCCGCACCTTCACACCACTATGAATGTGCACCAGTATGCTTCCTAGTTTTCCTCGCCCGTTACATGTGCCGCACCTTCACACCACTATGAATGTGCACCAATGTGCTTCCTAGTTTTCCTCGGCCGTTACATGTGCCGCACCTTCACACCACTATGAATGTGCACCAATGTGCTTCCTAGTTTTCCTCGCCCGTTACATGTGCCGCACCTTCACACCACTATGAATGTGCACCAATGTGCTTCCTAGTTTTCCTCGGCCGTTACATGTGCTGCACCTTCACGCCTCTGTGAACGTGTGTCAGTTTGCTTCTGAGTTTCACTTGGCCGTTACATGTGCAGCACCTTCACACCTTTATGAAGTTGCACTAATTTGTCTTGAGTGAATGACTGCCATCGTTTGGTACTCTGCACTAGTGACAGTGTTACTGTAAAAGAAGACAAAGTGTGTCCACACTCTTTTCATCCCATCAAAATGCACCCGATGTCTGAGAGCTCTGAGCAGTCGACATTCTTTAGAGTCATTGTCTAGAAAATGGGTAACCTCCCCATCTGCTTCCTGTGCCTGCAGTAAGAGTTCCCAACCCCTGGTCCACAGCCAGTATACCAGGCACTGGCGAGCTGGAAATTTAGCAGAGGGGGTGGTTCTCTTAATAAACTGTATTCTTTAAATTTTCGTGCAACCCCTCACATTCATATCTGATGAAAATGGAAACAGGTTAAAAATGGAAATGGTTCAACTGAAATTGCTGATTGACTTACCTGCCCCCCCTTTCATATGGATGAAAGACAAAGCAGAAACGCCTGAACTGATTTTCACTGATCTATAGGTAGACTGATATGATTAGAGCAAAAAAATGAGTGTCGATGTAGAATTTTTATTGCATTCATAAACTTTCCAAGCATGTCATAGTTGATTTGTTCATGGCTATGAATTCTCTGAATATTAAAAATTGACTAATAATTAAAAAAGGACTCAAACTCATTGAGGCCCCATATAACTGGGATGTGTTCAGTAAAATTTAATTAGTGGTCTGTCATATGATAGCAAATGTGTAATGCTGTCAAAACAGTGTATAAGAAGGCATTTTGATCAATATTTTGTCCCTGAATCAAAAGCCATCCACCCTGAACCAAAAAGGACTATCAAACAAAAGAAAGAATCAGAAAAATTCTCAGATTTTTTTTATAGACTGTTCTTTTATTACCTGATTTTTAAGTGTAATGTGAGATCCCAGGGAAGGTTAAAATATCCCGTGTTAACACAAGAAAATGCAATCACTTCTTGTCATTTTTAATTACACTCCAAGTAAAAATGACTGCCATTGATGCATTCTCAATCACACCTTAAACAGGAATTTACAGTCTTTGAATTTATTAAGAATTACAAGCAACATCACTTTCTCCTAATGAACTACACAAGGAAATTAATTTCCAAGGAATGAAAGCTTAACTGACAATTTACTTTAAAGAGCCCCAGTGACTAGTTTTATGCTCATAACCTAGACATTCAGCAGACAATCGTCTGCAAAGGACGTATCAAGATACAATGTTCATCTGTCACAGCCCAGGAGCATATTGTAATAATTACGAAAATTATAGTGTGTTTCTGTATTTGAACATCAGCTATTTTGAGTTCAGCGGTTAAGTTTAAACAGCGCAAGGTAGAGAAGAGGGACCTACTCCCACACAAAAGGTAGGTACAGAGATTGGAGAGAAGCGTCTCTGTCCAATTTAACTTTCAATATGAGTTGATCAGCAAAAACTAAGCCACAAACAAAAATGAACAACATCACATGCGGGCGTATTCACGTACGGACTGGTTTTACACCCATTGATTAGAATACATTAGTCTGAATGATTTTAAAAAGCCAGTGGTAACCCGATAAGAATATGCATCACGTTTAAACAGAAAAAACAGCTATTAAAACACCTATGCAGTAGGAAAGAGGCTAACGAACGGTTTGGAAACAGTATGACAAATATGCCGATATGTATAGAGATCTTGAACGCATAAAGATACTGGAGGGCCAACGCTATATAGCGAATGAACCCACAGCTACATCCAATGCATGAGGTGCCTCCCGTTAAAACAGCGGCTTACGCGTAATGATCATCGACAAATGCCGGGGCAAAAGCCTCAATTATGCTTTCAAAGGAGAAAAAATCCATTACAGTAGTTATGTAACATGAGACCAGCGATAAACTGAGCTTTACAGTCTGATTTAATAAAATGAGCCACTTCTCATTGCACGATAGAGATGTGCTTCATCAAATGATGCTGCATATCTGAATTTTCTCAAACTAAAGGATGCGAAAATAAAACGCGAGCTGAATAACACCGATCACTTGTCCCAACAGCACAGGGAGCGTAAAAAGCCGAAATACTCTGTACTTTTCAGGTCTCTGCTTTCCGTCAACTTCACACGTGTCTCTCTTTTCCTCACCATCGACATGGTCTCCCTGTTAATCCCAACGCAAGGCTGATAATGGGAACAAGTTAACTTCATCTACGGAATCTGGAAGATGATTACACAGGCAATTAAGGTCCCTGCTTCAGTCACCTTGTGGATCATACGGCGAATAAATCGCAGGCTCTTGCTACGAAAATGCCATTATTATTATTCCGGATGACTTTTTAAAGACTTTGTAATTCAGCGGCTCAGACGTGACTGTTGGCTGTTCTTCCAGCACGGACGTGCTCAAGGGGTGTATTTCTGACGTTTCCTTATTTCCTCTAAAACAATCCAATAACATATACGGGATAAAATTAATATAATTTCTGACATTGTCAGACACTGTCATGCCCCATAAAGAATAGACAACCGTACACATTAAAATATTTAAAATATATTTGCACTGGGGAAATGACATGAAAATCACGCATTGGCTCTACCTGATAATGCTTGAAAAAGGCAGATATGCGAGTGATGTGCAGACTCAGGCATCTAGACGCGCATCTTGCCCGATAAATGCTGCCGGTGAAGAAGGAGTCGTCCTGCTTCTTCGCTGCGATATTCCCAGCAGTCAGGGAGGCCGTAATCCACAGAAAGAGGGCCAGAAATGCACTTCTGCTCGGAAACATCTTCTGATGGTGCCGTTTTCCCCAGTAAGGGATCAAGCTGAAAGTGGGCGATGACTCCGCTGGAGAATCTAAAACTTCAATGATCCCCAAGGGGCGGGGTCTGGCGGCTTCTCGCCTCCTATTGGATGAACTCAGAGTGAGTGGCAGTCGCACTAAACGCTAATATGCAGGTAAATGGAGGGGCGCCTTAATTAACGCATCAGTCTGAATCTCGTCTCTCGTTGATGGAGGAAGTGTAATGCTGTCGGTGCTGTAAATAAGAAAAAACAACAACAAATAAAAACAAAACGGAAATCAAAATGAAAACCTGCAGTCCATAAACAATTCACATTATGAGTACACTTATGTTTGAAAAACAAAGACTATCCAGCAGTGTCTTTTCTGGTGAAAAAAATGACGCGTTTCTCTAACAGACCAATGTATGTCATGACTTTGCTGCAAACACATATTACATTTGAGGTAAGTCCAAAGAAAGTATAGCCTACTAATACAAGCGCCTGGGATAAGATTCCTTTCTCGTTGTACAGAGTACAACGAGTTTTTTTTCAGTATTCCAAACGGTACATTCACACATAAATAATGATTGAAAATGTGCAACGTGTTCAATAATTATAAGTCCCATTCATTTTGTGTGAAATTATCTCTAAGAGTGACAATTATCTCTAAGAGTGACAATAACTTTGTTAATAAGCCAAAAATACAATTTATATGATTTATTAGAATATTTAATTACTATAAAAATACACTTAGAAAATGTAATCAGTTTAATTCTTAAACGTCCTTTGCGAACAACAGTGACCTAATGTGACACATCAAACAAAACCGAATAACAATCAAATTTTTTCCATCCTGTTTAGAGGTGATGGAAAGGTTAGTGGTTCTTACTTTCAAATAATGATTCTAATATAGTGCAGAAGACAAACTAACAGATGATCAATCGTATAACTTATACCTGTTATCATGGTCATACTCACTATGGTATGTCCTATTCAGTGACACTTCATGCTCATTTAAGCGAGTGTTTTGAGGCTGATGTAAATGGAAGAATTTTATAAAAAGTTCAGTAGTCGTTTCAGTGTCTTATTTCTTACTTAAATGGACACCCATTATGCCGATTACGTATAACACGGTACCCTTTACCCCAATTCACTTTACTGAACCTGGGGCATTTCTGGGTAAATCTGCTGGACATGCAAGGTCCTGTGTGCACCAGCACCGGCGTCTCCCCATCTGGACAGCAGGAAGTCGGCCAGCTTCCCAGGGAACCCTTCCGCTGCTTCATTATCCCGTAACAGTAGCTCGGAAACAAAAGTGGTTTCGCTTGCAGGACAAGTTAAATCAGCGCGCACGGATTTTAAATAGCTTTCTAAATTAATGTTTCATAGCCTAGGGAATGGAGAACACATGACGTGGTGGAAACAGCTTACGAAGCTCAACATTTATAAGGCATTGGTCAAAAATAAATGGCTTTTACGATTTAGCAGGTTAAGAAAAATCTGATTTGATTGTAGGTCTACATACCATGTGTTGGATGGAACCCCCCACCGCCCCACCTCCACCCCTCGCGGCCTTTGTAAGATGTTATAGCTTCACTTCTGCCCGAGGGGTGCGATCTGCCGCAAGCAGTATGGTTTTCTTGTATTGATTTGAAACAGGCTGCAGGATGAATTGGAAATGCAGACATATTTAATCAGTTCCCTTGGCACACTCTGCCGGACGGCCACGGGTCTGCGACGCTGTCTGCCAAATACTTCAGACCCGACATTCTCTGACGACTGCAATTCCTTAACGCCGACAGTATATCTTGGAAAGCACGGACCATCAGCAGGCACTGCATGGGAATACCAGGCATCCCAAACTTCCTAACACCAGCCTTATTGATTATGCATGAACATAAACTTCAGCTCACATATGTTGAACCAGATAAGGGGCAGTCATCCTACATGTTCATGTGTATATTGGTTTGTGCCATATAGTCTTCCACAGGCTCAACTGGGAAAACTGGTGTGTGTGTTTTGCTTCTTTTGGTCTAGAGAATTCCCAGGTGGTCTTACCACATGACGTAACCAATGGTGAGAAATCCCTTGACACTCTTAAATTGCTTTAAACACGGATGTCTGTGCACCTTAAAAAAATAAATTAACTCACACAACAGCTTAACTTGCTGGCTTATTACAGCCATGTGTGGTAGGAATTTTATGATGTGTGGTGGAAGAACAACCACACTCACTGTGTGGGGTCCCCTTGAATCCTGCGTCTCTATCGCTGCACTTAGAAAAGCATCAGCCAACAGTGAACTCAGGCCATAAAGCGGTCGAGCGGCATGTGTCTTTATTTGGGCCTCTTCCACCTACGTCACCCGACTCATTTGTTCAATTAATTGTCCATGAAGCTCTGCTGGAAACAGTCGTTGGTTCGGGTGACTCCAATTTAGCGCTGATCATGTAATAGCTGAATCTCTGCTTACAATGATGTAGTCTTCAGGTGTTTCTTTTTACCACTAGGAATGTTTGGGCAATTCTGTCCAGAAGAAACAGTTATGTGATATCTAAATAGATAATTACAGATAATTACATCTGAGCTGTTCTTCCATTATGTTTGTCAGGGGAAATGAATACAAATTCTTCACCTCTATTAATGCGCTCTTTTTATCAAGCTGTGGTTGAGCTTAGTTCACAAATGGATATTTTTGATTGTTTTTTAGTCAAGCACCAGAAGCAGACATATTTATTTGCAGTATTTACAGTATTTATTTGCCCCACACTTTGTTTTTGTTTTCAACTCTAAAAGGAGAAGCTGCAGGTAGACCCTCTGCTGGGGGCACCTCTAGGCACATATCCACCAATCACACGTGCAGGTCGCACAAGACTCCTAGTCACTAGTGAGGAACTTGGTAATTCCTAACAAGTAACCAGGTGTATGATGTAATATTTTTTCAGTGTCATGGATGATCCCTCTATTGGCCTCTATTGGACCCCCAGAATTTATATGAGCTGTGGCATCTGCATGAGCACTTTTTTGAAGCTGTGTATCGAATCACAGAAGGACGGCAGCTGGGAGTTTGGTTCAGGCATCAAGGTCTAGGCCCACTTTCTGAGGCCCAGAGAAAACGGAGGTTCCACAAGTAAATGCCCCTTGTCACCTAATGCCTCTATCCAATGAATTTGAAGTGGCCTCAATTCTGCAACTCATAGATGTTAAATATATACACACCCACAGACACACACACACACACACACTGATTAGCCATAACATTAAAACCACCTGCCTAATATTGTATAGGTCCTTGTGTCGCCAAAATGACTCTGACCCATCAAGGCATAGACTCCACAAGACCACAGGAGGGGTCCTATGGTATCTGACACCAAGACGTTAGTAGCAGATCCTTTAAGTCCTGTAACTTGTGAGGTGGGTCTTCAATGGATCGGACTTGTTTGTGCAAGACATTCCACTGATGCTCAAATGGATTAAGATCTGAAGGATTTAGAGGCCAAGTAAACACCTTGAACTTGAATTTTCATGTTCCTCAAACCATTCATGAATAATTTTTGCAGTGTGGCTGGGTGCATTATTGTGCTGAAAGTGACCACTGCCATCAGGGAATACAATTGCCAAAGGGGGATGTATTTGGTGTACAAAAATGTCTTGGTAGGTAGAGTGTATCAAAGTAACATCCACATGAATGCCAAGACCCAGGGTTTCCCAGCAGAACATTGCCCAGAACATCACACTGCCTCTGCCAGCTTGCCTTCTTCAATAGTGCATTTGGGCGCCATCTCTTCCCCAGGTAAATGACGCACACGTACCCAGCCGTCCATATGATGTATACAAAATGTGGCTCATTTGGGCAGGCCACCTTCTTCCATTGCTCCATGGTTCAGTTCTAATGCTCACGTGGCCATTGTAGACATTTTCAGCATCCTGTGTTCTTACATTTTTCCATCATAGCCAGCATTAACTGTGTCAGCAATTTGTCGTACAGTAGCTCTCCTGTGGAATCAGACCAGATGGGCTGGCCTTTGCTCCCCATGCACACGACCCATGACCCCGTAGATGCCCCACAGCTGCAGGACCTCTTGCCCTTGCCCAACACCCAGTCCATGCAAGTACTGAACAGAATAGGAGCTAGAACACACCACTGACGAACCCCAGAATCCACTGGGAAGAACACAGAGATTCTGCCTCCATTCTGCCTGACGCAGAGATTGCCTGCAATATCAGGAGGACAGCCTTACCAGCAGCCTAGAGAAGTTCACCCCAGATACCACAGATCCCTGCCACCTTCCCTACCCCCAGCTGGTTGACCACCCGTACAATCTCAGTGAGATTGGGTGGTTCACAGCTAATCAGAGCTTCTGCTCCAAGAACCGTGGACCCAGAGATGTCCAACATCCAAGGATCAGCCTTAAACAGATTCCTCTAACAAACGCCTCCTTTCCTCTTAGTAACATTATTAGAATTCATGGTGTTGGGTTTCAATGTTATGCTGTGATACACAGATTTATATTTAAGCCAGATGATGTATCAGAGCTCTCTCGGTTAGTAGACTGTCTACTAGATATCCATTGCTGGATGGCAAAAAAAAAATTAGGTTAAACCCAGAAAAAACAGAAGTATTGTTAATTTGTCCTAAGTCTGCTTGAAATAGGTTTGACAACCTCAACATCAATGCTCCTTGCCCATCCAGATCCTTACATAAACTTCAGATAGTACTAAGAGATTCAAGCTCACTCTCAAATTTCAAGTGCAGACTAAAAACACACTACTTTAGTCTAGCTTATGGGGACTCCAGTTCTAGCTCTAGCTAACTGCTCACCCAGTTAGGCCTACCATGTGAGGTGCAGAGCTGGGTGGGGATCAGTGACATTGGCTTTGGATGAACTGAACTGTCAGTGCTGTCACTCTAGCTTCCTTGTGGAATTGGAGTGCTGACATTCAGGGATTCCCCATGCCTGTATTCCCACTGCCTCTCCCTCCTACTTATGCTGCCATAGTCATATCTGCCAGAGCTTACATACTGCACTCATCTAACTGATTGCACTGCCTCTAGTCTCCCCTACTTTGGCTAATTGCACATTTTGTTTCCCCTACTCCTCCTGGGCTGTGCTGCCTGGAGACCCCATATTATCAACATATCCTGCCTACCCTGCTGCCTGCGACATCTCCACTACCTGTGGCGTCTTTCTGGCCTGCTCGCCCTTCTGCCTGTGACGTCCTTCCAGCCTGCTCGCCCTTCCGGCCTGCTCGCCCTTCTGCCTGTGACGTCCTTCCGGCCTGCTCGCCCTTCTGCCTGTGACGTCCTTCCGGCCTGCTCGCCCTTCTGCCTGTGACGTCCTTCCGGC
>JAODLD010000040.1:25810153-25820975 GCA_026781065.1 Mormyrops boulengeri | reverse complement strand
CGCCCCCCCCCCCCCCCCCCCCCCGCCCCCCCCCCCCCCCCCCCCCGCGCCCCCCCGCGCCCGGCGCCCGCCCCCCCATTGGGTTATATGCAGTGCCTGTGATCAGAATGTCACTGGTTCGAATCCCATGGCTGGCAGACTGATGTCACCATTGGACCCTTGAACAAGGCTCCTAAGTACAAATTGCTCCGGTGACTGTCAAACACGGCTTTGGATAAAGGTGTCTGCTAATAACATGTACTAATGTAAATGTGTTTTAAAGGAAACATTTTAAAGTTAAGTTCCATAAATGAAATGTAAAGTAAGTATAGCTGGTTGATTATTATGACCTGTGGCCAATTAAGCAACTGAGAAAGCCATAAGTAAGTCTCTGAGTGGTCTGGAAGGGAAAAGGTGAAAAGTGAGTCAGATTGGAACTTTGCTGATGCCGCTAAGACCACTGTTGTCTGCACTGTTACACTGCCCACCCTTCAGATGCTTTACATAACATCACATTGAAACTACTGTACAGGTTTGGTCCATCAACCCAGAAAATCACTTTGGCTTTGATACGGATGACCAGTAATTGGGGGCCTGCCACCTGTGCTTCTTCAGCTTGGTCAATGTAATGCATAGCTGCTTAGAGTTTTGTGTGTGAATGTAGGTATTGCTGTGTTAATACACCGATGTCACCAAACCAGAAGGGCCTGTTCAGTAACCTCTGTGACCCCGCAGCCTTCCAGCTGTGTGTTCAGTTCTCGCAGTGTCCTCCAGCTGCTGTCCTCACCCAGGTGTTTCTGATGTCTGCCTCCTGTGCCCTTTGCTTTAAGTGAAATGGTTATGAAACACCGGATGGGTTTGTTGTGCGTCCCTTTCATTGGTGGCCTGCTCAGTTTTGAGTCTAAGTTGGAAAGACTGTGAGAACCATCTACATTTTAATTATAATGACTGATTAAAAGATTAGCGACTAGCCATAACCACATGAGTGTGGCACTGGTTTCTATTTGGCTGCAATGAAATGAAGTCGGCCTGGTGGCTCAGTGAGCAGCGCTGCCCCCTCACCTGGGCTTGAATCCCTCTTCTGCTCTGTGTGTTTAGAGTCTGCATGCTTGCTCAGTGTTGATTTGGGTCCTCTGCTTTCAGTCCAAAGACATGCAGTAAAGTTAAATGGTGTCAATAAATTGGCCAAATTGAATGATTCTGAGTGTCAGTGTACGTGCCCTGCAGTGGATGACCATCAATGCCATTAATTAAGGGTGTGCTTCTGCCTGGTGCCCTTTGCAGCCTGGGAAAGGCTACATGAAACCCCAAGCTGGGTTAGTGTTTGAAAGAAGGATGGATGTGAAAATATTCAACCAATTATTTTGGTTAGATTTTTAGGAGCCATTGTTATAGAGTATTACATCAGGTACATGGATCAAGTCAGATTGAAGAAACTGATACATTCATAGCTACTGAATGGATGTGGATAGTTTTTTTTTTTAGCAAGGATTTCAATACTGCAGATATGTTTTTTCACTGTTAATTCTGGGTGATACAACCTTTTCTTGTCCTCGCTAGCCTATTTCATTTGTGATAATTGTGTTTTTATTCTTGGGGAATATCACTGCTAAAGCCTATAGACTTGTTTATTGTTTAATTTTGCTGACTTTATTAAGATTCCCCTGCAGTGGAGCTGAATTTCAGGTGATTTTTTTTAGCTTGCATCTCTGAAGCTGAGAGGCGGGTTTGCTACGCGGTTTCCTTTATTTAAATAATTAATGAGTACATACACCAAAGGAATTATTTTTCTGATTAAGGGGTCTTGGATGGAACACTACCGTGGTCCTGATTTTAATATTTCATAAGGCAAAACTCAGAAGTATTAAGTAAATTTTGCTCTTGTTTCATTTATTTTGTTGAATAGTCTGGGTGTCCAGTTTTTTATTTTAATGAACTGCAGCTAAAATCAGAAATTATTCTTTTGGAAATAAACCCAGTTTCTGAATATCACACTTTCCTTGTTGCTGACTAATGCAGTTTACATTATATAGAACAATACTGTATCACTACTAAACAGTAATTTACTGTAAATTGGTATATTTCTACTGTATTTTATAATTGTACTGTAATATCAAATCATATTGATATTGCTGTTAATTCTTACTATTTATAATACAACTAATAATTATTATTGCTAATAATTAATGTTATGTAGACAGTCCTCACTTAACGACCTGCCTGTTTAACGACCGCCCGGACTTATGACCAACTCTCCGACCAGTCGGTATTGTGCACTGTACTAGAACTTCGGCTGTGGAAACTTCAGTGCGGCATCTCAGCATCAAGCAGTTATGCAAATTAAAACAGATTTATCAAGTTGGAGTTTCCTTTAGACGTGTTCTATATTCAGAATAAAGAAAAATTATTACCTGTATTTACAGTATGCTAACCTAGGTAATGTATATTACAGCTGATTTCCTCTATTCTGTTTATTACACTATACAGTATAGTCCTGAATAAACATTTATAAACAGGGATGCACATAACCGGTACACAAGCACGCACTGACCTTTAAAAGCAGTATGTGCGGCATTGTTCTTACAATGCTAACGTATGTATTGTATGTGCATTTGTGTTGCTATGACAAAAGCTTGTCATGTATTATAACCTACATACCCCAAATGAAGTACGAATTAGCATATAACAGTTAAAATGCGCATAAAATCTACGTAAAATGTACATAAAATAAGTACGCATTTGTAAAAACCTGTCCTCTACAGTACAGAGAGACATGGGCGGAGAGTATAATGGAGGAAGATTAAAAGAAAATTCATTAGTAAAAAATACAAAAATATAGTACTATAAAGACCTGCATTAAACTGCACCAGCCCCTCGCGTCAGGGATTACCTCCAAGATGCAAAGACAAACGAACCACACTTGAACTGTAGAACTATGAGAAAGCAAATTATATTTGGTTCAGTGATACAGCCAATGAGACTCCAAATTTACTTATTATTTTAGTATAAAATAATGTTAGGATTTTTTTTCACAGAAAAACCAAATTTTTCATGTTTAAGAGGTTAGCCACTTATATGTGCACTAAAGTCGCAAGATTAGCAAGAAAATGACTGTATGGCAGGATGTGAGCTGGCTATAGGCCGGACACAATTATTACACAATTGCCTGATCACGATTATATGAACTGACTGCGATAATTTTTTTATAATTGTTAGAATCTTCTCCATTCATCTGTATAAAAATAGCTGGATGAGACAGAACCGGCATATTTCTATCACTATTTCCACGTCGTTTTGTACCATGTAATGTTTGACTGGCTTTCAGTTAATGACATCATCTCCTTGCGCTTTTGAACTGACAGATACGACCTGCTGTATTGGTACCTCGCACGTCTGCGCATGCGCTGCATTACACTTCACGCAAATTTTACGACGGTGCCAGATTTGTATCATTTTCATAACGCTTTCATGACCCCAGCCTGAATGCGTTAGTATTTCTTTTCCCTACTTGAGGTTAATTTTACAGGCTGCTTGAGAACAATCCTCACCAGCCCAGCTTGATCTCCACCAGCCCAGAATATCAGCCAGATATTTTGATTGTGGATTCTTTGTATTCACTGTTTAATAAACAGCGTTTGTCGAGAAAGAAAAGAAAAGAAAAGCCGATTCTACTAAAACACCAAGCCTAATGCTATCGAGTCCACACAGTTTATTTTAATGCATTCCTACCGAAAATTTACTAAATCAGCTATGGTCCGTCAGACCACAACTCAGTACCTATGTGAACACGAGAGGCTAGAGCATACAGACTCCATGGAAAGAGCTATGTAGGTCAGCAGTAAAACTCGCCAGGTCTGAGGCTGCATTGCTAATTCTGCACAGTCCTTAATGTGACAGTGCATTTTTATTATTGCTATTGAGCCAGATGTTTTCTGCTGCCAAGTTAATTTACAGAAACCTAATGGATTTTAGTGTTGGTTGCTGGGAAAGGTGCTTTTGATAGTTTGTGAATGCTGCAGTTGTATTTCCCCTCGTGCTGGGAAGTATGTTGAGCTGCACAAATGTTTCAGTACTTGGGGAACTCCCATGCGTTTCCTGGGGCACTTTCCTGTGCCTTCTGTTCCTGGACAAATTCCTCTATAATTACAATGTTACAACTTAAGCATTGGGGCTGGGAGCTGCTAACAATGCTGTGAAATGTAAAAAGGAATTCACTGGGGCATAGTAGATCAGGAACTCAGCGCAAAATTTATTCCTTATGTTGATAAAGAGAGTCTAGGTTAAAAATAAATGCTCTGATACACTTCAAGTTTGCTTCATTTGTGTAACTTTACCTCATATGTTGCTGGCATTGGGGCTCTTCTAGTCCTAGAGGAATCTAACATGAATGAAACCAGACATTGCTGCAAATTGCCTTTTGATGTTGGCCTGTGGCCTGGGGAACTTAGTGTATCTACTCGTCATTTTAATAATCCCATCCAAAACGACAGAGCTTAGTGATGGTTGTGATATCCAAGACCTAGAATATAATTAAACACAATTAGATTATTATTGTATTTCCTAAACAAGCTTTAGAATAAATTCACAATTTTATTGTTAATTATAACATATACCTGTCGGGTAATTCCCGCTGGTAACAGCCAGTTGCAAGGAACCCCAGGGTCGTCACTACCTGTATTTGTACCAGGTTTGCGCGGTTCCGTCGGGTTGGTCTCTCTATCATTGAGTTCAGCAGTTCAGCACATAGCTCCAAAAGCACATATCTAGGTAATCTAATCGGCTTATGAGCCAGTCATCACGGGCCAAAAAATCTTCATGGTCCCTGAACACCTGTTCTCTTCTAATCCTACCATTGGCATAATCTTCTAACAAGGCCAGCGCATCCATTATATTATGTTACGCACGAACGTGATCGCGGTATTTATATTTTTTCAGCAATGAGACCGATTGTTTCACTCCGTGTCCAAATGATTGTGATAATCACGACCACCACTTACCCATTTATATTTCAACAGCTGCGGCGCATAGATAAAAGTGTAGATTAAGTTAAGATTTGAGTCGGATTATATACATATATATTTATTCACTACTATAAATATGTGACTGAATAAGTGAAATTAAAGGTACGGTGTGTGACTCACTAGCATAAGGAATTATTACTTATGTATGGATGCCACTCACATTTTTCTCACCCTCTTCACCCGTGGTCGTATTTTTTTCTCCAAAATGTTAAAACGCATGCGTCAGGGTTGGTGTACATATGCGCATATTCTGCCGTCAAGTTTGTTTCTATAGATCGCAACATTTGTGTAGAAAGAGGCGTACGCATCTTTTAGGTTTTAAATGAGACCCCTGGTATTTACAAATCTTGGTTATCTTGATCTTTACCAAGGTGTCATCCACATATCTGGACCAGCGGGTTGGGGTCTTCCCTGGTAAATTGTATGTTGGTGTCCACTGAGTTAATTTGGTCTGTAAAGGCCTGTACCTCTTGAATCTTGATCTTTACCCAGGTGTCATCAACATATCTGAACCAGTGGGTTGGTGTCGTCCCTGGGAAAGAGTTGAGTGCTTTTTCCTCCATTTCATCCATGTGCAATGGATGACACTGGGGACCCCATGGCACAGCCATGTTTCTGTCTGTAAAAATCACCTCTGTATGAGAACTAAGTGGTGTTCAAGCATAGATCCAAGAGTAAGCAGATTTGATCTGGGTTAAGGTTACTTCTGGTGGTGAGGGTGCTGTCCTCTTCCAGTCTCCTCCTTACAGCTGTTAAAGCAGCAGTCGTGGGGAAGCTAGTGAAGAGAGATGTGACGTCAAAGGAAACCATGGTATCATCCGTATCCAGTCTCAGCTCCCTAACCTTGGAAACAAACTCCTCTGAATTCTGGATATGGTGGTCTGTGTGTCCAACTAATGGTGCCAGGATTGTGGCCAGGTGTTTGACAGTGTTGTAAGTGACCGAGTTAATGCTGCTGACAATGGGGGTCTCCTTTGTTGTGTATCTTGGGAGGGCCATAAAGGCAGGGGGTGGCCCCTCCAGGATACAAACGGTGATAGGTTCCCCTGTCAATGGATTTTTCCATTTCAAGGTGTTTCAGGCAGTCTATCACTTTCTTTTTGTAGATGTTGGTGGGACCACTTTTCAGTTTTTCATACGTGAGTTTATCCTCCAAAAGTGAGGTCACTTTTTTAATGTAGTCTGTCGTGTTTAGAACAACAGTGCATCTTCCTTTGTCCGCCGGCAGTACGGTGATTGTTTAATCTCTACTGAGGGATGATAGGGCCCTTTCTTGCTCCTTGCTGAGGTTGGATTGTGGATTGGATTGGTGGTTGCTGATAGGGCCCTTTCTTGCTCCTTGCTGAGGTCGGATTGCTGCTTGCTGATAGGGCCCTTTCTTGGTCCTCGCTGAGGTCGGATTGGTGCTTGCTGATAGGGCCCTTTCTTGCTCCTTGCTGAGGTCGGATTGGTGGTTGCGCACTGGAAAGGGCTGCAGAAACACCGAGTCATAATTTTTCAGCTTCTGCCGATGGCAGTTTGTTGTTCCAGATGGCCGATTCTGTAGCTGTAATTAAGTCCACCAAAGTTATCTGTTCAGGAGTAATGGCATAATTTAGACCTTTAGATAAGACCTCTCTCTCTGACTGGGAGAGTTCTCTGTCTGAGAGATTCTTTTTCTCCATTTGTGCTTTATGTCTTCTGTTGAGGTCATGTCTTCCGTCTTTTTTCTAGGCGGGCTCCTTTATTGTTTGATTCAGAGAAAAAAGAATGTCAAACTTTGTAATTAACCTTTTTTGCCTTTCCAGTATTGGGCCATCCAGCACTGACTTACGAAGGGTTCCACTTAGTTCTTCAAGGAGGCATTTTAGCCTGTATTTCAAAAGGTTCGTTGTGAAGTAGATCTGTCAGATCCTTTCATTAGGCAGCTGTTCTTGTGCCTTCTGAAGGATCTTGTCTGCTCTGTGACTCCTTATTGTGGATTTCAGGCGTAGGCTGACTGGGATGAGGTTCTGTTGTCTACATCTATGGTTGAAACGCAAGTGGTTCCTGAAGTCTGCAACTTTTCTTGCAGTCCCTTCATATTTCCGGACCAAATTAAGGGTTCCTGTCATAAAAATTGCCTAGAAATACGAGCCTATTCAGGGCAGGTATGAAGTGGAACTACCTGGGAGGATAAATTTATGGACACTTACAACCTTCCTCAGACTGAAGAAGCTGCTTGGATGAGCAGTGAAACGTTTCTACCGTTTTCTTATAGAGAAGTCCAGTTGCCATGACTGAACCACCAGACACGACTGTTGGAATGTTTATCTCGGACACCCTGCATTTTGAATGGGCAACTGCTCACACTTTTGTGGCAATACATAGAATATCAAGATTGAACTTTAAGCTTATTGACATGCATTTCTGAATCTTCCTGGATGTCTGGTGCACTAATGATTGTGGAGGTACTTCTATGGGTGGGCAATACAGCAAAAATACCACATCTAAATTTTTTTCATGTTTAAACTTTGTATTAATATTCTTAAACTAGTGAATACAAATTAAAAAAATGTATGCCAAAAAAATCTAAGTAGGCTAATAGAAAGACACATAACGTACTGTTCCACCTTGCTTGTACATCTTGTTTAAATCATTTATGCAGTTCAATTTGAATATCTTCCAAGCGAGGATATGCAAGTGGCAAATGCTTAAAATGCCCCACAGTTGTTCTCTCACTGACAACAGCTGTAAACAAGTTGGCGATAGTAGCCCCTCCTGTATCACAAGCTGCAGCGAGTGCACAAAACAGCCCAAGCTAGCGACTCCCAAATCATACATTGCTGGCTGAGCCCAGACACCCTGCGAAGGAAACACATTTCTGCTGCTTGTATTCTTACGGTCGCTACCCAAAACATGTGACGATAGGTGAGGGTTGGAACGCAGATCAACCAGTAAATTGAGAGCTTTGCCTTTTGGTTCGTGACAGACCAGTACAGTGACCACATTACTGCCGATGCTGCGATGTCTCGCAGAATTGTGTGCGCTATGTTTACTGGGATTTTCCACTAAAACGCTATTTCCACCTCTCAAAACTTTGTTTTGAGTGCAAATCGCCTCGATACTTGATAAATGCATAAAATGCTTGCCAGATCATCACCCTCTTTTCTGATGTCCTTACGCTTCTCCTGCTGCAAATAGTATATGCATGAGGTCACAGCAGGCGGAAGTCACTGCACTGTTAGCGTTCAGCTTCAACGCTGCAAAAACATTTAGAATAGGAAAGGATTGTCGTGAGATTGATTATAGAAATTGATTTAACAAGAATTATGAGCTATCTTTTTACAGACTGCTGAAAATTAAATAAGTTTCTAAATAAGTATCGGTCTAATAGGGCTCTATCGGTGCTGATACAGATCCGATATTCGGATCAGTGCATCACACACCACACACACACACACACACACACACACACACACTCGCTGTCTGTCACTCACTATGTGTTGCATAGCTGGGAGGTTGCTCTGCTTAGCAATGAATCATCTATAATGCATCTGTGGAATTCCACTGGATTGGCTATCTTCAGTAAATGGTAATTGGATTTCATTTATATAGCGCTTTTTCCACTTCTTTGAGCATAAAGCGCTTTACAATTTTGCCTCACGTTCACCCATTCACACACACATTCATACACCGGTGGCGGAGGCTGCGATACAAGGCGCCAACCTGCTCACTGGGAGCAGTTTGGGGTTCAATGTCTTGCTCAAGGACACTTTGATGGTGGCTCGAACCTGCAACCCTCCGGTTGCCATATGGTCACACTATCTCATGCACCCCTCCCTCTTCTGAGCTTCTGTTACAACCATGTGACATCAGAAAATCAGATACTTTTAAATTTATTTTCAGTTGATCTTCATTCTACTTCTGGTATAATTAAACCTAGCCTGTACGGATAATTACACCCACTAACTTATAAGATAATTTCTGCATTCGTGTACTTTTTTAAGTTATTCCTTTTTAATAATTGTACATCAGCACATTTGGCATGGTACGAGTTTGGTGTGCTGCAGTCTTTGCCTGTTATGTAATGAGGAGGAATCTCACGAATAAAACTAAAGGAATTCATATTATAAGTTTATATTCATTCTGTACACTTATATGCTCATACACACAGCATTTATTTAGACACATTAAGTTAAAGTTTTAATCATTTTTCCCTTATTTTAAATGACCCAGCTGCCCAGTAACGTTACTGCATTGTACCTGCAGAAATTTACATTTAAAGACACAGACACTTGATGTGATTCCTCAGTGGCAGTAAGAATTCCACTTTGATTTTCTTGTAGCGGTGAGGTGTACCTGCAGAACCTCCAAACAGCACATTTTATTACCTTTTGTGAACTGGAAGCACAGTAAATAATGAACAGCAGAATTCACTCCAGGTGCCGGGAGGTCATAAATTCAGTTTCTGCTTAAAGGACTACTGAACTTGGGTGGTGGGGGGGGGGGGGGGGATAGTGATGTTTTCATTCCAGTTTGCCAGATATTGATCACAGCTGTACTGTAGGTGTATTATAAGTAGGCAGCTTGTTGCAGGTGAAGGGTCTGTAAATGTGTAAATGTGTTCAGGTCTGTGTGTCTTTAACCACTGAGTATGTCCACTCTCTGCCAAGCCATGACTGAAAGCTGTCCTGGTTTATCTAGGTCAAAGCTTATGCCACCGCGTTTCTTCCAGTGTTGACTTAATCTGACGCCAGCGCTCGCGAATCTCACCCGCAGGTCATCTCTCTCATCCATTCTTATTCCAAGTGGGCCCGTCCTGTTCTCAACAGAGGGATTACCTTTGATCTTGCTGTGTACTGTTCCTCAGTGCTTTCGTTACATCCATTTCGGGTTCATCTGAGGCTAAAGCCTCTCTGAATAAAATCGCAGGGATCAAAGTGGGTGATAGAAATGGTATCTCTGAATGAAAACTGAAATCATTATTCTTGCAGGTGAGTCAAACATTTGCCTGATCATATTAATGTAGTGCACAAATTACGGAAAATTGCTTGCATCTTTGTCGACTTGCGCCGTGGTATCCAGGAAACTGTAAATAAGTGGACCACTGTATTGTTGTCTGACTGACCATAAAACAGCAGCCAGAGGAAGTCACCCTGGTCCTGCGCCTTATGAAATACACTGTAATGTATATAAATAAGGTAGAGATTTATAATTAGCATGCAGAAAGGGCAATTACTGTGCAGCAAGCAGCAAATCTGCAGCTTGTCCTTTCTGACCTGGAGCTTTCTTTGTAGGAGCAGCGTATTGAGGTATATGCCCAGTGCCGTCCCTCCCTACACGCAGAACACGCGCTGTGCGTAGGGCCCCAATTTAGCCAGGGGTGGCACTGTATATGCCATAGTGCTGATTCTGAAAGACGAGACTTGTTGCATATGAGGTAATTAGCCTGGAAGTACTCTGGTCAAAAACCAGAGAATAGTCCTGAGCTGAATTAAGGGTTGTTTGTGACAGTGCGATTGCTATTATGCAAACGACATTGTGCTTGGCTATGATTTGTACTTTAGTCTAATTGGGTTTAGGGTGCCATGATGTACTGGTATTGACGATAATCATGATATTTTAGAAAAAGGAAATATCAGTGTCGTTTTAATAACACACCTATGTAATATTGTAAATAATCCTGTGTCAGTAAGTACCTGATTTACACTCCAGCATAATAGGTGATGGTATTGCTTCTTAATGCTGGTTTCTACCAGTGCTTAATTTGTGGACTCTATAGATAATATAAGAACATAAGAAATTTACAAACGAGAGGAGGCCATTCGGCCCATCAAGCTCGTTTGGGGAGAACCTAACTA
>JAODLD010000040.1:25797912-25810053 GCA_026781065.1 Mormyrops boulengeri | reverse complement strand
CCCCTTTTTTGAATATGGGTGTTATATTAGCATGCTTCCAATCTGAAGGTACCACACCAGCAGATAACGATTTCTGGAACAGTAAGGTTAAAGGTTGGCTAATAATTTCCCTCATCTCATATATCTTCGTTGTCACTGTATGAGTACAATGAGATGATGTTTGGATCTTCCTACAGAAGCCCCAGTAAAGAAAGTGAATGAAATACGTAATATATAGCAATACAGTACACAGTGTAAAAGTATAGGAGAAATATTGCACTTGGGGAAACCACAGCTGAGAGTGTAGGAGATGATCAAACAGCAATATAGCACAGTATAATGGATTACATGGTATACGCTTGTGGTGCCAGAATCATAAAGAGACCAACTGTGACCACAGTTGTATGAGGAGGTGGGGCGCGCTGACTTTGAATGACATCACATACACAATGATAATGCACTAATTGCTTAAAGACATAACTGCTACATTTTCTATCTATACCTTAACTGAAAGTCAGACTTACCCTATTAGATGAGTTTAATGGTCCAGAGGGAAACTTCTTTTGTGTTTGTGGCCAAAAGTGGATTTTTCTGGGCTAAGCCTCTGTGTCTGTGAGCTGAAATTCGCAGGTTCATGCCCGGCTTCGGCGTGTCTGCAGGTCCTTGAGCGAGGCCCTTAACTGCCAGCTCCCTGTGTCCTGCTGTGGCCGGCTGCCCGCCCTTCACAGCCAAGCTATGAAAAAGACAATTTCTCCATGGGTATCAATAAAGTATCAGTTATTATTACAGATATTTAAATTGACATTAAATCAAGTTATATGTATTTTAGAATCATTTTATTTTATTTAGCATGTATTAATTCTCATATAAATGTATGTTTCCCTATGCAGTGGGTCAATATACAAACATGAAAACTACATTTGCAGTGACTTCTCTTCTTCTAAATGTAATCAGGACAATCAACTGCACTGACATTGTGATAAGGGCAAATCAAATCAAAGTTTTTATTTATCAAATGCGCAACAGTATAGTATATAGCAGTAGATAAAAACAATGAAATGACTGCTAATTAAGCAACATTTATTAATCGAAAACCATTTCTTTCTATTAACGCCCAAGTAATCTGTGATGCCAACATTACATTGACATTATGATTCATTCCTTTTCAGTTTCATGTACCACATCAGTATCTCCCAACTGCTTCGACACAAGAAGGACATCTTCTATTTCAGATACCATATGCATGTTTAAGTTTGAGGACGAAGAGGTGGGTTTGCCCCCAACAGTTAGTCACACTGGCCCTGGATGCAGAAAGTAATTTCTTTCTCTCTATCTTCTGACGATACTGTCCGGCCTGCAGTGTCTCAGGTCATATGCTGAGTTTTTATGCCTGAGCAGAGAGTCTGCTGGGTGCTGTGGATCCCTGACCCACATTTTTCCTGCAGCATTGTGTGTAGAGAGTAACCATAGATGAGAGGCCAACTCCAATGATCCTTTCTGCAGACTTTGGAGTGTTTTCCTCCCAAACCAGACACTGATGTCATTTGTAAGGATGCTCTCTTTAAGTCCTCTGTAGGCCTGGGTGAGGGGCGGCGGCTGAGTCTTGCCTTCCTTAGCAGCCTGATAAAATAAAGTTGCTTCTGGGCTTTTTTCACTACAGCAGCAGTGTTTTTGGTCCAGCTCAGGTTTGATGTCACATGAAGACCCAGAAACTTGTCACCGCTGGCTCGGTCCACCTCAGTGCCTTTGATGATGAGAGGCTACAGAGGGGGGAGGGGTTTCCTCCTGAAGTCCATAATTAATTCCTTGGTCATGTCTATGTTGAGGATAAGGTCATTTTCTTCACCATAGGCAAGGATGTACTTGACCAGCTCCCTGTAACCTGACTCATCCCCATCCTTGATGAAGCTCAGGATAGTTGTGTCATTTGCATACTTGATGATGGTAGTGTTGTCCTGGGTGGAGACACAGTCATGAGTGTACAGTGTGCAGAGTTTAGGGCTGAGGCAACAACCCTGTGGTGTTCCTGTGTTGAATGTGCACTCAGCAGAGACCCTGTCTCCCATCCTTACCACCTGTGGACTATCAGTGAGAAAGTCTAAGATCCAGTTACAGGTGGGGTTAGGAACTCCATGGTCTGTCAATGAGAAAGCCCAAGATCCAGTTACAGGTGGGGTTAGGAACTCCAAGGTCTGTCAGCTTCCCAATCAGATTTGCCGGTCAAATGGTATCGAAAGCCGAACTGTAGTCTGGGAAGAGCATCCTTGCATACCTTTTGTTGCAGTCGAGGTGTTTAAGTGTATAGTGCAGAGTCGTGGCCACCAAGTCATCTACTGATCTGTTAGGGTAGTAGGCAAACTGTAGGGGGTCGACAGACTCTGGGATCAGGGAGTTGATAAGTGTAAATACTGATTTTTCCAGGCACTTCATAGCAACTGATGTGAGTGCCACTGGTCTGAAGTTCTCCAGGGTGGGTGTATCTGGTTTCTTAGGGACTAGTGTAATGATTAAGAAAATGTGTAAGACAACTGCTTGTGTGAGAGACAGAACATAAGAACATAAGAAATTTACAAATGAGAGCAGGCCGTTTGGCCCATCAAAGATCACAGGTCAAAGATGTCTGTATACACACCTGCCAGTTGTTCAGCACAGGCCTTCAGGACTCCTGGTGATACACCGTCGAGGCCCGCTGCCTTGTAGGGGTTTACCTGCTTCAGAGCCTTCAGGACTCCTGGTGATACGCCATCGAGGCCCGCTGCCTTGTAGGGGTTTACCTGCTTCAGAGCCTTCAGGACTCCTGGTGATACGCCATCGAGGCCCGCTGCCTTGTAGGGGTTTACCTGCTTCAGAGCTTTCAGGACTCGTGTAGGTGTCACCTGGAGTGCAGTAGAATTTAGATGGGGTGTCTGTATTCAGGGTTTAGGTTGTCTGGCAAGGTGGTGTCTCGGGTTTGTGTTCTTTCTGTAGTTGGTGATGGACTGGATTCCCTGCCACATGGTGTATGTGTTGTTTTGCAGGTGGAAGCCTTCAAGTTTTTGGGAGTGTGCCCTTTTTGTGGTTCTGATGGATGTCTGTAACTCATACCGGGCCCGCTTGTACTTTCCTCTGTTCCTTGATTGGAAAGCTTCCTGGGTTTTCCTGATCTTCATATTTATATCTGCATTAAACCAGGGCATTTGGAAAAATACGGACAGTTCTGGAGGGGACACAGATGGTGGTGCACCAGTTGATGTATAGTGACTGGCAGTCTCTGTGTAATCATGTACGTTTTCTGGATTCCTCTTAAAAATGATTATGTCTGTGGCCTCTAGGCATTCCTGCAGGCTTGCCAGAACACTATCAGTCCATGTTTTAACAGTTCTGATTGTGACTGGGTTAGCCATCAGCCGCTTGGGGTAGGGGGGCCTTAGCAGGATTGCCAGATGATTGGATTTTCCAAAATGGGGGTTTGACACAGTTGAATATGCATCTCTAACATTGTAACAATGGTCCAAGATGTTTCCGTTGGTAGGAAAAGTTACAAACTGGTAAAGTTTTGGAATGTTTTTCCAGAGATTGCAATGATTAAAGTCTCCCAGGATAATGAAAGCAGCATCCATCAGGATACATGTTTTCGTGCTCACTGATCATGTTGTGCAGTTCTTTTAGTGCAGCCTCCTCCTTAGCAGAAGGGGGAATGTACATGGAACTCACAATAATGCATTGTAGTTCATTGGGTTAATTAAATACTCCACATTCTCAGAACAGGACTGAGAACTAACCTTACTGTCAGTGTACCAGGATTGTTTGATGAAGACTGCTGCACCTCCCCTGCGTGACTTGTAGCACTCCACAGCGTGTGTAGCCTTCTGGAGTTATGGACACATCCGGCGTTTTCTCTCCTAGCCACATGTCACAAACACACAGTATGGAGCCGTACTCCATATCTCAGCATGCAGTTTGTCCATTTTATTTTCCAGAGACTGAACATTCGCAAACAGAATAAGCAGGAGAGATGGCCTTCCTCCGCCGAAGCCTTCGTTTGGCACCTTCCTGCCTGCCTCATTTCTGCTTTGGCCTCTGGTTGTCAGGAAAAGCCCCCACCTTAGCTTGGCTCGATGTCACACCGAAAAGGCGAAATAGTTCTGGGAAGGAGTTTAGCACAGTAATGTCAAAAACTCCACAGTGACAGCATTCTCTTAACTGCATCAAAGTAGTCCGAGCATACATAGCCCTCCTTTTGATGATGGGGTGCTCACAGATGTTCAGAGACTGACATTTTTATACTCTTCTATTGATTATATGTTTGGATTTTAAAAATTCATTTATTTTAAAAAAGTCATTTATTACCGATTTGCAGTTTACTGGTATTTGTATTAAATTGTATTGCATAAAATTTTATTATGCAAAACAATTAGACTTTTAAAAATATTGATTGGGTTCACTATAATGAATCAAATTTGAGTGAATATGACAGCTGTAGAAACATATGCTATGATCCCTGGTCTAGTACAGGTGATAGAAAACCATGGCAATGTCAAAAACACATGAAAGAGCAGGAGGATGTTTTAGGAAATTGCATGAGTAAGATGACTGGTGCCTGTGATCTTGAACAAGTCTCAAATTTGTGTGGAGGTACTGAATGTCCACCAGGCTGGCAATTAAGGGTGCATTCACACTAGGCGATCCATACCGTGCTCGAGCATGTTTGACCTCCCAAGCCCAGTTTGTTTGACTGGTGTGATCGCTGTATACTGTGCCCAGGTGCAGTACACAGAGGAGGGCCAAGGCATGGTTAGTTGGACTCCAGCACAGTACACATCTAGTGTGATTGTTAACCACGCCCGTGCATGGAACGCAGACATGACGTCAATGATGCGACTGACGCATGCATGTACACATGTATGCGGTATATGACCCGGACCTGGAAGGAACGGATAGGGTCGGCTGTACAGATTATCCATCCATCCATATTCTGCCACTCATCAGGGGTCGGGTCATGGGGGCAGCAGTCTAACCATGGCCCTGCCTTCAGCTGCCACCCCACCTACACTGCACTTGACCCCCATGGCTCCCTGTACAGATTAGCGTAATGTACATTTATTTTTTCGCAAAACTGCGTTGCATACAGATTGGGGGTGCATTTCCTAAAAGTCCCTGTTAGCAGGTTCCATTCATTTGCATGGTTCCAGGTATATAAGTTGCTAACATTATTGGAGAACTTTCCCCTGGTAGCGTTTAACGGACTTGATGGCAATGAATCACTTTGGTGTGGTGTTTGCTGTAAATTTGGGCTCACGAGCATCCAGGAGGCAGCACACAAAAACTGTGAGATCGGGTAAAGTATGGGACTGTCGTCTTATACATCCAGCATGAATGAATGAAAATCACTGTATTGCATATTCGATGGATTTATAAGAGGACCATGTGTCATTGCACCCACAATGACTCCAAATAAGCCTTAAAATAAGTGCCGACTAGTGGGGGAGTGAGGAGGGACTATCGTGCACGGGCACGGTACAAAGCAATCAGGCCAAGTGTGAGTACGCCCAACACGCCATGCCAAGCATGTGTTATACAGTAACACGAACCATTAAAGTAGCAGGCTTAAATGACAGAGTACAGCTGGTGAAAATGCAAACATATAAATGGATATATTATTATTATCATTAGTGTTATTGCTGTTGTTATTATTAAATATTTTTATTATCATTATTGTTCTTGTTTGTGGTAATGGTGGTGTTTTATCTATTTATTTGCTTAGCTAGCTATCCAAAACGTGATGATAAACAGAATCCCTTTGTTGGTTTTGAGATGGGAAGAACGGTGTGGTTCAGGGGCACTTTCATGCTGCTTTTCATGCCGCAGGGACCTTCTCTTCAGGAATCAGAACCTATTTCCGGAACTAGGGACTTTTGTCGCGTTTACACTGCAGGAACTCAGCCTGATCATAGTTCCATGGAGATTGTTCCGGAACCCTTTATCATCCCTACTCTCTTTTTTTTTTTAACACAAACTACTGCGGAGGCGCTTACAGTGATAATCTTGCTGATTTTTGACCACAAGTAACTAATAAAGTGAGCTTTTACTGTAACATTACAATTTGGAGAGTTGAAAATTGTGGCATATATAATGCATTGTTAGTGCTTGAACCACTCAAAACAAGACTTATGTTTTATGATTTACTGTGTCCTACTGACCTCTTTTGAATTTTATTAATGCAGACAAATTGAAACAAGTTAATAGTATATTTGTGTATTGCACTTACACTTAGTTCTTTCTGGATTTTCTCCTGGGTGAAATTTGTGTGTAGTCTTCTGCTGTAACACAGGTTTATATAAGGCATATTTGCTTGTACGGGATAAAGGAATAATATTATGAAAACAAGAAATTATTTTGGCTTTTATGAGCATTTTGTGATGATTAAGTTTGCACTACACACTAATGGCAGGTGAGCAGGAGTTTCCAACATGAATGAACTCATACACGATTGGTAAATAAAGAAAATATGTCTTTATGATGCCAAATTTGCATTGTTTTCTAGGTGATTTAGTCTCCATAATCTGTGTCGCTGTGTAGCAGGCGCCGGTCAATGGAGGAATTAACAGGACTGTGCATTAGTCTTTAGCAGTCAAAGGAAACATTTCTGGCTTTTTATCTGGGTAGTAAATTTTTATTTGCCTAGAACGAAAAACACAGTTTAACAGCAGACTATGTGCATATGAAGTGTAACACAATAAAAAGTAACAGCAATAGTAATGTCTTCTTTTCATCAGAAAGTCACTGCCATCTCATGGGCTGGCTAGATGAGCACCACTGCAGGGGCACCTCAGCCATTCCTTGTATTTGATCAATTTTATCACAAGCTCATGTAATTAATTCATTTAAATAGTTTAAAAAGTTAGTGAACCTTAAGGGATTTACTGCATTGAAAGACATTTCACGGCAGTAAAATTGTACAGTTTCCATGGGGACCATTTGTTTACTTGCACTTACGCCTGCTCATGATACCTCTATCACTTAATATCACTTAATCAAATATATTATTCGTCTGATTAATATAAATAAAATTAAAAAGCCAGATTTCATCCCCACTGCATCATTATCTGATGAAAATGTTGACTGTTTCCCCTGGTGTATTGTGTTCATTACAAATAGGTACTTTCCGCTCGACTAAACTACTGAGTGGAGCATCTGGCAAAAAAACTGCTGAATGGTTGACGACAAGCTCCTGCACTAACGTGGAAATAGGCAGAAGTACTGGAAATGGAGCTAGTGATGGGAAAATTGAGCAGATGGAATTATTGTTATATCTGTTACATTAAATGCATTTTTGCATGTGTCTCTGTATTTCTGCATCGGAAATTATTATTATTAGCGGGATAACGTTGCATCATTTTTATTCTGTGAAACTGAAAGATCGATCTGCTGGCCAGATTGAACAATAAATTATAAACAGGTCGCGGGCCATATAAATGAAAAAAATTGCTTTTCATGAATCGTATCCACTGACATTTGTCAGTCACAGGACACTCGTCTCGGGATGCGTTCATTTTCTTCATGTATTGCCATAAACTCGGCCGTGTTGCGGTTAAGGTATGGTCAGAGGTACCATAAGTTTTTTTTCCGTTTTTTTTGTTGTTAAGGTCTTTTTGTGCAACCCTTAAGGGAACTTCCCATAACGAAGGGAAGGGATTCCTTAAGTATAAGACCAAGATAAGGGAAAAAACTTAAATACTTAAATTAACATTTTAAGGAAACCTTAAGAAGAAGACTTAAAGGTGTTTCCTAAACTCAGAATTTAAGGAAAATCCAACTTAAGGTGTTCTGTGCAATTTTTTGCGCAATTTTTAGGTTCAAATGCCAAGAAACATCGGAACCTGAAACTCATGCACAGTCACTGTAACTCGGCACAGTAACTTTATATAACTGTGTATTTGACAAATACACTTTTGAATCTTGCTGTGATGATCACACTTTCAGTCTCTCCCTTGAGCCCGCAGCTGCTCAGCTATGCTACCCATGCATCTTTATCGGTGATTGGCCTGTGAAGGCCCTGATATAATTGGCCATGTAGTGGCTCGCATTGCTTTGCATCGATGGATCCTCTCAGCCTTAGTGTTGGTCTTGAGTCTCAGCTTCCTTGAAAAGTTTACTCAATGAGTTGCAGTGGCAAGTTCTTCCTCTTCATTTCCTTGTCCATTGCAGTCAGGGAGTACTTGTGTTTGTGGCCTTAACCAAGCTCAGTGCAGTGCTTCAAGCCAACAATTGTGTTGTTAAATGCAGACATAAGTTCAATGAGTCCACAGTCACTGTTTCATCCCTGCTCACCATTTGCTTTTGTATGGTGAAGCCCACGCGTGGTGAGGAGTTCCCATTTCAGCAATGTGATTGTTACAGAAATGGGACTGTCGATAAACTAGAAAGGACACACTCCTGGGGTCAAAGAGTGAGACTTAAGGTTTAATATCTCCATAGCTGAGGGATTTATTTAAGGGTGTCGCACAGAATCCCTTAAAGGGTTTCTTAGTTAAGGAAAAACCTTTTTAAGGATTTGCTGCATTGAAAGAGATTTTACAGCAGTAAAATTCTACATTTTCTATGGAGAGCATTTGTTTGCTGGCACTCGCGGCTGCTCGTGATGCCTGTTATCTTCTCTCAAAATAACCAAACTGGTCAGAGGAGGAAATGTTTATATTTCTGGAGGAATATAATAAAAGAAATTGCATATTTAAAAGTAGATTTTGCAAATAACCGCCCTCGGTAGATTTTCATCTATCATGTGTGGGGGTTGGAGATCTGTCATACGCTCCTGCTTATAGTACATGGTGTTTCATGCCACATGCCAGCTGAGTACCCCTGCCCTAGAGCAAAACCATAAAAGTATATATTTCTAACCGCTAACTCTAGCACAACCTGCTTGTCATCCTCAGTGGTCCAGTTAAAATTTTCAAAGGGGGTGGTGGGGGTCAAATCTTTGTGTGTGTGTGTGTGTGGGGAGGGGGGTTCACACATACATATTTTGTGGTTTGTCCTTCACAGATACATGCATATTAAGTGTGACAGTTGCCAACGATGAAACTTGCCGAGCTTAATGGCACAGATTAGCAAAGTGACTTGACATTGATTTTATTTTGTGAAAAAAGGAAAGATTGATCTGCCAGCTATATTTAATGATGAATTATAAAGTGTCGCAGGCCGGTGCTTTGTGACCCCAAATTGGTGAATGAGCTGACGCAATCCTTCATCCTCCACTGCAGAAAAATGACTGATCATCCAATTCAGTCATTTCCATTATTGTAATTTCTAGTAGTTATGTCTTTAGCTCTGGTTGTGCTAACTTTGAATACTGATAAAGATTAAACATTGGGCAATACTGACACAATGGATTGATGCCAATATGGACAAAATGCTTTTATTATTGTTTTCATTTCAGTAATTAATGATAATAACCTTGATGCAAAAAATGCCAGAAGCATTTCCATGCAAGAAAGATCACATGAGTGATAAAATGTGATAAAAACCTGTTATTTTGACATTGTGAGGACCATTTTTTCAATCCCCCATAAGGGGAAATTCAATTTTATAAAAATATCTGACTGCAATCACAAAACTGCGATCACAAAACTAAAAATGTCAAAATCTTGTATTTTGGTTGGTTACTTGTGGTTAAGGTTGTCATTGTTGGGATTAGGGTTTTCCCCATAGAAATAAATGGACGGTACAAATGTGTGTGTGTGCATGTGTGTGTGTGTTTCTGCTGGAAATGCAGTGTGTGTTTCCCCCTGACATCTGCTGATGGTAAATGAGTCATCCAGTGGCGGGAGATGAGGGCAGAGGCAGAAACGCCTGTGGCGGTGTTCTGCGACCCGTTTCGCAGTGGATCCAGTCGCTCTCCCTCCCCCCATCCCTCTCTTGGCTTCCCTATACCTTTTCCGTCTGTCTGATGTCTTCAAAGCCAAAGCCGTTCAAGAGAAAAGAGGCGGCCCTTTCCTCAGCCTTGTTAGCACATCTGTCATGAGGTGACTGTCCATGAGAAAATGGGATCCTAGGCACGGTAGGGCAGAATTTCTTGTCCCTCTGTATTTTTAAGCTACATTTTACAGTTTTCCATTATGAATTATGTGTCAGAGACATTAAAGCACAGAACTGAAAGTGTCTCTGTTTATTTCTGTTTCCCTTCCCCCCGAAATATTAATTCATGGTGCTCGATCTGCAGGCATGCTAATTCTGTTTTTAATGATTGTCGCCTATAGGCACATTCTCTCACCCCAAGTTTGCTTTTTTTAAGCTGCAGAATTGACAATTAAACAACATACATTTCTAAGGAAGTTTTTGCCCTCTTAAATTTGAACTTGAAAACTTTGAAAACAAAGGTTTTGCTCCCATCTCAACACATACACAATAATTGTGCAGATTTCTCTGCATCCCAGATGTTCACGAGTCACAAAATTAGAGTTTGAGTCTCCATCTTGATTCCAGTTTGACATTACTATTTATCAAAAATGTAACCACTTATTTGTTTTGTCTATTAGTAACTGAAGACATCCCTTGCAGGAAATTTGGGCATCAGTTCCTGATTTGGACCACACATATACACATAAACTGTTGTGCTGAAAGCATGTCAGACTGGCCCTGCTCTGGACCCAGACCAAACCATGCCAGCCTCCGCCCCCCAGCTACGCATTTTGTCAGATCGGATCTGCTATTTGTACTACTGGAAAAAGCGCATTGTTTGTTGATATTGCCTGACATCACGCTTCTCCAGCTCCAGTTCCTATGCTCTGTGCACGGCTGCATATTGTGATGTGTGCCTTTATGGTTTGGGGAGCGTTGAACACTCAATGCTTCGCATGTGTAGAGATTTCAACAGAGCCATAAAGACTCTTATTGTTCCTGAGTCACTATCAAGGAGTTGAGTCGGAAGTCAATTTAAGAGTGACTCGAGTACAACTTGATTCCAAGTCCACATAAAGTTTGGTAAATGATGTAGTGCAGCTTTTGAATATTTGTGCACAGAAGATCAAGTATTTGATCAATTGGCTTTGAAATGTGTCTTGGGTAATCAGATCACTGGTGGACAGCACTAAATACACATTTAAATGACCATGAAGATCGGATCACTCAAACCGCTTGCCGAGGTGGTGTGGGACGCATTTGACCACATATCTAAAGTATGCAGTGTAAATGCTAATGCATCCTGATGCGTCCCCGATAACGACATCATAATGTGCTTATTATGCTACGTAATGATTATTATGCTAAATTGCAATTGGCAATGACGATCTCATCTTGTCTAATGTTATTAATGCAGCGCACCCCTTTCCAGCCCCTTTTTGTTTCTCAGTTGAATTATATCTAGAGTTCAAGGAAATCAATTCCCATATGGAAGCATACATAGGATTAAAATATAATTTGCTGTTAAGTCTGAATTATGTTAAGCACACTTTCAGCAATTTCCAGGATTCTGTTTTTAGAGTCATTTGCCAGATGGGCTTTAGATTTTAAAACGGTCACATGGTCAAAATTAAATATTGCGTCGATCTTCCTGTTGAGTACCTGAGATTATATGTACATGTGCACATCTATATATCCTGTGACAATGCCTTTCTGAAATCATTGAAATTCAGCTTGTATTTGCTTGCAACTAGTGATTTTTATTAAGGAATAATCTATGCATCACAAGTTTAAGTTAAACAATTAAGCACATACGGGTCATTCTCACAAACAAGAATAGAAAAAAGTCCAACTGAAATACAGTATTGTTTTGTGTAGTGGAATTGACACCTACCTTTTTAGGTATATTAAAAGGATTTGTTAAAATCATATGTTGCTCTGATTTCTCTAAATAGGTAGCCAAATATCAACGACCACAAAACTAAAGTGTTTTAAGTCTTTCAGCTTTCATTCATGTAACCCACAATAAACCATGAATTTGCATGATAAGATTTACATATTTGCTCTGCTCTTGGTTAGTTTTGTCATTTGTTTTCTTGTCTCTGTAACTCTTGTGCTCGAGCTACAAGAGAAATTGATCACAAAAAGGCCTACGATGTGATCTACTTAGATTTACAGAAGACCTTTGATGTTGTCCCCCACAAACAGCTCTTGCTTAAGCTCAAAGCTGCAGGGATTTTAGGGTCTGTAGCAGCTTGGATCGAAAACTGGTTAACAGACAGGAAG
>JAODLD010000040.1:25785993-25797812 GCA_026781065.1 Mormyrops boulengeri | reverse complement strand
TAGTTAAGTTCTCCCCAAACGAGCTTTATGGGCCGAATGGCCTCCTCTCGTTTGTAAATTTCTTATGTTCTTATGATTTCATTTAATACTCTGTCAGGCTAGGGGTCTGTGCCAACAATTGGAAGGTTGCTGGTTCAAATCCCATGAATGCCAGGTGTGATCCTACTCCGTTGGGCCCTTGAGCAAGGCTCTTAACCTGCAATTGCTTCATCCTGGGTATGTGTACCATCGTGGGGTGTGTGTATATCTACACTTGTGGGACCGTTTAGTCTTATGTTGATATTAATCTGATGGATGGATTGTTATTGGAGGGGTTTCGACAATCCTATTGGGCTCCATGCTAATTATATTTTGGTTTGTTTGCCGTAAAAGGGCAGTGCTTGCATATGCAGCTGTTTGCAGTGATATTACTCAAGAAGAACCATGAGGGCCTCTATTAATTAACCACAAGGGCATAGTGGCATTGAGACTTCCATGCGTTTTGCCCAGAGACCTCAAAAGCAGCTTTGAAGAGTAAGAATGTCAGTTCTTCATCAACATGGAAAGTTTTATTCCAATGCACAAGTAACCAACCACATGCAGAAAGAAGAAAATGACCCTGCTGTCCTTGCAGTCTGTGTCAGAGAGAGGAATGTGGCTGCACTTGTATCTGGGCTAGTAGAAAACTTAGTTCACTTAAAAAGGCGGCACTGAATTATTCACGCCAAGTGACATGTGTAGTCCCTCTGGCTGTGAGCCTGGTCAAAATCGGGAAAAGCGCTTCTTGTATTTTTTGCTGCATCTCGCTTGTTGCTACGTTACCAAAAGTGTTTAGTGCAGCACGAGCTCTGAAAACACGTGGGATGAAAGCAGGGTGACATGAAATGGAAAAACATCCGTCCTCCTTCCCAGGCTATCTATCAGTGTGGCCTCTGGCGCACGGCTGTGGGGGAGCGTGTTCGCTCCTTTTTGAAGGACCCCTGCTTCTCTGGGCATCATGTGGCTGCCCGCTGTCGCTCCCTTCGATCCCAAGGCCGCTGTAGCCCTCAGTTTCTCCAGCTCTGATGATTAACTCTCTGAGGGCGTCTGCATTCTTCTCGCACACCTGTAACTGAAGGTGACAGGATGCTAGTGCAGCAGCCTGTAGCCTGGAGGTGGGTTTTTTTGCCTGATATATGAGGTCTTTCTTATGCTTTCTTATTCTTACGCTTTCTTTGTTTCACACCTGTTCCACCCATAGTGCATTATCTACACTATGGACATCATCAGAATCAGCAATATTCGCCAAGTGTGCTGGGGCACACAAGGAATTTGCATGCGGCTGCTTGAGGCTCTCTAGTATACAGACAATAAATGACACAATACAAACAATAAATTACACTATACAAGAAATAATATTTGAAAATATACACACATGGGGTAACACTGTAAAAGTATAAGGTGAGAGGTTGAGTGCAAATAGTGTTTAAGGGGGAAAATTGACAGAAGGCAGGTGACACAGCTTAGCGGTTTATGAGGGTGATGGCCTGAGGGAAGAAGCTGCTCCTATGTCTGGTGGGTTTTGTGTACCAAGTTTGGTGGCGTCTGCCAGAGGGGAGGAGCTGGAAAAGATTGTGTACAGGGTGTGAACGGATCTGCAGTGATTTTATCTGCCTGTTTCCTAGTCCTTGAGCAGTACAAGTCCTAGACGGAGGACAGGAGGGCACCGATGATTTTTTTTCCGCTGTCCTCACTGTTCGCTGCAGTCTCCCTTGGTCCTGTTTAGTGGTTGCCCCAAACCACACTGTGATTGATGAGCAAAGGACAGACTCAATGACAGCGGTGTAGAACTGACTCAACAGCTCCCCTGGTGGACCGTACCTTTTTCAGGACGGAGTTGATGTTGGGCTCCCAGTTCCCCTTTCCACTTCCCATCCAGAGCAGAAAAACTACCAAACCAAAGTAGATACAATATGAGGCCACAAAACAGTCTAATCATTTCAGATGCTGTGTTTGAAATGTCCAGTCGTCCACTGTGTAGTACTATATAGTGAATCGGCCATTTTGTAATGCTGTTTGAATTCTCAAATGAAAATTTCCTTCACTCAATAGTGTACTACAAAATTGGCGTGAGGCACGCCAAAATGTAGTGTACAGGCATGGTACTGAATGCCTAACGAGAGTACACTCTGTGATTCTCAGGATAGCCAAACTGGTGTGCAGAACTGCTGGTCTAATCTCTCTGTTTTCCTGTCTGTCTAGAGTCGGCCACGCCATCAAACAGACCTCTTACACTGCAGGCTAAGATGAGTATAACCAGTGATGAGGTGAACTTCTTGGTTTACAGATACCTCCAGGAATCAGGTAAGACCCCAAGCAGTCCCTGCATTTTAACTTTGTGTTGCCTCCTCAATCTGGCCTTTTGTATTAGTGATGTGGACCATGAGATGCTGTTCCTGAAAGGAGAACATGAGCCACAGATTTTCTTCATATTGCTTTGTAGTCTAAGAAGATAGGTGTGTTGCGTTGTAGGATTCCAAACAGACTTCAAGATCTTTTGGATCTTTCATTTGGTTACAATACAGTCTCTCTTGCACCCACTGTACGGCTCTTCTGCTAGAGACCCTGGTTTTACTGTGGATGGATTGTCTAGCTACTAGCCTGGCACACACACACACACACACACACGCATGCACGCACATGTTGGGTAAACCGCTCATTCATTTCTATGGGAAAAATGCTAACGCTATCTATGACAACCTTAACCCCTACCCAGCCCTAACCATAACCATGAGTAACCAAGCAAAATACAACAGATTTTGCATTTTTAGTTTTTACATTGCAGTCACAGATTTTTATGAAATTGGAAAAAATGGGTATTCATCACGTTGTGGGAACATTGTGTCCCCATAAGGTAAGGTATACCCGCTAGCGCACACACAGACACTCACTCACTGACACACACACACGCACGCACGCACGCACGCACGCACACACGCGCGCGCGCGAACACTCCGCCATCTGCTGGTGTTTTGTTTGTGTGCGTTACCTGGAGGTCAGAAATGCATGTGATTTTTCAGGCAAAATACCCCAGTGGTGTGATTTATCTGCTTCTTTAGGTTCGTTAAGCTGTATGTGTCAAAGTTATTACTCAGAACTAAAGATCCATTGAAGTCTTAAATATTTACCCTAACTCTGGAGAGTTAAAGTGGAAAACCTCTTGTTTTGTCATCTGTTACTTATTTCTTGAGCTGTAATCAGTCTGACGAATTTAATCTTATCTTAATCTCCTCTGCGATGAATCGTTAGATGGATTTTCCCATGTAAAATAAGAAGAGAAATGTAAAATTGTGTTTGTGGTTCTTTCTGCTAAATTTTGCCTTACTCAGGCTGATTGAAACCCTGTCAGTTAACTTTTTTAATTCAGCATGATGGTTCAGTCAAGGGAACCACTACCTCCCATCCCCAGAAACCATCACTCCCCAGTGATGGAGTTAAAGCAATGGCCATACGAAATAGCAGCAATGTGAAAGATTACAAACATAAAAATATACATCATGAAAGTGCTTTTTAAAAAGACAGCAGTTACTTCTGCATGGATTTAGGATGAAATAATAGATTTGGAATATATATGCATTATACATAGGAACATATAATACATTATGCCTGTCAGTATGATGGGATATTTAATAGTGGTATACCTTTGCAATATACATTTTTTGGATAATATCCAATGAAATAGTATCTGTTTGTTTTGGGTAACCGTGTTTGTGTGTGTCAGTGTTAAAGTCTGTTATTCACTGGAAATTCAAGCGTGTATTTTGCTGTGTTAATTACTCGCTGATGTTCTTAGGCAGCCTGTTTGAAATCTGCCGTTCCTGCATTCTGTGTTCCAGGTTTCTCTCATTCCGCGTTCACCTTTGGGATTGAGAGTCACATCAGCCAGTCAAACATCAATGGAACACTAGTGCCCCCTGCTGCCCTCATCTCAGTCCTGCAGAAGGGCCTTCAGTATGTGGAAGCTGAGATCAGCATCAATGAGGCAAGTGCTCATTCTGCCACGCAACAATTTATGCTGTGTTTGGGGGCATTTAACTCGAACACCTTTAAGACATAGGGCCCCTGAACCAGGTTTGAAAAACAGGGCAGCGCTGTGGGGCTCAGCTGCCCCTGTGATTGGATGGTTGCCTGTTCAGACCCCAGGGGTCTGATGTCACCATTGGGCCCCTGAGCACGGCCCCTAACCCACTATTGCTCCAGGGACTGTCTGAGCCTGCTTTCTTCATTAAGTTTTAAAGCTGCAGTGCAATTCAGCTGACGGATATGAAGAGTGGTGGATTTGCATAATTTAGGGGCCGCTCGACTGAAGGGTTAGTCCTGAGTAGAAGTGCTGAGGGAGAGCGAAGAGACCGGGAGGGACGCAGAGTAGGAGTGCCGTGGGAGAGCGAAGAGACCGGGAGGGATGTCGAGTACGAGTGCCGTGGGAGAGCGAAGAGACCGGGAGGGACGGCGAGTAGGAGTGCCGAGGGAGAGCTAAGAGACCGGGAGGGACGGCGAGTAGGAGTGCCGAGGGAGAGCTAAGAGACCGGGAGGGACGGCAAGTAGGAGTGCCGAGGGAGAGTGAAGAGACCGGGTGGGACGGCGAGTAGGAGTGCCGAGGGAGAGCAAAGAGACCGGGAGGGACGCAGAGTAGGAGTGCCGTGGGAGAGAGAAGAGACCGAGAGGGACGCAGAGTAGGAGTGCCGAGGGAGAGCGAAGAGACCGGGAGGGACGCAGACTAATAAGTAAGAGACTTTATTGTCATTGTATCAGAAACACAACAAAATTTGTTTGGTAGCTCACGGCTCAGGAAAGAGGTATTCATTATTGTACCAAGTAGGAGTGCCGAGCGAGAGATACTGAACATCACTTTGGATAAAAGCACCATAAAATGAATAAAATGTAAATGTAAAGCCTAGATAAAACCTTAGAAAATCAAACAATTGGACTAGTCATAAAATTAAATATAATTATATTGACTGATAAGGAGAAATCTGTCTGACCTGGGATTTTGCTCCTTGAAGGATGGCACAGTGTTTGATGGGCGGCCGATCGAGTCTCTGTCGCTCATTGATGCTGTGATGCCAGACGTGGTGCAGATGCGCCAGCAGGCCTTCCGCGAGAAGCTGGCCCAGCAGCAGCATGCGGTGGCGGTGGGTGCCATGGTGACAGCCCCCATGACGATGGCCCCTACGGTGACACCCCCAGCCGCCAACCAGCAGAACATGGCAAAGAATGGGGAGACTGCCATCAATGGGGATGAGAACAGCAGCCATATCATGAGTAAGCAGAGGCCCAAAGTCGACAGGGATGAGTCATATGATGGGACTGAGTCACATGACAGAGCCGTCTCGCAGACAGTGGACGGTCATTGGATATGCCGTTGTAGATAACCACATGGAATCAATGGAGGTCGACGGGGATGTCGAGATCCCGGACAGCAAAGCCACGGTCCTGAGAGGACATGAATCGGAAGTATTCATCTGTGCCTGGAACCCCGTCAGTGACCTGCTAGCTTCTGGGTGAGTTTTATAGACGCATGTGTGTGTGACTGTGGGACAAAGGTTGGGGGGTGGGGTGGAGGAAGTGGTATGTTCCGTCATGTCTTAGGTGTGAGATGAGGGCCTGAGGAGTGGGGGTGTGGGGAGTGGTACATTCCGTCATGTTTTGGGGGTGAGACAAGGGCCGGGTGGGGGGGTGGTGGTACATCCTGTCATGTCTTGGCTGCACTTAGGCTGTGTCACCTCCCTCCAGCTCAGGCGACTCCACAGCCCGCATCTGGAACCTGAACGAGAGCTGTGTCAGCAGCTCCACCCAACTGGTGCTCAGGCACTGTATCCGGGAGGGGGGCCAGGATGTCCCCAGCAACAAGGATGTCACTTCCCTGGACTGGAATGTAAGCATTCACGGTGAATTACTGCGACTCTGGATGAAGCACAGATTAGTACCTCAGCCTTTAATGGCTGCATACGATGCTTTCATAGTCTTAATCTTCATGTCTTATGAACATGCATTAAAGTATACTGCCTTTTAAATAGTCAAGACTTCTGTAGCATTTTCTTTTAACAGAGTGATGGGACCCTTTTAGCGACCGGATCTTATGATGGTTTTGCAAGAATATGGACAAAAGATGGTATGCATGAATTTTGCTAATATTTTTAACTGGTATTACCTGCGAAACCATTTTTTGTTTTTGCAAAAGGACCCTGTTGTTTTATGTGAATTTCCCACATGTTGGTGATGTAACTGCCTTCTAATAAGGAAAAAATGACACAATGCATTAAAGTAATTCTAAGTAAAATGATAGCATCCATGACATGTGTTTGTAATTACCTGCAGGTAATCTGGCTGGCACTTTAGGGCAGCACAAAGGGCCAATATTCGCGCTGAAGTGGAACAAGAAAGGAAACTGCATTCTCAGTGCTGGAGTAGACAAGGTTTGTCAAATCAAAGATTTAGGATAGTGGGGAGGGGGGGCATGGATTCCAGGCAGCATTCGCACAAGCTAGAGGAACAACCTAGATAGGAGGCTGATGCTGGGCACACAAGCTCTGGGCCATTTAGGGATGCCAGTTCTGAGCACATGTTTTCGTACTGCGGGGAAACAGGACTCCAGAACGAACCAATGCAAGTCCATGGAAAGAGAGTGGAGGCAGGATTCAGAGAGTGGAGGCAGGATTCAATGAATGGAGGCAAGATTGAAAGCTCTAGTCCTGGAGGTGTGAGGCAGCTGTGCATCAGGCTGCGCTAACATTCTGTCCAAGATAGTCCAGTCCAATCCATCACCTCAAATCACATCACATCACGACATATAGAACAAGTCACCAATACAAACCTTTCTAGGTTGTATTACAGTTGTGTAATAGAACAGGAGTAATACAAGATAAAATGATGCTGAGATATTGCAAACCTCACGCAAGTGATTGATGAAGCATTTCACCCAAAGCACCAGATTCCTTCTGTGTACTCCAGAGGAAAGATTCTCTAAGCTTCATGTCAGAATCTTTGGTTCAGGTCAGACCATGCAATCCAAAATCAGAGGGGAGGAATCAGAGGCGATTGTTTACTGCTACACTGCCACCCGACAGTCTGTTCTAATACACAGGGGATCACATCATCTGTGGGGTTTCCATGTATCTTAGAATGAATGAGTTCACATTTTTATGGACGCTGAAAGGAAAAATGGGGGGTGGAGGCCTCCCTAAATATGGTCCGGCTCTGCCTATGAACTGGTTTGATATAAATCCATCCAAAAAATGTATTTTGCATGAGTATTCTGAGGAAGTGAGATTCCACCTCGATGAAGATGAGTGTGGTGTCCGTATCTGTGTCTTTAAAATAGAATTAATATTTATCTGCACTTGTGTAGAAACAACTTGAATAATCTTTAAAGAAAGCATATGCTTGGGCAAATATAAACAGTAATAAACTCATACACCATATCACATCACATGTCACATCAGGTTAGATGCATTGGATGCTTGATTATCATTTTCATTTTACTACTTTAATGGAACAGGTGAATAGTGTCTTAAGACTGAATCTTGTGGATTATACAACATGATTGTTATGCAACATGTAATGCGTCTCTTATCAGACGACAATCATCTGGGACGCACACACAGGAGAAGCCAAGCAGCAGTTCCCTTTTCACTCAGGTACGCAAGCTGGCCGATGGCAGGGAATTGAATGGTTAAAAACAACAAATTAGAAATGGGTTTGGTACCTCCTCTAATTCTTGTGTTGTGGAAGTTTCACACTGCACAGCAGTTCAATCAGAGCCCTTCATAATTTTATGCTGATTTTTAATTTATGGTACTTATATATGACATTTGAATGAACTTAGGCTGTGGTATGCATATTATTTTGCAGGATCTACTTGGCACATTAGAACTGATAGCTGATTGTAAAAACTGTTGGCTAGTTGTCTTTGACTGTCTGGAAAGGTAAAGTTGACCTCTCTAAAGGTTTGCACGGTCTGCTTGTGCCCCAAAGCTCCTGCCCTGGATGTTGACTGGCAGAACAACACCACCTTCGCTTCATGCAGCACAGATATGTGCATCCATGTGTGTCGTCTCGGCAATGACCGACCCCTTAAAACCTTCCAGGGTCATACGGTACGAAGCACTCCGTCGCAGAGGAAGAAAACAGACTCACTCTCTGATGATTCAGTCTTTGCTTTTACTTTTTGTCAGTAACAGGCCGTCAGGTGTAAGAAATAACAGTTTTTCTCCCAGGAGCACATACTGGTCTTTCTTATTCTATAGCTGTGCTCCAACTCCACCAATCCTTTCTTTTCCAGAATGAAGTGAACGCCATCAAATGGGACCCGTCTGGCTTGCTGCTGGCGTCCTGCTCGGACGACATGACGCTGAAGGTGAGGCACCCATGGGATCATCACAGCCTTGTCCTTCTATATTAGCGTAGCCCAGCCAGTACCAAAGGCGGATACTCTTTTTCCTGCATTGCCAATTTGTTTGTTTGTCTAGTGATATAATATTATTTTGTAAGACTTCTCTAATCTATTACACCAGGCTTAGCTCCATTAGGGTCTCATGGCTGTTCTGTTACTCATCTGTTAGCAGCCATGTGTGCTTCCTTTTGCTTTAACAACCTTTTTCACTCAGATATGGAGTATGAAGCAGGAGTCATGTGTGCATGACCTACAAGCCCACAGTAAAGAGATCTACACCATTAAGTGGAGTCCCACTGGGCCTGGCACCAGCAATCCCAACTCGAACATCATGCTCGCCAGGTGGGGACAAAGCCAGTGGGTAGATGGCAGCGACTGGAGATACACAGCTGGGTTTCGGTGATTGAGGCTGACAGCATACCGTACTGTCATACAGCAAAGTATGACAATCTTCTCTACTTTCCCATGCCACCAGAAACATTTTAAGCCATAATGAGTTGGTCAGGAATGGCAAAGAGACATTGGGTCCACAAATAGCACTGTCCTGGTTAAAATGTTTGTGAGTCATTTTCATTAGATTCCAAATCTCCATGTTTTGAAAAGTGCAGACAGATGGGCTCATATTTTATACCCAGTGCGTGATGTTTTCAAAATAGAACTGAAATGTTTTATGGTTTGTGTTCAGTTAAAAACAGTCGAATGGTTTTAATAAATGTGCTGTCCTTGAAAAAATCCAAACACAGATCTCACCACTGAGGTGATCGAATGTTATCTGACAATAAGCGGCTTTTGAGTTGGACGCAGATATCGAAGTGAGACCAAGTGAGCCGTCACTTGTGATGTTGCCATCCCTGCAGTGCGTCCTTTGACTCAACTGTGCGTCTATGGGATGTGGAGCGTGGCATCTGCATCCACACCCTCACCAAGCACCAAGAGCCTGTCTACAGTGTGGCCTTCAGCCCCGACGGACGCTTTCTGGCCAGTGGCTCTTTTGACAAGTGTGTCCACATCTGGAGTACATTGGTGAGCAATTGTGACCTTAGCAGAGCATCCAAACTCCATGGTAGTTGAGCTGGAGTAGCTTAGTTGATGGTACCAACATCTCACCCTCCAGCAGTGAGGGCTTTGTGAAGAAAACCCTGTCTATTTCACATTGTGGAAAGGTTCTGTGTATATTACATCATAAATGTCGTGGGAAGGTTCCTGTGGAGAATCAATCATGTTAGCTGCCTGTTCCTCCCATGGGTTCCTGTTCTTTACGTCACCAGAGCGGAGATTTGGTTCACAGCTATAGAGGGACAGGGGGCATCTTTGAAGTTTGCTGGAACAGTACTGGGGACAAAGTTGGAGCTAGTGCGTCCGATGGATCGGTGAGTTGGATCGCCGCAGGCGCGGCGTCGCCATCGTCATAATGCATGTTATGAAGGTTTCTCATGGGTTGCTTATCTAGTACAATCAGTAGAAATAAATTGAACTACTACAACTTGAAATATGAAATAAATTGTTTAACTTTTCCTTCATCAGGTTTGTGTTCTGAATCTTTGGAAATAGCATCTATGCATTGACTTTGAAGATGGATCATGGTTGGTGTCTTGCAATGTCTCCTGGAAATCTTGGTGGTTTCAGATGTTGAAACAATGGAACTTTCAACAATAGTCTGAAAGAGCCTTTTCCTCAGCAGAGCAGGCTACATTACGGTATGGGTGCCCCTGCTGAGATGGAAGCTGAAGAACAGCGCTGGATTCAAAATGGCTGTGCCAAATAATAATAATAATCTGAAATCAAATCCATCAAACCAAAACAGAGTGAGCTCCCCTCTGAAGAGCAGATGTGCAGCGGCCTGTTATCTGGATGCTACAGTGCGAGTGAGCGAGTGAGTCATACCAACCCATGAGTGGTCTGATGGGGCCGTCCCTGCTGGAGAAGAATGAGTGACCAAAGTGAAGCATGGTCTTCACATGAGACTGCAGCAGGTCCCATCTCCGCAGTTCATCTCCTGCTGAACAATTCATGATGGTGAATTAGCTTTGCCTTCAGAAAAGACTATCAGTGAAGAAGACCAGCGCGCATATATATATATATATATATATATATATATTTTTTATTTTTTTTGGTGGACCGCCTGCTGGTGCTCATGCGCAGCATTTTTTAAAATCCCAGCAGCATCTTCACACCACCCGTTTTTTAGGAAGCAGTGTTAAATTCTCAGAATGGTTCTTTCTCTTTTTTCCTCCATTTACATTTTAAACTCCAGGAATTGTGTTAGCTGCAAAAGGCACAAATCTGTCTTTTTGGGATTATTCTGCCATTATCTTAATTTTCTCACAAAAAATATATGGCAAAGACTAACTCAATTCAAATGTTATGTGCTAATAGTAATAATACATATTAAGAAAAAAAAACTTTTATGGACATCTGCATTGACAGAGTGGTTCACATATACTCTCTATGGATGTAAATTGTAATGAATGTAAAGATTTGTAAAATAGGTTAAAGCTCATTTATATACTGTGTATATGTGGTTATATGCAGTATCAACACTAGTCTTCACCTGAGCCCCTGGGATACAGATATGTTGTCCCACCTACCTTTGCACATGATAGTGCTAAAATTTTTCAAATTGATTCTGGTTTTCTGTAAATTCTATTTTTACTCCTCAGTGGATTTTTATCGTGGTGGTGAAGAGCCCAGAGCTGATTGTTATGAAAGTGCAGGGCAGGTGTCCCGCCCTGGTCCTATTAAAACACACGCTGACCAATCCTGAAGGTACCACAGGTACTCACATCCTCGCCTTTTGGTTTTTATTCCATCTTGGCCCTTAATTTAAACTGAAATCATTATTTTTTTTCTTCCCCAAACGTATAATGTCAGTGAAAGGAAAATGTAAGGACATCTTTCCCAGCCTTTTCCAGCCCAACTTTTACTGTCTATCACTGTATAATGCTACTGCCTCATTTTAGAACTGTAAGAGTCTGTGTAGCATTTTCACTGCATAGTTCTTGTTTACCTTGTGACCCTGCACTGGCTGGATGGATGTTCCTGTTAGCTGAGATGGCACTGGAGGCTGGCCAGTCGCTCCAGCCAGTGACTTGGAGACCTGGCTGTGATCTCTAAAGCTTCAGTGCTTTCAGGAAACTCCCTTAGTACTTTCCTATTTGTGAATTTTCCTCTGACAGCTGTGTTCAGGGGAAGCATGTCACTATTGTATGCTTTTAGTTTAGTTTGCAGTCCTTTTTATCCAGTAAACCCTGCACAGAGGCCATATCTGGGCACAGAGGCAGTACAAAGGCATATTCCATCCCATTTATTTCTTTGAAATTATTTTTTTTAGCAGAGGTTGTGGAACCAGGTAGGTTTGTCGAGGGGGGGGGGGGGGGGGTTCCACTTGTGTGGTAATTTTTTTAAACCT
>JAODLD010000040.1:25771520-25785983 GCA_026781065.1 Mormyrops boulengeri | reverse complement strand
CCCCCCCCCCCCCCCCCCCGCGCCGGCGCGCCCCCCCCCCGCCCCCCCCCCCCCAGCCACTTGTGTGGTACTTTTTTTCAACCTATTTTTTTTATTTCAAAATGATTAAGCTGTCTTGTAATTGTAATGAAAATTCTGGAAGTCTTTGCGAATTATTGTAATATCAAGAAATTGGACAGTTATTTAATTAAATTTAACAAATTTGGGCTATTGTTTGGGGAGTACAAACTAACCACAGTTAGTTCAGCCTGGACAATCTTTATGAACTGAAACCAGGTAGAATATATATATATTTTTTATATGATTAGAAGAATCCAGCACACTCCATTCTCCCCCAGGTCTGTGTTCAAGAAGCGCTGGTTTAGATCAATGCATAAGCCCTTTGTCAAACTTGGACAAGACATCTCCTGCTGGCAAAGAGCAATAATTCTTTGGCAGTATTTGCTGACTCTCATGCCCAGATATTGGGCCACAGCTTCTGCTGTGATACTTTGTGTCTGATTGAGGTTCGATCTCTAAGAATCCTATGTTGAGCAGGTGCTAACTTTTCTCTCCTCAATACAAGGTTGCGGTGTAAGTCAAGTTCACTGTCTCTAATAAAATGCTCTATTTTGACATTAGAAAAGGTTTCAGTCTCTTTTGTTGTTTTTCTGTATTTGCAATTGCATCTTTGTGGGGGTGTCACTTTCTTATGGCATCTGTGGGTTTCTTAAGTATGTTGAACAGAATACAAATATCTCTTAATTCAATACAAAAACATTTCCATTTGGCTCCGTTTTTACGCTGTATAGAAAACACACAAGTTCTCTTAAACTCTTAACTTTTTGCTTCCATCCAAACGTGATTTTTGCAGTATTGTAGGTACATTTTTAATACGGAGGATTGGTTTACGTTTGCAAAGGTATGAAATCACCAGCACCCTTAAACTGAATCTGATTTACTCCCATCTTTATTTTATAAAAAACACATTAAATAACTATCATTTTCGGTGTTTGTGGGAAACGTTAAATTTATTATTTGAATGTGGTGATTTCATTTAGAGAATATTAAACATAAAATGAACTTTATATCAGTTAAAAGACAAATCTGATTCTGCATCTTTCCACTGATGATTTGGATAAGTTAACTGTTAATTTTGGTGAGGTGCTTGGTAATATAATGTTGCTGATTTTATATTTTATTCATGGGTTTTAAACATGTTCTGGCCTTAATAAGTAGATCTAGAGAACTGATCTTACCAGTGAAATGGAAAACCCCAAAAGGGATGATCAGCTGTCCCGTTAACTTGGTTAGTTTAACTAAGCCCAGTCTATGCTGAGCATGATGGATTTGAGTGACAGTGTTGTATAGCAGTAGTAATGTGTGAGGACAAAGCACAGCCGGCTTTATTAGATATGACATTAAAGGCTGCAGTAGCTCACAGTTTGATGGTAGTGGTTCAGAATGAGCCACAGTTTCTTGCTAAGGAGTTAGCATCCGGGAGCTTTAATGCTGCTGTTTTTCCAGCTAGTGCCTTAGGGAACCATCCAGTGATTCTCCTTCTGCATCTCTCCCCTCATAGTCTCGCAGCTCGCTGGAAATGTGGATTTCAATAGTACTAGAATCTGAACCTAAAAAGGCAAAAAAGACCACTTTAATTACTGTGTTCATTTGTAAAATCACTGTATACTTTTTTTCCTTAGCATTTTCTGACATATAGAAGGACAGGAAGATGCTAGCTTCTACAATGATCTCGCCTCCAGCAATTTTTAGTAATGACATTCATGACATTCAGCTTCTCAGGGAATTCCTGACATTTTTCAGAAGGCTTGTTTTAGAAAAGATGTGTTTAAAATGTGTGCAAAGTCATTCTGGGAATGGATATTACAAGTGTTCATAAACAGGCTGGAATCGATTGTCTGATAAAGCCTCTGTACCTTCTGAAAGTATAGAAACTGCATCCGAATGCTGCTGCCGACTGATGATGATCTTGTTCTCCTGCACGTGGCTCTGGTAGTGCATGGTGGAGCCCCGCATAGCATTGAATACCCCTGCACCAGGTACTGAGGTGGAGGTAGAGTCCCAGGAGACCTCTGCAGCCCGCTGTATCCTCAGGTCAACATCACAGCCGGTCCATCCATGGAAGGCCAAAGTATTGAGGAAGCTCTGCATGGGGTTTAGGATGCCCTAAAAATATGGAGAAATATCTACATTCACAGAAGAGCTAGAACCATCATTTTTCTATAGCCATTAGAAATGGCATAATCAGACTCATTTGCCACACAAGTAAACATTAGAATTTCATCAAGTATTACACTGACATGAGTGTAAACTGCGGCCCACAAATGATTTAAGCCTTCAAAGCCACAAAGTACGACTGATCTACACTTCTGTTCATGCAGACAAGAAGCATACAAACGAATTTAGCTCCGAAACCTAATTTCTACTCGGATATTTGAGATTGGTCTTTTGTTCCAAAAGGAAGCTGTCAGGGTAAATGGCGGGGAGGGAAGGGTCAGGAATCCGGTGTCTCACCATGAAGAACCATGTGATGAGGGCAGCATTCCGCACATTCCTCAGATGGCCAGCTTTAATATCATCCTGCATCTCCAGGTAAAAGAGCAGACCCTCATTTACGATGTTAGGCAGCCAGCTGCAGAGCAGGAGCAACGAGGCTCATTTCTGTTCTTTATTCAAACATCATTGCAGTGAACTGATACTGAAAATTTTAAGTGATTTACAATTTTCTGAAAAGTCTGGAGGGTGTCTGTTCTGCATTGAATAATCGTTTCAATTTCCAGTTTCCAAATGAACCTTGTAGTGTTTCCACACAACACAGGCAAACATTAACATGATTACTTCACTATATCTATAGAGTTATACAGTTAACTATTATGCATATGTTTGTCGCCAAGAGCACCTTCCCTACAATAACCAGACATCCCTACACTGTCTGTAGGTTGTTTTTACATGTAATGCAACAGCATGCATTATAAACTGAAACAGTAAATAGATACTGACTCTATTGACTCACCACACACTGAAAACCAGCATGATTTTGAAAAATCGTATTTTGATCTCCATTCCTAGGCGCCTCTCATTTTCGGTATAGATTCCTTGACGGCTCTTCAGCAACAATGTAACTAAATTGGCAAAAAAAAAAAATAAAGTTAGTCCTTACAGTACTTTAAAATGCCCAGCAATGAGGGATGGGACGTTAACAGGTGTGACTAATTGCATATCTTCTGAAACTTGCTAATGTTTGGAACCTAGATATCTTGGAATGTTCAGTTAAAAAAGCAGGCCAGGTTAAGATGCAGTAAGGCCCTTATAATACATTCTGAAAAGCAGATATTGAATGGTGATGTGAGAGATGGTTGCTGTAAAGAAAGAGAAAAGAATTGTCCTGTTAATCAGGTGTGTGGTGGTTAGTACTCACCATTTGATATGGTCCTGGTGAAAAGGATGGGATTGACTATGAGGACCAACAGCAGAGGTGCGTAAGTGGTGACGTAATGAGGAATGGCATGCTGAAGACCATTCTCACAGCTGTAAGGAGGATTGCCACACTGTAACCCGCCCAAATGGACCATGGGACGTACTAGAATGAAGGCCCAAGACTGATATATCAAATGTTGTCCAATGTGATCTATACTGAAGCCTAGCAAGTGCAGTTCAAAGCAAAGGCAGATATTAAAATGTTCTGTGAATTGCAGGAGGAAAATGTGTTGTGGGTGTAAAGCACCTACTTATAAATGGAGGGATAGTAAAGCATAGTCACTCCTTCCACACACAGCATGAGAGCCAGGCCCCAGGTGATCATGTGGTACAGGACAATGGTGCTGCAGGGGGCGGGACAGCAGTGATGCATTGTGACCATCCTGCTGCAGTCGCTTTTGTAAAATTGACTAACAAATACTTTAAAATACCTACATTTGCATTAAAAAGTGCAAAACAAAAAAAGTGTTTCTTTGAATAGCACCTAATAAAATTCTGACATTGGAAAGGACAGAACTGTACCTAATTCCAGCAGATCTTTTCACCACTAGATAAGCATCCACCGCGTAACAGAAAGTCCACCAGAAGGAGGCGCTAAAAAACAGCTGGATCCACATCTGCAAATGTGAAGCAAGCCAAAGGTACCCCCAGAACTGTTAGTTTACACAAACTAATGTATCAAAATGTGAGTGGAATGGGCAGAAATGAAGACTGCCACACACACTGTCCTCCTCAATGAGTAATGTAGGTTTATATAATATGTCTTTTTTGTCCATCTGTACAATGTGGACATTAATTAAAGTATTTAAATTCAAGCAAATTAAATATAGTAAGTGTAAATTCATTATACAAATGCATGGCAATTCTTTTCCACAATGACTTTTTCCCCATTTATACAGCTATGTGCAAGCGATGACTGTGAGGCGGTCAGATACTCACAGCACTGCCCACGCAGAACGCCTCTGGCCAGACACCAGAGCCTGGGGTGACAGAGATTCGGCTCACAAGGTCGGGGAGGCCCAGCCATATGGACGACCTGAAAATGACACCTGAGGAACAGGCATGGTGAGCTCTCATCTCTACACTGCGCCTCTACGCTGCGTCATCACTGTCCCACCCCAGAAGCAACCGTGTCTTGGAATCTGCCTTGATCTCACTCATCCATTCATACAATCACCAGCACAGGGTCTATTTAGACCAGAATCTACCCAAGAAAGCACAGGACATGAGGCAGGGGACCTGCTGGACAGGAGAGGCCAGTCCATCATAGGGTCACACTCACACAGCTACATGAGTCAGTCATATAGTAAATGCATACTTACTGCATGGTCCTGTTCATGTACTGTGACCAGGGCACATTATAAAAAAACAAAAGATTTTTTCTTTCAATTGCTTGTTTTTATTGGCCATTTTTCTGAGACAATGCATAGATATGCATAGAGACATAGTATAGCATGGACCTGTTCGAACGTTTGCTAAGTGAAAATCTCTGTGAGATATACTTCAAGTGGCAGTGCTCAATTAGAAGGAGGGAAAAAGGGAAAATAGCAGATAAAAGATGGTAATGATTAATTGGGAATTCCCATGCCCAAGGGCGTAACTTTGGCTGGAACATTGGGGAGGCTACAACCCCCCCACCCCCCCCATAATTTACGCCCATGCCCACGCCATCATTTTTGCTTTGTGCTGAAGTATGAAATGTTTTGCTTAACCTTGTTTACTGGAAATTCCGTAATGGAAATATTAAATGGGCATCTATAAAACTTTTTATATAGTGGTTCCCCTTGTTTAATATGGCTTATATCCGCCCAGTCTTCCTCACCCAATGAGTCCTGATGCTTGGAAAGAGAATATCAGGCTACCTGGAATATCTTCCAGTCGTGACTTTACATGAGATACGTCTGTTACCCCCTTGGGCTAAAGAACCGCCTCTGCAGTCTTTATATATTCCCACTTTAATGATTAGGCTAGTTAAGCAATGGAAAAGGAGTGAATGTAAATTCCGTGACCAAATTGTATATTTCCTTCATGAACCTCATCTGCTTGTAAAAATTATATATATAGTAGTAGAGAAAATTTCTTCAGTGTCAGAAAAAATCCAATAATGTTTAGCTTTAAATGGAAGGATTTTGCTTTATTTACACATTTATTTTGAAATTGCTGTAAATTTATCCTCAGCAGAAAGCACATTTTAATGCAGACCAGTCAGTTGGTCCTTGAGTGGTCTTCTTAGGTTCTTCTGCTTTGGTAGTGGTGTGTAGCTTCTGCTCCAATATAGCTTGCACTTGTATCTGGGCTTTCACTAGAAGCTCAGCCTAGTTGCCCTTATGCTTGGTTGACTCCTTGACAGCATGTATGTTAGTAATGTGCCATTTGTCTCACTTGTATATCGCCTTGGACAGATGTCTCTGCTAAATAAAAGTACAGTAGACCCCCAGTATCTGTGATACATTTCAAGACCTACGGTGGATGGCTGAAAGTGCGACCAACAGTGAACCATCCATGCACCCCCATATATAACGTCATTTTTGTGTACTTACGTATGGTGAGGGTTCATTGATAAATTACGCCCAATAAGATATTACCAACAATAAAGTATAATTTGCATTACTATACTGTACTGTACTGTACTGTACTCACTCACTCTCTCTCTCCCGAAAGAGATTCTGAGGTTTTAGCCTTAATCTCAAGAGACAATAAAACAAAGAAAAAAATATGTATCAAGGGATGACGGAGCAACGAAAATCATGCTTTTATTCATTTTCAAAACATAGGGCTACATTATGATAATGCAGCAACAAATGCAATCAGTGTAAAGCTAGAGGCAGACTGGATGAGACTTTTGCAGATAAGCGTGGGTGTCAGGACAAAGGCAGATGAATAATTTACTGGGCACGACTGGACTGGTAGATTTCACCATGTTACAGCCTGTACTGGCTTGGCGTGGATGGTGATAGTCTGTGGATAACAAACTGCGGTTACTGAAACCCTAGATATGGGGGTCCCACTGCAATCGTAAGCATGAACATCGTTTTAATCAATCAACAACTGCGCACCTCCATAAGCATCCAAATCTTACGAATTTTACCTAATTTTTGTTTGCTTGATTTCAGCAGAGTTAGAGCCTATGTATAAACTTGAACTCTAACCCAATGTCATAGTGTCTTTTAAAGGAGAGGGAAATCCAGATAACATGAAAAATTGTTTACGCCTCACCTGCACATCCCAGAATATCACACAGGCTGATAATGAGCAGTATTCTTGGTGAGGATGCAGGCTTGGAGAGCGGATGCTGTCCCAGGTGCCTGTAACCCTTCCTTTTTGGCAAAATCTGCAGGACGGAAAAAATTAGGCTGACGCTGCCACTGCCAACGCAAATGGCGCTGAAGAAATGATCCTGGAAGCTTATGATGAAGTCAGTGGATGTGTCTCTGTTAGAGCAGCAGAAGGTTTCAAGCCTTGGAGATGCCATCACGCCACGAGACAGAAGGAAACCAGAGTCATGGGGGGAAATGGCAAGAAGAATGTCAGCCGCTGAGCAAGTGACCAGAGTTCCCAGTGAAATCACAAGACAGACCATCATGTGCTTCCATTTAATCCTGTAAGGCAGAACTGAACAGTCCAACCAGAACCTCCCTAAGCCACGAGTCAAATAATTGTGACATTTAAAGCTAAAGGTATTATTTGTCTTTTGTTGCAACAAATATTAAAAAGTTAAACAACTTGTCAATTAATTTTGCTTTCTGGTTCATGTAGTTGTAAATGTAAAACCTAATAGAATTCTATATATTTGACATTAAATATAGTGTTGGTTTCTCCAGGGACACAGGGTGGGGGCAGGGGCTGGGATAACCCTCTCCCAAATGGACGGGGGCTGTGTCTGCTGCTTACCCATTGCTGCTTCTTCCCTGGGCAACACCCTGTATCATCACCCCCACCCGCCCTTTCATGGTATTATGTCGACACACTTTTCCAGCCGTGTCCCCCAGTGAAACTCTGGGCCTGGCCTCACACATTACATTGTATTTACATTACATTTACATGTTTAGTAGATGGTACTAAACACACATTGCAAACATTCATGGTGTTAAGGAGCATATAGGCATAAGTGCAGCTTGGCTGAACTTCCAGTCAATGCCCAGGTCCAAGTGTGAGCAGTAGTGGAGCAGGATCTACACAACTTCTCACAAGACAAGAACCTAATAGGACTATTCAAGGACCAGAAGTGCAACATAAGAACATTCAGGGAAGATAAGTGGCATCAGGTTAGTTTTGTGTTTCCTGAAGGTGGAGAGGGAACTTGATGACCGGATTTAGTTCGGCAGCATCATCATCCAACACTGATTATATGAAATTAAAAGTGACCTCAAGCTGCTACTCATTTCTTCAGAATTACTTCTCTCACAATGGTTATAATTGTTTTATTATAGTAATGAGAGGGAAAAAAAGATAATTGCTTGAACGATTCAGCAAAAAATTTAATTAAAAAGCAAAAAAAAATGTCTCATCACTTACAGTCATGTACTGCCATCTAGTAGCAGTAGTGAAATACTACAGTTGATCCAACACATCTTTACTTTTTAATGTCTCTTCTGTTTTTTAAGCTGTAAAGAACATCTCTTCTTCTTTTAATAAAAAAATACTATGATACCTAAAATAAATTTAGCACAGTTTGTGTTGAGTAATGTAATAATGAAATAAGTTAATTCCCAGTCGCAAAGGGAAAACAAATCCCTTATATAAATAGTGAGATTATTAGTCATTCGATCAGCAGTATTTCTGATACGTGTTTAAAGTATGTATTTTAAATACCTTGTGTTTTATAATTTGTTTACTTCATAAAAATGTTATGTAATATTGATATTCAGTATTTTTGCGTTTTTAAAATGCAAGAAATTCTTTTGACATAATGTTCGCACGACGTTTGTGCACATAAGTTTAGCTTTTTCAGAAATTTTAATGAATGCTCATTAGAGCCAATATTTGATCACTCATGTTGAACCAAAATACTTACAAGGTCCATTCAAATTTTTAACAGAACATTATACATGTGATTTTTCAGTGGCGATGTCGACATATATTACTGATCTAATCACAATTATTATAATGATCTAAGTGAAAGTGGAGATAACCCTAAACCCTAACCCTAACCCCTAACCCAACTCCCATTCTCTGCCTCTCTTGATAAGCAGATGTTTTGCTGATCTTTTGGTTTTAACATGTAGTTCAAGTGCAAAACAGAAAAAGGCTTTGCTGAGAAACCTAATTTACGGTTTCGGGCCATTTTGCTGAAGACAAGCATAATGTGTGAATGAATTCAGAATCACTGAGCTATTCTAAATATAAGCTTGTTTTCTTTACGATAGTGTGGTTGACTAAGGAGTATACAAAGATGACATAAACACCTTATACTGGAAAATTTATTCCCAGTCATCTAGGATGCCCATGAAGTCTTCAGTTCAATGAACTGGGAAAGTTAATGCAGGCCTGGGAGAGTACACTTTTGTTTGGAACCCAAATACCTGACATCCATGCCAGGTATTCCATGTCGTGACTGTATGAAATGGTTAGTTCTATATGGGACCCAAACGCCTGACATCCATGCCAGGTATTCCATGTCGTGACTGTATGAAATGGTTAGTTCTATATGGGACCCAAACGCCTGACATCCATGCCAGGTATTCCATGTCGTGACTGAATTAAGTGGTTAGTTCTATTTGGGACCCAAACGCCTGACATCCATGCCAGGTATTCCATGTCTCTGACTGTATTAAGTGGTTAGTTCTATTTGGGACCCAAATACCTGACATACATGCCAGGTATTCCATGTCGTGACTGTATTAAGTGGTTAGTTCTATTTGGGACCCAAATACCTGACATCCATGCCAGGTATTCCATGTCGTGACTGTATTAAGTGGTTAGTTCTATTTGGGACCCAAATACCTGACATCCATGCCAGGTATTCCATGTCTCTGACTGTATTAAGTGGTTAGTTCTATTTGGGACCCAAACGCCTGGCATCCATGCCAGGTATTCCATGTCTCTGACTATATTAAGTGGTTAGTTCTATTTGGGACCCAAACGCCTGGCATCCATGCCAGGTATTCTGTATCACTGACTGAATGGTTATGTCTATTCAGGATCCAGAATGACAGTACTGCTTGTTTAATTACAGATCATTTTCTACACGGACAGAAACTTTGGGGGTCGCTCCTATGAGTGCAGCAGCAGGCGCGGTGATGTCATGCTGTATGAGGAGGGGTGAGTCCCTCAACGGCAGGATGCTGCTGCATGATCTCCATGGGAAGCTCTGTAACATTGTTACTGTAAAAGTTTTACACATGGATGATAAATAGAGGCTATATAACTTCATATTGTAATAACCAGCACACCCAGGCACAGCAGCCGTAGGAAGCAGACAAAGCAGCTTTATATAAATGGGAGCGTTCTTTATTTGCAGCCCTTAATAGGACCGAACACAAACACCAAGCATCAACTGCTCCTAACACACACTGCCCACTGTGCTGACCGTCCTGGTCACTCCACCAGCACACAGTGGGTACACGCACAGGCACACACACACACAGAGCACTGTTTACAACAAAAAACATTAACACTACACATGACATTACATACAACACAACAGCAGCACAATACATGACTAAAATAGGGAACCATTTACATTATTTACAGAGCTGGCACGGGTGCAACATCCCACGCTGCCCGAAAAATAAAAAAAAATTATTCATCAATGTGCTGATTAAGTTCAGCTACACGTCCTGCCAGGTGATAGACGCCACTGGCTCCTATACAAGCAGCCCCACTACCGGTGCGGGGTGATGTGCTTCAGGCCTGGGGAGTACAGGCCCCTCAATGGCATGAGGTTCACTTCTATGAAGTGCATCATGGATTCCTGGTATTGAAACATATTAGGCAAACATTTACAAAAACTGATTTCACCGTTGAAAATCACTGTCTAGTTCTGCAACCATATATTTAGTGTTTATTCATGTCATAATACGAGAAACATTAAAAGAGGATGTGACATGCTGGCAGCCCAGGAATCCACCGTGCACCAGCAGGGGCGAGCAGCACCATGCATGTCTCCCGTAGCCATCTCCAGTCATCCAGCAGGGGTGAGCAGCACCATGCATGTCTCCCGTAGCCATCTCCAGTCATCCAGCAGGGGCGAGCAGCACCATGCATGTCTCCCGTAGCCATCTCCAGTCATCCAGCAGGGGGCGAGCAGCACCAGGCACACCAAGCATTTTGGAGAAGCTTCTAGTTAAATGAAATGAACTAACTAACCCCAGGAAGTACGAGCAGTTGGTCCTTTACCTTCTGCTCTGCTGGGAGGGCAGCAGCTCCATAAAACTCCGTTCAATGTCATCCATCCACTGCAGAAGGTCACCATTCTGCCTGTGGTACTGGTACCACTGGGGAGAAATCGCTAATGTCGTTTTCCTCAAATATGTCTTGTCCTGGGAGCCCTTTGGATAAGTTTGAGAAGTTTTGATAAGTCTATGTCAGTAAAAAATGTGTACTGATACTCACAACAGTATATGCACCGAGAACACACTGGTCGTATACCAACTTATACCCAGTGTTTATTTTGTCAACGAAAATTTTGACGATAACTATTCATTGATGACCTTTTATTTCATGACTAAATTGTAATGATGTAAAGGAAAAAATGTTTGACAACAAAAATTACAGTGAAATATCAGTTTGTTATGCTCTGACGAGCAAAGACAAGATGAAATTGCTGGTTCTGTTTTGGCAGACAACCTATATCACAGTGGTCATATCAGTGCATTGCTTGTTATCCTTCTAACCAGTCCTTTACATTCAAGTGAACATAACAGTTCTCACTGTCTCCATGCATCCTTCTCATTGGATGATTTGTTTTTCCCGCTTGGTGCATGTCTGTGCAAAGGCCAGCTTAGTTGTTTTGTTTTTAGAAATTGCCAGCAAAACCCCCAGATAGAAGGCAAATCGGTGTGCGGTTGACGCTGGCAAATCAGTGTTCAATCGCTGTGTGTGAAATGTTCACAACGCGACCTGACGGGGTCGCCGATGTGCCACACGCACCCGTCAGATAACTAGGAGGCAAAATATCTGGGCCTGTCGGTGATGCCAAATTCTGTAGGCGGGAAAGGTGCTGAACTGGCAAAGAGTGCGGTGCTGAGCCACTGCCAGTGAGACACAGAGTGAGGCGAAATCCGAAGGGGGAGTTTAAAAAGGTGCAAAAAATTCAGTTTGTTTATGGACTATCCTTAGTGTTCAGGGAAACACACACAAACAAACATATGTATGCAAGGCTTAGGGTTTATGCAATATAAATAACAAACATAAAACTTTTTTTAATGTTTTCTTCACCGGTGCAGTGGATTTAAGTAAAGAGCGATGATGGTGCTGGGAATGGCTTTGCATAGAAGTAGCGTTTGCCGCTGTGTGCGGCATTATTTTCCTACAATGCTTACAGATGGTTCGTGTTTTGTCTGTCACCCTTTCGCCGTTTATATTTTCTGCCGGGTACCCAAAATGCTGCCACACAAAAGATTTAAAAGTGTCTGGGGCATCTACTATGGTAATTTGGTCAGACGCCGACATGCTTACAGCAGCTGATTTGCAGCGTCTTGGCGAGACCGCTTTTCACTCCAACGAGAAATCTCGTCATGTTGTAATATCGCAAGAACTTGTCACACACCTAATGCGTATGTATAAGGTATGCTTATGTATAAGGTGTGCGTATGTATAAGGTGTGCTTGCTTCTCAAGGGAATTTATATAACCAGAAGAAATATCCTTCAGTAAAATCCATTTCAGTATCATTAACCTGTCTGAGAAAATTATGATAAAAAAATCGACTAAAATTAGACTAAAATTAAACCTGAGTTTCACTGACTAAATCTCAAATAAAACAAAACAAAAACAAAATAAACAAAATGTGACTTTAATCCAACTACAATTTTCATTAAGTAACTAAGACTTAAACTACATTAAAAATTCTTGCCAAAATGAACACTGCTTATACCCACATTTGTGGAAAGACAGTAAGACCAGAGCACAGAGCCCACGCGCAGCACAGGGCCCACGCGCAGCACAGAGCCCACGCACAGCACAGGCCACTAAGTGCTAAAGCACCTGGTCCACTGGCCCCATTAACAGCACGGTGTGTCTGTTCATTGTGCTCCTTAAATTATTGATAACGGACTTTTTTTTTGCACCATGTAAATTATTCCATCATTATGCTTTTAGTAATTTACTGTCTGTCCTGTCATGAATGTTGCACTGTAGGTTCAACAGGAACGGCATTCCATTTCATTGTGTATTTCACAGGCCTGAGATGTCAGTAAAGCTTTATTTGACTACTTGACCTAATGTACACTCACCAGCAGCGAGTGGAGCCATTCCCTGAAGTGGGACATCACAGTTTTCCAGTTGCATGTCAGCAAAAATACACTGTCTTCCACAGCACAGTTTTTTCCATAAAGCAGGACCTTCAGGTCAGCAGCGATGACCAGCACACCAAGAAGCTGCTTCTGCCGGTTTTCTGTCTCCTTTTGTATGACCTGAGAGGTGAGAAAGCCGCTATTCATATCTGAGACGGACTGATCTGACTGTCGTGGCTGTGTGTGAGCCCCTCCTACCTTAGCCCATACCAGTTCTGAATCTAGATTGCTGTGCATGACCTTCACATTGCATCTGTGTGTTAGTTCAGCATGGGTGGTGGCCAGCCACGCTGTGAGACTGGCCACTTCTTCCTGGAGTTTTTGTGACAATGCCATATGACGCTCCAGCTCCTCCTTCTCAGCTGTCACCTGTAAACAGATGACTAGGAGGTTAAAACCTGTTGGTAGCTAACCAGTCATTCACTGAACACAGGCATCTGGTCAACCACAGTGTCAGTGTGACATTGATGTGTCTGATCAGGATGCAGCGTCAGAGTCGCCTGCACGCACGCCTCTCTCTGTGTTCCTCAACTGCATCTGTTATCTGTCGTCTCGCTCCCATAATGTGTTAGTGATGCAAAGGCTGTGACAATGTAATCGCTCATCTAATAGATAAACCCTGTTTCAAAAAAGAATTCTCCTTTACTTTCTTTGAAGTAATATTTTAAATATTTTTCCCCATGTTATTTATTGTATTTGGTTATTTATTTTCTATTTTGTAGATCACTGTAAACACATTGTGACCACTTGGACTGGCCGAATGACCTGAATGCCGAGTGAGAGCAGGAGAATGCTGGGTGTGCTGACTAGCTCACCTGTGCTCCCAGCTCGTTGTACAGCAGCTTGAGTGCAGTGAGTCGGCTCTGCAGATCTTCGGGATTCTCCGCTATCTGCCGTCCCAACATCAGCACGTTCTTCACCTCCGTCTTTACCTCGCTCAAAATCTGATAACAGTTCTTTAGGGAAATGACACTAATCATAATCATTCATACATACTCCTGTAGTCTGGTGTTTCCAGACCCTCTTTCAGGCTTGTGGTGTAATGCTGGCTTTCTGTCATACAGGGCTATTAATTGCTTAGGCTTGATTGTGCATCACACAATGCAAATCACAGAACACGTTACCTTGTACTTGCCGGACCTGTTAAACCTGTTCCCTTTTTCCGACAATTCGGGAAACTTCAAAGTTTTTGATAATCATGAAATTATGACTGGTGAATTCACTGCTTGGTGAATTTCATGGTCAGCACCCCCCCATCCTCACCCCAAATTTAATCAGGAGCAGAGTATCTGCCTCAGATCTGCTCCCAGGAAAGCCAGAGCATCACTCTCCTGTACCATCAGAAAAGCAAAGAACCACTGATGAGATCTACGCACACTCCTCACACTCTTCATACGGACTCCTCACACTCTTCATGCAGACTCCTCACACTCTTCATGCAGACTCCTCACAATCCTCATACAGACTCCTCACAATCCTCATACAGACTCCTCACACTCTTCATACAGACTCCTCACACTCTTCATACGGAC
>JAODLD010000040.1:25746113-25760487 GCA_026781065.1 Mormyrops boulengeri | reverse complement strand
GGCAGAGCGCGTAATGCATGTCAGCTCCTTACGCTGCGTCACACACTGCCCCCTACTGACGATTAGGTTTTGTGTGGTTACAGGCAGAGCGCGTAATGCATGTCAGCTCCTTACGCTGCGTCACACACTGCCCCCTACTGACGATTAGGTTTTGTGTGGCTCCTTACACTGAGTCCCCCTAGCAGCAAATGCTGGGTGACATCCTCCCAAATGCTGGGTCTTACAGTGCTGCATAAAATTTCAGTTACTCAATGAAAAAAGACAGTAATGTAGGAGCCAGTGGAGATGGGGGTGGCGAATGGGATCTTGGATTAAACTGAAACTCGCTTGCCAGTAAAGCGCAGAAAGGTGACTGAGCCACTGGATGCCTAGTTCCTCCCACAATGCACTGTACTACAGAGAGCTGGCTAGTTTCTCAGAAAAGCACACATACCGCTACCCTTCACATAATTATATTGCTGTTTAAGATTTTTTTTCTGGAATCTCAGCAGTCTTTTGTTAAACACTTGATTATTTAAGGTTCAGTTTTCTGAATGATGCCTATAACATGATTGCATATCTAAATCTTATACAAAACACCTTTACAAAGACTGTTAATGATTGATTTTTTTGTCTTATCCACTCATGACGCGGAGTAAAAACCAACAAATGTAAGTGAATAGCCTACCACTGGTGGGGCTAAGTCAACGTCCAAGATTCTTTGCCGCCTGCCTTATCCACCAGTCTCCGTGCTTCAAGATGATCAGATTATATACTGATAAATAACATGTGTGGTATAATTTTAAATTAATTTTTAATTTATAAAGTCTCTGTTTGTTACACTATCATCATTTTTAGACTTCTAGTTTTTGATGTCAACCCATTGACTGAACAAGTACACTTAAATTATCAAATTTCAGCAAAACTCAATATTGATATTTTACAGTAAAGGCTTTGTTGAATCCAACATTTATTTTGTATCTGCTTCCTTTGGGATATATTATTTTAATGTAATATGGTTGTACTTGCACTTAAAGAGCGATTGGTCACTTTCAGAGGAAGGTTTCCTTCTCTTCCGTGAATGTCATTTGCATCATTTCCTTACCCTCAGCTAAGATTTACTCACAGATGAGGTATGTAGTTGGACCCTTTTGCATTTTCTAGCTAGCATCGAGGGTGAACCATGTCACTGAATACAAATAAATGTTAACGAAAACATGAATAGCATGGAGGCTAATGAATGTATGTTGATGTGTGATGCTCTTTATGGTAGACTCTTAGTTACATACATAGTTTAACCATATTTCTAGAAGGAACACATCTTCATTTGATTCAGGGCTTCTAGAATGAGGCTGGAAAACAAGGGGACAATTGTTACAATTAATATCTGACTGTGGGCCCCTTGCTTTCCCGTTGGTAGTGGGGGAGCCGTCAGCTTTGATTCTGATTTAGACTGAAAGTCCTCCACTGGCACCTAGCCATCTCAGTTGGGGGACAAGGCATTTCGAAAGACACTGCAGTTCCCCTGCGCACCATAATGGAGGGAAAAAAGAAAGTATAATAAACTCAGCAAGTTATGCAGTTCCTTTTTTTGCTGGACAGCAAAACCAGCTGCTGAAATTGCACAGTGGTCAAATGTGTTGTTTACTAACCAGTAATAAATTTAAATACTTCTATTTAACATGGCAAAGGCATGTTACTGGAATTACACTTCAACAACAAAACTGCCATAGACAATATCACATTAAAACCTCCTGCCTAATATTATGTAGGTCCCCTTCGTGCTGACAGGACTGCTCTGACTCATCGAAGCATGGATTCCACAAGACCTCTGAAGGTGTCCTCTGGTATCTGCACAGACGTTAGCAGCTGATCCTTTGAGTCCTGTTGCGAGGCGCCGCCTCCATGGATCAGACTTGTTTGTCCAGCACATCCGACGGATTGAGATCTGGTGAATTTAGTGGCCAAGTCAAAGTTGCTCAGATCCTTGTGCTTGCCCATTTTCCTGCTTCCAATACAGCAACTTCTAGAACTGACAGTTTAATTGCCTTATATATAACAATACTCTTGACAGATGCCATAGTAACAAGATAAGTGTAGAAGGAACATAGTTCAACCAATAGAAAGTTATGAAGCACGTTATATTCTAAAAACCCACAGACACCAACAACCCAGAAAGTATGCAAAGAATAATTCAAAAGTTTTCAGTTTGTATTCCATTTATAATCATTATTTCTCAATACACAGCTCTGCCCACTGTAATACCCCTTCTGTAGTCAGTGCGGAGCCCACGCCGAGGCTGGCCGGGATTCCGCAGTCAGTGCGGAGCCCACGCCGAGGCTGGCCGGGAATCCGCAGTCAGTGCGGAGCCCACGCCGAGGCTGCCCGGGATTCCGCAGTCAGTGCGGAGCCCACGCCGAGGCTGGCCGGGATTCCGCAGTCAGTGCAGAGCCCACACCGAGGCTGGCCGGGACAGGCCCTCAAAGGAACATGCTCTCGCTATAAGGGGAGCTCTTGGATTGATCGGTTTCTCTTTCGCTTCGGACACACCCGGCCTGACTGTGCCCTTTGTGGAGATTTGTCCACCTCCTGACATTTTCAGTGACAGCCCCCAGGTAATTAAAACCATTATGCTGAGCTCCCGGGCGTGTCAGTCTCCTGTACATCTCTGGGCTTAGTGAGGACAACCTTTGAGAAATCTTTTTTTTCTTTTGTCGTTCTCCAACAAGAAGCTTGTCCTGTGATGGGTACATGTGGCATAATGGGCTTCATGAAAGCTTATTAAGCCCTTCTTGTCATCTTTTACACATATTTTGCAGAGCTGCAGTTCACTTTGCTTATATGGTGATTGAATGGACAAAGAAGAGCAAGACAGCTAGAAAACAATAACAAAAGTTTGGTCCAGATGGGCTTCTGCGTGGGGCATCATTGTGAGCTTGGCAGGATTTAGCTCCATTCTGAGAGCTATATTCAAAATACAGACCCTGATTTAGATATCCAGCTGTGTGTGTGTGTGTGTGTGTGTGTGTATTACAAATAAATGAGTGTCTGGGAGAACAGAACTAGAAGGAAAAATTACACAACTGTTGGCAAATGAGATCTAACAGCACTGGGTTTTAGGTTTTCATTTCTTAACTGAAATTATCATTCAGTTAGGAATTAATCTCACGTATTGTTAATCTCACCTAATGTTAATCTCACGTATTGTTAATCTCACCTAATGTTAATCTCACCTAATGTTCCTACAGTAGCACAGATCTCCATCATGCTGTACAGGAAGTGTACGAATAACAAGGCATTTTGACTGTCTTGGCCTGCAGCTCATGGTTTTTGGTTTAGCAAATCATGCATGATATGTGCTATTTATGTATATAAGTGAGAAACCTTTGTCACAATGAAGTGGGAGAAAGATTTTATACTCAGGAGCACAGGATGGCCTGTACAAAAACAAATAATCTGACATCTGACAAATCACAATATCCATATAACACAACACAATGACCACCATTCATTCAGTCACAAAGAACCTTAAATATTCATCTTTTATAGAATATATTACATGTATAATGTTTGGAAAGTGAACGAACAGCCAAGGGTGGGTGGGGGGGACCATCCCATTTGCCAGAGATATGGTTCATTCTGTGGTCGGTAAAGGGGTGTGATCATGAGGTACATACATGAACATGCATTAACTGCATTATACATGAAATGAAAACATTTACAGGCCTAAAGAGCAGTGTGCATTGTCATCAGCAACATGCCATAGTAATACAGACCAAGTATTTGTGGATTTAAGTGAATATATCACGACTGCATTTTTCAAACCCTAGTATTCGTCCCACACAAACACACAATGTAAAAACCCACTTGTGCCTTCCTGTATGTCCGGTATCATGGGAGGATGGTTATCCACGTGAGAAGAACATGCAAACTCCACACATACCAAGCTGAGGTGAGCTGCAAACCACCAGTCCTGGACGCACGAGACAACAGTGCCTGCCTGCCAGAGGTACCCGGAGGAAACCGCACAATGACATGGGGAGAACATGCAAACTCCACACATGGAATCTGGGTGGAGACTGGAACCCTGGTCCCAGAGGTGTGAAGCGAAAATGCTACCCATTTTTAGAACATTTTATATCAAGCAACTACAAATAGACCTTTTTATTGAAATCATTTGACAGAGGAATCTTTATTAGTCATCATGAATGTGTGATTGGAGGGGGCCATTCTGGTAAACACTTAAATATAGAACATTTCAGAACAAGTTTCTTTAGATTTATTAGGGTAATCGTATGAATAACGAGGTGCTCAGATTTAAAGAGGAAAGCAGTGGTAACTACTGACAGTTGCTCATGACAGTGATGTTGTGCCAGTTAGATCAGAGTTCAGTAAAGCTCCATTTAGAGTCACAATGGGAGCAAATACAGCAACAAAGAAGAGCGGCACATCAGTTACTGGGTGTTGCAACTGTTTGGTTTCTTCTTAAGTTACTACAGAAGCAGCTCCCTGAAGAATATTGCCTTTGTGAATTTTATGAAGACGTCAGCAGAGAAAAGTGCAAACTCTGCACTCCTTATCATGTGGAAAGCTGCTATCACAAGTGCAAAATCCTCCTTGTTTTGATACAAAGGGTTATCTCACAAAAACCACAATGGGATGTGCGATCACTGCATACAACTCCTTCTGTCACACTTGCTTTGTATTTTGTCTGTGTAATTTAATAAGTTATAGTTTCACAAGACAATGGGCTCTAGGTCAAAACATCAGAGTGTATTTCATTTTCCTTGCACCATGATGTAGGATTTTGAAACACAATCCCGGGGTTAGGAAAGATCTGAACAATCTTTTCTCAAGTCCTGCTCGATCACAGTGACTATTATTACAAATAATAATAATAGTCTGCAGACTGTAGTAGTAGTTAAACAGGTCTGTGGTCTTGCACCATTTAGACAGAGGGGAGGAAGTACTTAAAGTCATCATCCAATCAATTTGTACAACCTCCTGCTCACAACATCTCACTGGCATTTTAAAACTTGAAGGCCTTTGAAACTGAAACACCATAAGCTTAGCACAAGTCCAAATGGGAAAAACTTGATAAAGAAGGATACACTGTTTTTCAGAGCAAGCACCACTTTGGCTGGTGAAACTGCTTTTAGTATCATTTCTTACAGCTCAGAAAGGATGGTATTCAAATGATAACGGATGATTATGTTATCGTTGTTAAAATATGTGCATCAGGAGAGAAAGCGGCTTGTTTTCAACACTTTGAGTTAACTGGAGTTAACTGGAACTGGCTTTGAAGTTGTGCTATTTTGCATCACTGAAAAAGCAGATAAGAGGTGAACGTGCAGAGGTGAGAGAGAGTCCATGACAGGATGCCAGAAATATGCAGCCAAGCTTCTGGTTTATAGCTAGTGTTGCATACAGTAGAGACTTTACTCTGTGTGTCTCTGTAATTCAAACAAATAGATAAATAAGAATCTCTTTACAGAGAGTCTTTACAATCCTTTGCCACCCATAATATTCCAAATAGTTGCATCGTGCCTTGTGTAATATATTAACTAATTAGAGTTAGTTTGAGCTTTGGTCATGACGTTGACGTAGGTTAAAATTCCTTCTTGGGTGGAGTTTGTATGTTCTTCCTGTGTTTTGTGTGGGTACTTCAGTTCCTTCTGCAGTCAGCATACCCTGCAGGTGAAATAGTATATTTAAATTGCTTGTTTTGTGTCTTCCTGGGATGGTCACCAGGCACACAGGGGCCCTATAGTGGATAAGGATGGTGGATGGATGTCAATCTATGAGGAGTTCTTATGTCTTATTAAACATCAGTAAGCCCAGAGAAGTGAGACTGGCAGGGATTTCTCATTTTCTCTTGTCCCGTCCTCACTGCTTCTTTGTTTATAGAAATACAGCTGAAAATAGCCTAAATTTCAGTGACATTTAAGGGCAAATTCTAGAAGATGTTATGAAGAATTAAGTCGAAATGGGATTTTTGACAGTCATTTTGAGAGGCCCTAGTGAACATTCCAGGTATAATAACAGTGGCAGAATGTGAATTACTTCTGCCTGAAATGTGATATTTTCTAGCCCACATTTATGGTGCGCCATACCTCATCTTTCTACACATTGTTTTTCACCCATCTTAACCTGGTAGGACTGGAAAAATTAACGGATAAAGCCCTACAGTAAATATTTACACTGTCCATTATGCTAGAGAGTGATGCATTTGGGATAAGAAAGAGTATTTGCAAGCCTGTCACAAGGTTTAACAGTTAACCTACAAAGAGAATTATCTATACGGAATGTAAAGGAAATGCAACACACAGGTCAGGACACAAGTGGCCTGGTGAGTACTGACAGTCAAACTGAAGCCAAGACATTGTGCTATTCCTGTAAACAACACTGCATGCCGCCTTCAGGTTAACCATTGTCCCAGTAACTCGATCACGAGAGGCACATGACCACAGCGTCATGTGAAGCCCTCTGTGCATCATAACACTATTAAATGGGTAATGTGGGCTTGGCATCTAGTCCATTGCAGGGTTATACTGAGATTGTAGGTCATCGGCTACAATAAGCCCAGCCCACCCTGCTATCCCTCCTTATAGGGAGGGAGGAAGGAACAGAAAGAAAGAGAAAGAAAATCAGCTTCATCTGGATGGGTGTTTCATTACAATACAGCCACTGAGTGATTGATTCTGTATACAGAAGACACACTTACTGGCTATTTCTTTAATTTTTAATGAAAAAACATTAAATTCTTCTTTATTTTATTACAGTTCTATCAGATTAAAGATTGAAGGTAAAAAACATCACTTCATATGTCCATTTAAGTTCATTCAGTCAATTCAGTTATTGATTAATATGCAACAATTTATCTGAGGGATCTTTAAAATTAATCCTGAGGTACAAAGTCATAAAAACATTAAATGTAAATCTTTGGCAGTTAAGCAATGGCCATTGAAACTTAAAAGATTGCATAATTTGTTAGGGTAAAGGGAAAAAGGGGAATTCCACCAAAGGTTGATATTGCATATGAAATGTCACACGTTAGAAATCGGCACCACAGTTTACTTTTCATGGGAAATTAGAAATGTAAAATTCCCCCATAATGTGTCCTATTCATAGAACCAAGGAGTCATGGAAGAGGCGGTTACAAGGGCGTCACATTATATGAACATGTTTCCTAAGGGCCAATAACTTTGCTACACAGAAACAGGAATGCAGCTGGTAGCTTCTGACTGATTACAAAAATAATCTTAATAATAAATTGGAATTGAAATATCTTCAGGTCATGCCACGGGGCAACGTAAAAAATATTCTTATTCACAGAAATGCAGTTTCTGTGGAAACACATGATGAACACAATTAACTTCCTTTTAACACTCTTCCCTTTTCTTGCAGCATAGTCCCTTCATTTTTACATCATTAAATTCCCAAAAACAATTAAAAAAATGACGAAAAATGCAAAAGGACCACATTCATTAAGCCATTAATACGAATGAAAATACTTAAACTCACTCAAGAGTTTACAAAAAGAAAATCACAATTGACAATTTGAAACGCATAGACAAAAAAAGTTACCATGACAACATAACTTATCCAGCAACCAAAGTAACCATGGAGTGTTAATGTAATTACCGTAATCTTATTACAATGTAATATCTGCAGATCATTGGCGCAGATGGCACACTATCAGAGCTGTACCTAGGTTACTGCGTGGACCCGCTGAGTCAATTTATTCAACGAACAGCTTAGACAAACAATAAAGCAGCAAGTCATCTCCATACTACTTGCCTATTTTATATGGATTTACATGATCTGGAATGTCTATGTTGAATTGCTTTAATGCTTGGTGAACTGGTATTACACGTGTCTGGATCAGTGCTCAGCTATTGGCTAAAGAAGGTAAACGGTTAACACGTTTATGTGCTAACACTTCAGAAAAGCTTTCTTGTAGCCGTACTTTGTCATTATTGATAAGTTGTGTGAACAGAACCAGAGACAATGTAAAACTTACATGAAAAAATTTGACACAATTTCTTCATGAACTGCTGTTTTAGGCAAATTATAGGAGATGCCTGTTTTGGGTCTCGGTAATCAAGAGCAAACCTAATCAATCACACTAATCAATTTGTGCTGTGGCCCCTTCAAACAGGGTACAAACATTAGGCTCAGTCAAGATCGGCCACAGGCCCAGGCTGACACTCAGGGATTGTCCGTTTCTTATAAGCCCAAATACTAAGGTAGACTAATGAACAGCTTTTTAACCAGATTTCAACAAAGTATTACAAGCTCTGACTAAATCGCCCAGGTAAATTCTGATAATAATAAAAAAAGCCTGATTGCTTATATTTTCTAAAGCAAAAGACACATTTCAAAATTGAACATATTGCTTAAAATATAAAAAAATGCATAAGGCCTAAAAATAGCAGTTTCATATTTGGTGTGAAGCCCAGGTTAAAGTATTCTGCAAAGTTTGATCATTTGAGGCAATTACTACACAACGATAATCCAGGGGGACAGTGTACTCACAAATACACAATAAGGTACGCTTGCATTTTCTGTTGACAGAAATCTCCTGATGCCGGTACTTCTTCTGCAGGTAAGGTGTTGCGTAATCCCTTTTCAGTCCTTTAACCAAAACAAAAAAAAGTTAAAATAAATAAAAATCATAAATTTCCGCTGTAGGTGAGTGACAGTCCATTTTCTGCGCAGTAACTGCTTATGGTTAAGAAGAACTGGTATTGCAGAATAAACATTACTGGTGGACGGGTATACAGAAAACACCCTGAAACATTAAAAATCTACTGCATCACACCTCAAAGAGATACATTACTATTATTACATTTAACTAACAACAGATACTTTTATCCAAAGCAACATACAGTTGAGAAAGCACGGTCAGGCAGTCCCTGGAGTAATCGGGGTTAACAGTGGTGACATCACCATTTGAACAGGAGACCTTCCAGTCCAAAAAGCCACACAGCACCCCGGTGATACATACATGCTTGAATGTAGATACCGTGTTTGATTGTACTGGTGCCTCCTGACACCAGCATTGTGTGTCCCTGGGACACACAGCACCTGTGTTTACGAGAGGTACTGCTAAAGGGCAGTGTCATTCCCACTGACAGGAACAAGGGCTGAATTGAAAATACAGCTCTATAGAATTCTGATGCAGCTCATTGACTTGACAAGGGCTAATATCATTAATGTCTTCAGTTGCTTCTCAGTTACTGCTGCCACTGCAAGTGTGTTCTCTCTGATCATTGCTACACGACCGTCTTTGAATTGACTGACCACATCATTAAGTTCTTCCCAGAATAATTAGATTGCACAGGCTTTTAAGTATACAATCTAGTACCTCTTCTCTGGATGAGGAGTGGACAAGACATAAGCTAACGAGTGTTTCTGGGTGTGCTGAAGTCTACAAGGACGCTACTGCAATATTGTGTCTGTACTAGATAAGACCATTTACTTCACTGACTATGACTACCATGATGAAACATGAGAGAGCCCTCAAGCCCATAGTCAGAGCTAATATACTGTACACACTTTTCAGGAGAGCGTCGCCCATTAAAATGCCACATGTGTGTACTCCCTCGTGAGCTTGGACCAGCTTTTTCTGGAGTTGAGAGATACAGTCTTGAAAGCAACGGAGCATCAAAACAATGTTCATGGGCAATAAAGAATCATCGGAGTTTACTATCTGGTTGTGTGATACATCAATTATGCTCAAATTAAAAGAAGCAGAAAAGTTTACCAGTACTGTAAGTTCAGAGATCACTAACAAGCAGCCATCTTTGATACACTGAAAGAGGACGGTTGTGACACTTTGTCAATCACAATATAAACAACAGGGTTAAGGTCACAAAATGCACTAGAAAGGCAGTTTCAGATGTTATTCGATAATTAAATAGTCATGTAGAGTGATTTAGTGAGACAGGCTGAATGAAGATGAAGATCACTTTGAACTGGACCTGGTATGTAAAGAAAATGTGTAAATATGTAGCTGACAAAGGTCACATGGTACCTTTCCAGAGATTCTGCTATTTTCAACTGCACTGCCGACTGGCCCGTTTTCAGACACCAGAAACTGGGAGCTGTCATCAGGAAGCGGGGGATAGCTGTACTTGAAAGGGTCCTACAACATCAAAATAACAGCGAACCCAAATGACAGTGTTCAGCTTGTCCAGCAGGTAACCATACAAAGAGATACTCAGTTCTTAAGTACTTTATGTAAAAAAAAAAAACAAGTTTCTAATAAAAGCCACAATATCTAATAACAATGAAATGAACACATACAGTGCCTCCCATGTGAGGTGGCAAATTGTCAGGGCTGATGTATATCTCAACCTCGTTCTTGGACACAAACTTCAGTTTGGCAATGGAGTCAGGGTCTAGCCACGACTTCACGATCTTCCAAGCCGCTGAATCAGAGGAGAAACGACGTTTTAGTCTATTCTGGGTCTTTCAAGCAGCATAGACTACATCAGTATCAAGGAAAAGGACATTTTGCATGTAAAGCAAAACTATTAACTGAGTAGCTCACCGTTCATGATCCAAGGCATCTCATACAGGATCATTTTGGCTTAAATGAGAAGCATTAAGAGGGACTAAATTAAAAATGTGGTTAAATTCAATGATGGCATACTATCAATGCAAAAAATTAATGACTACCAGCTGAATCAGCATCTAACACAAAGACATAATACATGTAGCAATGGCAGAAAAATCAATGAATGGCTTTGACATTTAATGAGACAATGTTCAGTCTCCATACTGACTATGGGCAAAGGTGGAAAGATCATAATCCCTCCCCCATTCTCACACTAAATTAGACGTCATTTTCAAAGAGACCAGGAAACAGTACAGTAAGAACAGGGTAAAACACATATTACTGTATGATTTATAGATGTGCTGTAAAGTTTTGTATTTTTCAAATTTTCCTTTTAAAATACCAAAATACAAAGACAAATTAGTTTCTAATACTTACACAACAACTTTGGATAATATGTTCTAAAGCAACTGATGATATACTTCACAAAGTCCAGGTCCTAAACAAGAGCAAAAAGTGGATATTTATCCAATAAAAAAACTCTAAAGTATTTTGATTATAAAGCATATTATTTTCTTTGAATTCAAAGAAGAAATCCCATGTGAAACCAAAGCTAAATTCGAGACCAAAATTGTTTATTGACCAAAACTACCTCGTAACATGTGACGAAGTGAAAGTACTCGTATAGCGGGCTGAGTGCATTTCAATGTTATGAAATGTTGTTGTGTATATAATGTATGTAGAATATATAAATAGTATACCAATTAACATCTTCAAGAAGAATGTCAGAAAAAAATAAGATGGTTAATATCCGTTTCTGGATGTCATAGAAACAAGTGGCCAAAAGATTGGACAATTTTGACCTTTGATTACCATGACTGGCACAGATTTACAATAACTATCTTTAGATATTATCAACAGAATGAAACTGAGAAAACATAGAAAACTGAATACTCATTTTACTCATTCCTACAATACTCATTCGTTATTAGTCACATGCTTCCTGACCTGCAGCAACTTGCAAATTATAAAATTTGCAAATACATAACCCAGATGCATATTTTGTGCAACAAAGTTCTCTCTGTTGGCCATTGCTGTCTTGTTAAATTGACAAATGTCTGCACTCTTTGTGAAACTAGTAGATTTTATTTGATAAAACTTAGTGGAAAGAATCAGATGGTTTACAAGAAACTACAGCTGGTAGAAATGGCAAAAAGCCATGGACACCTTTGACATCAATTGAGGGAGTTTTGAGAAAGCAGACGCTTACGATATTGCGAATCCCAGAATCAGACATGTCGAACACGACCGTGAGAGGCTTGCCGCGGTGCTGTTTAACGTGCCGTTCCAACCAGAAGGCCACATACTGCTTCTTGTCCTGGATGGTCTTGGCATCCTTGACATGCTGACTAACGTTAAACCAGACTGAAATGACAGTAGAAATTCATATATATATATATATATAAGGTGTGTAAAATAGCATATATATATATATATGTCTATACCTGTGATCAGAAGGTCCCTGGTTTGAATCCCATGATCGTCAAGGTGATTAAAAAAAAAAAAAAAAACTCAGGTAAGGTGTGTATTTACATATATACCTGAGTCCTTTTTTCAATTTATTTATATACATGCACACTGTAAGGTGTGTGTGTGTGTGTGTGTGTGTGTGTGTGTGTGTGTGTATGTATATGTATGTGTGTGTATATATATATATAATATATAAACACACACACATATATACACATACAGAGCTCACAAAGTATGCTTGCTTAATTCTGAAAAAAAATATCTGTAAATTTACTATCAAGCTAAACTAATATTTAACATAATCCTCACATATCTCCTGCACAGACATTTTGTTCTTATTGTGTTTTTTTCACTTATTTAGTTCTGTTCTTGCCATTTTGCTATTAATTGCAATTGTAGTCCTTGGCTCCAAAACACAAATGTTTGGTGTTTTATGTTATTACAAAGGTGTTACTAATTAATAAGCCCCCAGTGAGACGCTTGTCAATGAACTTTTTAACTCAGAACGGCCCTTTTAGAGCTATAACTTGGCTTTCAATTTACTTGATTTACTTCTTTACTTCCAATTTACTTTTATTTAAAACTACTGGTTGTTCCTAATGTGATATATAGTGTTTGTAAACAAATAATGATTTTGTTACAAACCTGACAAATTTGCAATATTTTTACTGAATTAAGCAAGACTTTCAGTGTGCACTGTATGTATGTATGTATATACACACTGAATTTTTATTTATATTAACAGATATAAACCACATATTATTAATAAATAACAATGAACAAATAAATCAGTTGTGTGTATATATATATATTCATGCACACACAACACAATATATATATATATACTGGTATCTTAGTATCGGCCAATATCCAAAGCCCAGGTATCATTATCGGTATCAGGACTGAAAAAGTCAGATTGGTACATCTATATATCTATTTATATAACAGACAACCTTTGTGTTATACAGCAGACCAAGTCCAGAAAACAACACTGATAAGGCTGAACAAGGATAACACAAAGATATCCAGTTTTTTGGAGAAGGGGAAAGATATTGATTACCAGGGGTATAGTGATCATCAGTTGTATGTCATCAGCAAACATAAACACAATCATAATCTGAAACAAGAATCCGCCTACATAGCTTGCTGCCTTCTTTGTCATAGCCATGCAGATAGATAGCACCAGTCTCAAAAGTCCATTTGGGTACGCAGCTTTCTGTGATATCTGAAAAACACAAAGACGTATGTAGTATGTAGGTGTGCGTGAATGTCATAGGTCTGCGTGCCTATGTGCATGTATACAGTGTATAAGCTACTGGACACCTAAATTTCCTTTGGGATAAATAAAGTATCTCTATCTATCTATCTAAGACTCCAGAAAATACACACAAAGGAGTAAAACTCAAGAAGCTGCCTACAGACACCGCCTCAGCATATCACTGCTCAAAACGACAAGAGAGATTTTGTTTGTCAACTCTTTGAACAACATCCATCCATTTTCCAACAGCTTATCCTGATAGGGTGGCAGAGGGACATGGAGCATACCATACACAGCAGAGGGTGTAAGGCAGGGGTACACCCTAAATGGGATTATGATCATCACTCGGCACATATATACCCACAGGCACACACACACAATCATATGCTAGGGCAATTTAGGGATGCCAATTGGCTTTTGGAAGAAAGCGGTGTGACAAAGGGAAAACATGCAAACTCCAAACTAAAGCAGGCGCAATTCAAAGTGCTAACCCCAGAGGTGTGAGGTGACAATGCTATTGTACCTATTCTGCAGAATACTGGAGTATGGCTCTGGGTGAAGGAGTGCAGGCAGCATGTGTAAGGTCATATTGTACCTATTCTGCAGAATACTGGAGTATGGCTCTGGGTGAGGGATATCCAGACTGCAGGCAGCATGTTTAAGGCCATATTGTACCGGCAGTTTATCTGGATTAATTAAACTCATAATTTGCTTAAAAACAACTCAACCGGTTTAAAGTGTTTTTTATAAAACTACAGAGTAGAATATGATTATCTCTTTTATCCAGACAATGATTTAACAATAATTTGTCTAATTTCTTTAAAGAAACATTTAAATGCTGTATATAATAGTAAAAACTGCTTTAATTTCTTTTAATCGCATCTTAATTTCTAATTTTTTGACTGTCCATCATTTTGTAACAGCTGACCCTTGGGGGGGGGGGGGGGGTAATTTGGAAAAAAAAAGGAAGTTAAAAAGGGCAACCCAAAGGTCGGCCCGTTTAACCGTACCCGGGGAATCCGTTAACCCGGTCAAGCGCGCGG
>JAODLD010000040.1:25735806-25746103 GCA_026781065.1 Mormyrops boulengeri | reverse complement strand
AACATTAATACAATAAAAACCATTTTTTCTATTCTCTTCTTTCCCCTCTTTTTTTTCCTCATCTCCCCCCCCCACCCCCCCTCCCCCGGGGGGGGGGGGGGGGGGGGGGCCCCCGAATTGAGGAAATCTAAAGATAGTTATCACTGGCAACCCAAAGGTCGAGCCGTTTACCGTTCAGCTGGAATGCCTTTCTCCAGTGAAAGCTCTCGTCAATCATCTTGATGGTCCTGTCCACTGCATAGTGCTGCCACGCCAGGTACGCGTCCACCAGGGAGGCATCGCTCTGCAGCTGCTCCAAGTCCCTGGGGTCATACCTGTCACATGCGTCTGCGGAGATATCCGCATATTATTATTGAATTAATTCGATTTCCAAAACGATATATACCATGGGCTCTTCACCATAATCTGACGTCCATTTCAAAACTTTAAAAACTTCTACCCGCTTCCATACGTGCCACATGATGTTTCGGTATTGTCAGTGTAACAAGGACGAAACCCGTTGAACACATTAGTTCTTTACACATATACATTTCACAGGTTTGAGCTTTGCATGTGTGTGTTATTTAACACTCTTGGACATTGGTATTAACTTCGTGATGTGAGTTTCCAATTACGACTTCATCAGCACTAAGCGTAAGAGGAGCTGCCTTACCTTTCAGATACTCCGTTTTAAACCTCCGTCTTGTTTCCTCTATCTTTTTCTCAATGTCCTGTTGAAGGATGGAAATACATGAGAACCCACACATGTGAAAGCTGCGCATTTATTTCTCACCCTCAGTACATTCAGTGTCTACCTGCTGTGACAGAGAAGGCTCGGCGCTCGCCATGGTCACGTCAGCGCTGGCAGCGGTGGCCGGAGACCGGGCGTATAAAACGGGACACGTCGTGACACTGACTTTCCTTAGCGCACCATTTTGGCTCTGCGAGGCGCTATAAACGTCAACACCCTGCCTGTCAGCATATTTTTTCACAGAGGGTAAACGCCCCGATAACGGCATGCCAGCTGCCCGTCAAGCACTTCGAAAAACGCAAAATTACAGCCATAGAGCACTTGTGATGTTAATCAGAAAGCTTTTATGGAGACATGATGACTGCCGTCGTAAACTGCATTACCCATGATGTCACTTTGAACTACCATTCCCATGATGCACTTAGAAGCGGGAAGTTTTGACATTCTGACCAGAAAATATCTCTCGGTGGCTTTTCATTTGTCTCACGGGATAATATATGGGTTAGATTACTCAAATTCGGACGAGGTAACTGCAACCTGATTCATAAACTGGTAATATCTGCCTTTGGATAACCAACTAAGTAGCTGTAAAATAATTCAAAAATACATGCACGTGCCAAGTGGCTTAGATGTCGGTGCTAGCCTGCTAAAATGGCTAGTTTGCGGGTCCTATACTTCAGACATGCTCATCATTTTGTTTTATTGAATCTTTTAAGTATTTGACAGCTAGCTAGGCTAGTTAGTCAGCTTGGTGTAGTCCGATGACAAGAAATCCGATAAGGGCAGCTTGCTAGTTAGCAGCTATGTTTACGCTTGTCAATGACGAAAGATATTATTAGCTAAAACGCCACTGCTTGGTAAGTGGTAACCCCTTAGTTACTCGGTATTATATTTCCCAAAATCTTTCTCTATATAAAACATAACGCATTTGTAATTAAACAAGACCCAGTTGTAATGTGTCGTCAGTTTGTTGAAAAATAGTAAGGTGGGTTAAATTATTTGTTTACTGTTTTGTTTTACCTGCTCTAAGTATGACAACTACTGTGTCACCGGTGGGTACCGAAGTTAGCTGCTGTTGTCCCTTTGTCATTGCAAAACATTGGACATAATGGGATTCAAGGTCATGAACTTATAGCAGTGAAGTTTTGTGCTGTGAACGCATAACTTTTGGGCTTTTCGGGATTAATTCATGTGCCTTAACTTTGCATCAAAACATTAACTATCTTGCACATTTTTAGAAATGATCAAGCACTATTACATTTTTTTTGTCTTTATTTAGGGACATGGATGCCTGCTTCTAGATTGCCCCCCTAACAGGAAGCGCGATGGTTTCTCCAGAGGAACGGTGTATTAGACTGCTTGCTCTCAACAGTGACATCCTTTCGGTCCAGCTGGCCCCCTCATTTTCTGAGAGGGAGTCTCAGTCAGGGTCAGAGCTCAGGTTCAGAAGGATGTCCTTTGGGCGAGAGGCGGGACATTTCTTGGTCCGAAATGAAAACAAAGTGCTCCTCAGCAAAAGGGGCACTTCACAGTTTGGCCTGGTTACTGGTGCCCCTGCTGTGGATGTAAAAAATGGACAAATGCTTCCTTGTATTTTAGTCAAACAACAGAAGAGAAAAACAAACTCCTTCAAATACATACTTCTCACTCTTAGCAGCTCAGACTCCTTAGAGCGACACTTGGAGTTTAAGCTTCCATATGAAATGAAAGACAATGTTACAATTGCTCGGGGCCCCACTGTGTTGTGGAGTCATGAGAATAGTATTTTTTATATATCTGTGGAAGTTGGTGAGGTTCAGCAAGTGTATGTTCAGTTATTGTCAGTATGTTATATTGGTGAGTTACCCACTGGCAAAAGGAACATAATGATCCTTGGTTCCCAAAAATCAGCTGAGAAGGACCATGATAAGCAGTCGAAGATCACCTGGCCACACCAAGCTGTTGGATATTTCCTGGAGGATGGCGAGCTTTTTGACGGAGCTTGGATTTTACCTCATGCATACATTTCTGTGGTGAAATACATTTTTTTTGTCTCAGCTGAACAAGTAGGCGACAAATTTGAGTCGTCATTGGTGGCGGCAACCAGCAAAAATCAGCTGGTGCGGTTTGAAACTGGGGTCCCCAAGGACATTTGCAAGCTTCCCTTTGAGGAACCTGAAAATGTGCAGCTTGCAAACACAGGGCTGGCCGGCTACTTCTTCCTTGTCTCGTTCCGAGGGGGAAATGTTTGTGCCGTTTGGAAAAACTCTTTTCAGGTGTGACCCTTAGCAGAAAGTGCTTTTGGCAGATCTGAGACTGGCAGGCATATAGTCTCTGACCTGCTGTCTGTTCAGGACAGCACATGTACTCGGCATGCTCACAGCACACGTACAGTACTCTGCACGCTCACAGCACACGTACAGTACTCTGCACGCTCATAGCACACGTGCTCGGCACGCTCACAGCACACGTACAGTACTCTGCACGCTCACAGCACACGTACTCGGCACGCTCACAGCACACGTACAGTACTCGGCACTCTCATGCTTCCGTGCAGTTTGACGTCTAGTGGGTTCTACTTAAGATACTTTTGCTTCTGCTTTCTCTGCCATCTTTTTCCTTCCCTTTAAAATTGTTCTGGAAAAGAGTTGCTTTTGTTTTTGTTATGCTCTGGCTATACTTTTGCCATGTTCTGAGCTTAGTGCCCCATTAACTTGTGTTGTTATGAAAAAGAAAACAACAGTCTGAAAACAGTACTTGGGATTGTTATAAATCTACCAGTAAGGGAAAAAGCCTTAACTGTAAATAGAAAAGTTCTTCACTGTGTGCATTTTACTCTTACTGACAAATGGGGACAAAGTGTGCATGAACCTTTGTCTGCCCACCCATGTTACTCTTACTGACAAACGGGGACAAAGTGTGCATGAACCTTTGTCTCCCCACCCATGTTACTCTTATCTTAGTTGATAGTTTTATATAAGTCTAGTGTTTCCAGCTGTCTTGTTTTACTTTAATAATTCTTCGACAATTGTCCTAAGAACTAAGAGTTTAAACCATTTAACTACATTTCCATAAGTATAAAGGTTAAAGGTATATTAAACATATTCATAAATAATCATTTGTGGGATAATTCGGTGCCATGGCATGAATCATACTTTATGATTTTAGAAGTAGACTTATTATTATTATCTGTTCTGGGCTGGGAGAGGGGATTTTGTGAATGGTCATGGTTAGGTTATGGGGTCTTGCAAGTAACAGCTCCCGTACCAATTTGGCCTTATCCCTCCCCTCAATGTGAACATTTCTTCTGAGAAGAGCATATTAGGCCAGCGATTTAATGATAAGTGATGTTTGGTGCAGACAAATATGAGCAGTTTCTTTGTATTTTTCCTTCAGTTTCACTGTCTGACTAAACACAGCCTAGCGGTGTCTCTTTTCCGCATTCATTTTGTCCCCGGTTGTCAGGTGGCTCACTGCTGGGAGGGTGTGAGCTCACTCCATGTGGACGACTTTGTGGGTTGTGGGACTGACCAGATGCTGCTGCTCTTTGAGAAGCATGAGTCACCAGAGGGCGCACTTGCAAACTTCGTCATCACCGACCTTGGTGATATGACTTTCAGTGTAAGCTACTTTTACCATATTTTTACCAGTTTTGTTTATTTTGTACGTTAACTTGGATTTTGAATAGTGGTCCTGTTATTTAGATTAAAGTAAATTTTCTGTCTTTCAGACCAGGCAGGATGTGGTAGATGATGCTTCAGGTGCTGCAGACTCACTTCAGGAGAATTACCTCCGGATGGTCCAGGCGTTAGAGTCTCGACTGCAGGTACAGACACGAAATGGAACCCCATTTTTCTTTTTAAAAATATATATAATATATATATATAATATTTTTTGCATTATCAGATGCTTTTATCTGAAGCAATGTACAATTGAGAGAGCAGTCATCCAGTCCCTAGAGCAAATGGTATTAAGGGCCTTGTTCAAGTGCCCAATGCTGACATCACTTTGCAGACCAGGGAGTTTTAACCCCCAGACCCACACACATCCTGCAGATCATTCATTTAGGTCAGTCACATGCTCAAATATGGGTCCTTCAGTACCACAAGGCAAGTTCCAAGTGATTGAGCTATCCAGCTCTTTTTCATTACGAATGAATACAAAGATGTCTAGATTCATATAGTGAGTGTTTGACACCTGCTGTATAGATTTAGGGGTATGGGGCTTGGAGCATAGAGTCAGAAGTTTACTGGTTCACCTCCTGGGCACCTCGCAGTGATGCTCATGTTTTACCTGCGGGATACAGCAGTATCTCTTGCAGAGATTTTTTGTTCAGGTCAAGAATCTTTCACAGTTCAAATCCACCATATCTCTGCATTGTGGACTTTAAAGAATAATGATTGCAGGTGCCCCCTGGTTTTGTGCATTATCTTAATCCACAGTCGGGCATGACCTCTCTCTGGGACCTTCAGAGAGAGCTGCAGCTGAAAGACCGGCTCCTGCTGCAGTCAGTAAAAGCCCTGGTAGATGCTGTCTCGGGAAGAGAGCATGTCGTGTCCAGGGCGGACCAGGTAGAGGGCTCTTTTGTGTGCTTAATCCAAGTGTTGATTATTTATGGGGGTAAATATTGAATTGTCACATGACATGCATGATGTAGTGCATGATTCATAGTAGAATCTTTTCATGATCTTGGTTGGTGTTATGGCAGTATGTGGGGTGGAGCAAGTGTGCAGATGTGTAAATGACAGAGGCCAATCTTTGTGCAGGAGGGCTTGGTATCTCTGTGGGATGAAGATGTGGAGGATGAAGGCCCAGATGAGAGGCTGACCGCATTTGACCCCCACCCGCTTCCCGTGGAGAAGATATGGCAGCGTGTCGTTGAGGATCGCCTGGTCGTGGGTGTGGTGCTGACGGAGGAGACTGCTTCGTAAGTGAGCGTCGTTCTACACCTTGAGCTGCCTTGGGGAAGTGAAGGCAAGCCTTAGGGTGCAGTTTTCAGTTCAGTCCAGTTTATTTTTATATAGCGTCTTTCACAATAGTGTCACCCCAGGGTGCTTCACAAGGGTGTGTGGCCATTCATCATCTCATCATTTATAGACAGTGGTACATGAAACAGGGAAAAAGGGAAGGTGGAATGAAAGAAACCCAGAAGAGGTGACAGCAGAGGAGAGGAGCCAAAAACTCCCAGGTAGGGAGAAAAAAACCTCTGGGGGTCCCAAGTCAGCTGGCTACCCAACCCCCCCGGGGCATGCTGACATTATAGAAAACAAAAAAAGAATGAGCCTGCTTTAATAAGTCAGGTGTATCCTGAAGTCAAGGTGAAAGTCCATCCATGAGGCAGACTTCTGTGCAGGTCAGTGTGAGTCAACAGACTAGGCTGTACCCACAGTGTCACTGGAGCTGTGTCCCTTGTGCTTATTCTGTCCCTGTATTACATTGTGATATTAAACCAGTAAATATTTCCTTATAAGACTTATACTTCGTAAAATATTCACGCTGCTTTTTTGGTACATGTCAAGCATAAATGCTCCGTGTGCTCATATGATGATCATGCAGTGCAGAGTAACAGAAGATGACGCTAAATGCAGAAGTTTCTCTGTAAAAAATAATCAGTTTTGATACCTAAATTTGATTCTTAAGGGTAGTTTCTCAGCAGGGGTCTTCTTTGGCACATCTTGCACGTCCTCGAAGCCGCTTAGAGCCACCTGTTAACTGGGGGAGATCCAGATTATTTTCATCTGTGCTTGCGAGCCGACTTGACTCCTGCTCTCCACTGCCTCTGTGTCTCACCGAAGCGGTCACTCCAGACGTTGGGGGTATTGTCTGCCTGATCGCCATGGCAACAGTAACCTGCAGCCCTCCAAACTGCAGGTTTAAAGCCATGACAGCGGTTTGCGTCTCTTGGCGGCAGCGCATTCTCCTGGTTTAGCAGCCGGGCCCATAAGGACAACAGGAAGTCCATCAGCCAAAGACCTCTCTCTGTGTCCTTACTGTTCTGACAACTCGAATATGGATTGAGGCACATGCCGATATCATTCGAAATGTTCTGTAAATGTTGAGTCTGCAAATACAGCATTTCGCTTTCTGAAAATAGCTGGAATAGTGTGACAGTGAATAGTGTTTGTTTTCCAGATCAGCACAGAGTGTAAGCATGTCCCTCCTGTCAGAAGATGGCCCGGGTTCAGGGTTGCACGTGCTGCAGACCCATAGCAGAAAGTTCCAGTTTCCCTGCCCCTCAACCGTAAAGGAGGCCCCGGCCAAGAGGATGAAGCAGGACCGCAGTAACAGAGCTGAGAGGCTGACTGTTACCGTGGTGACTGACCTGGCCCCACTGGTGGCCTGTGACCGTATCCAATGTGCTGTACTGCTTCACAAGGGGGCTGCTTTTGCCACGCTGTGCGGTCACGTCTCCTTGGACATCCAGGATGTGGCTCAGGGAAAATACTGCCCTCACCTGGTCAACTGCTGCAAGTTCAACACAGGTTAATTGAACTTGTTTGTTTTTAAGAAACCTTTGTCATTTTAGGTACGTTTAACAGAGAGCTTTAAAATGTTCCTTGGAAATCGACAACTAGGGACTTTTTTTCTGTCTTGCACTAGAAAAGGTATAATTTTTGAGTAAGTTTGAGTAACTTTTCTTCACATTAGAATCCCCCAACTTTAAGCTGAATTTGGCACTCTTTGTTTATTTCCCCTTTTCGTTAGCTGTTGTCATATTGTGGCCCTTTCTTGTCTCTAGAGGAGTGTTCTGAAGACCTCCTGAGCCTGCTGGCAGCGTGGGAATCCCGCTCCTTCGTTCTCCGCTCCCCTGAGCGTACCCTGCACTGTGTGCCCCAGTGGCTACTGGGAATGGCGCGCAGCCAGCCTGTGGTGTCCAGCCCTGGCTACTTCCTGTTTGCGGCAGCGGAGCCGTGTAAGGCCGTCCTGTTCCGCTGGCAGGAGAGGACGCCATTCCAGGGTGAGCTGCGCGTCTGCTGCAGGTGAGTGACACAGAGAGCCACGATGGCCATGATGTGGCCCGGTCACATGACACCCTTGGCAGCATAACTGGCCATGTATGGCTTCATTCATGTATGTATGGCTTCATTCAGTACAGAGCAGCTAAAAGACTTGACTGGACACTGCACCTTTATATCCAGTTATTCACCTGTCTTCCATGACTATATTCAGTATGATGCCACAGTGGGTGCAGCCTGTCCCAAGATGAACACACACTTGCATTTAATTATATTCACATTTTGTGTTGCTCTCAGGCTTTGACACTGGTTCTGTGATGATATCCTTATGTGATGATAACCACAGTGTAATCTCCCCACCCAGGGTAGGCAGCCTTACTGTATAAGCTGATATGACTATTATTTCATTGCTATCAGGCTTGCTGTGCAAATCCAAGTCTGCACTGTACCTTTATGATTGGTTTGTGTGCTATCTTTATCTGTAGACTGATTTTCCTTCTTTCTGGGGTCTCCCAGGAGCCGGGCTCAGCTGCTCCAGGTTTTGGACTCTCTGTGCCACTTCCTGCCTCCATCCTGTGAGGTCCAGCCCATCCGGGGGAAGGCAGCGGAGGAGTTGGTGCTGGTGCTGGCCTCCTCCCTAGAGCGGGAGGCACTGACCCTGCGAGATGGCCTGTCCTCACTCCTCAGTGCTGCTAGCATGGAGGCACAGGGTGGAGCCCAAGAATACGAGAAGGTGCAGCCGTTGGATGAGCTGCAGGCGCACAGGATTGAGATGGAAAGAGAACGGGAGCGGAGCAGGAGGGCCTGGAGCCCCCTGGTGGAGATGGAGCAGTATCGTGGGCTCAGCACCACCGTCTCCCAGTTTGGTCTGGAGGGGGACCTTGTTGCCTACTTGCTGGAGGAGGCCCTGTACGCTCACCCTGCTGTCTGCCAGGGCTGATGCTTGAATGTTGTTTGCCTGTTATTAACATGTACAATCCAGCTATTTCTGTATGAATGCAGTCCTGAAATTAAAATAAAAAAATAAAATTCTGATGAAAATGAGATTGAATCAGTATGCCATTTTAAAAATGTTCAAACGAGCTGAGTTTCCATTTCAGTGTGCATTATCTTCTCATACATGGGCATATTCACAAGAAAAGTGATAATAGGATCTCATTGTATATTTGTCTTTAAATGGTTTAAATAAATCCTTGTGATGTGTCCAGCATGAATTCAGCTTTCTGAGCTTACAAGCCATTCAGAATGGGCTGTCCAGCTACTACAGGTGCCTGTCCTGCAATGGTGAGCGGGACTTTTGGCATGAAAAACCCAGAGGGGTTTGGCTACCGTCACCTCCAACGAGGTGCTTCGCTAGAGTCACTGTTAAAATAATCGTTTATAAATCTGCATTGCTGAATTCCACTTTTTCTAATGCTGCAGGTAATTTGCTTTTCTTGCTTGCTTTTCTCAGTCGTGAAATAAACGGCCCATCAAAAGGAAGTCTAAAAGCTATATATAACTATCAAATAAAGGGAGTTACCTGCTCTACGTATACAGTACTAGTCAACGGTCTGAACACACAAAGTCGTCTACAAATGAGAGTTGCATCACATGACCTGGCCACCTAAACACAGTAAAAATGATTTTGGCGGAGTCTGACCAGAGTGAAGGAAAAATGGTGAATGACTGCTCAGTATACAGTATGTGGGACCTCGGAATCAGAAACTGTATTGTCATTACACAAAAGTATAACGAAAATTGTGTGCAGTCCCTTGCAGTGAAAAAATAATAGAATATTAAAAGTAATAAAATAAAATAATTTTCTTATGTACAAAAATAATATGTAACAGAGCAGGTTATTGCACACTGTTTAAGAAAGTTTAAGAAATGTTGCACAGATTAAACTCTAAGGTATTGCACAGGTTTGTGAAAGAGCATACCCTTTCAGTGTTCATTTATTATTGCAACAGCCCGAGGATTTGTGCTGTTTTTCAGTCTGTTTGTTTTGGCTGGAAAAGCATTCCAGGAGGCCACCCCACCAAACCGCAATTGGGGGTTAAGGGCCTTGTTCAAGGGCCCTATGGTGGGATCGCTATGCCGACCATGGGATTTCCAACCCACAAAGCTGCCCTCCCACCACAAATTATTTTTTTCTTGTTTCGTACTTCCAAATATGTCATTGTATAGTTTTGATGTCTTCATAATTATTCTAAAACGTAAAGAATAGTACAAATAAACCTTTCTATGTGTAAGTGTGCCCAAACTTTTCACTGGTATTATATGTTAGGTACTCTGTACTACAATCAACCTGCCATACTGCGCTGATAGGATTTATTTTGTCATCCCATTATTATTTACTAACTTTTTGTCTTTCTGACATACTCAGAAATGCATTGATAGGATTCATCTTATCATCCCATTATCGTGTACTGACTTTACGTCTTTCTGACATGCTCAAAAATGCACAATAGGATTCATCTTATCATCCCAGTATCGTGTACTGACTTTACGTCTTTCTGACATGCTCAAAAATGCACAATAGGATTCATCGTCATCCTATTATCGTGTACTGGCTTTACGTCTTTCTGATATACTCAGAAATGCGCAGATAGGATTCATCCTGTCATCCCATTATCGTGTACTGACTTTA
>JAODLD010000040.1:25723158-25735706 GCA_026781065.1 Mormyrops boulengeri | reverse complement strand
GCAGATAGGATTCATCCTGTCATCCCATTATCGTGTACTGACTTTACGTCTTTCTGATATACTCAGAAATGCGCAGATAGGATTCATCCTGTCATACCAGTATCATATAGTAACTTTCATTACATTTGAGCGGCATAGCTATGGCTTCATTCTGTCCGACATGCTTGTGTCTTTATGAATCTCTCTATTCTTTTTATGAAGGCATTGTCTAAACAGGTCCCAACTTGTTGGTGCATTTTCCTAGCATCATAAGATGTGGGAATATTTAATGGAGGTGATTATAAATAAGAGCAGCTTGTCATTCTGGATGTTTTTCACTCCTTGTCCCAAATTACAACATGTCACACTGGGTGACAGTCTAGTTAAGTGAAAAATGTCTTGTCAAGACCTAGAGGCAGGAAGGAGAGAGAGACAGTGTGGAATTTATGCACCTTTTATTACATTTCGGTGGTGCAAAGTGTCAGATTTTCTTTTCCATCGGGAGACTGCCATCAGGCGAGTTTGATGGCAACCTCCTGGGAGGTGGAATGCATTATCTTATTCCTGATGCTCACAGGCAAGTAATCCTCTTTTAATCCCCAGTTATTTAATATCCCAAGCCAGCCTCTGGGACTATATGCATTTGTGTGTCACTCATATTACGTGGGTAAGTATACAGTAGCAGGACTCAGATTGTATTGTAGAGATTTATTCTTAATGGAGCTGCTTAGAGATAACAGGTAACCTGTTGCAATTGTTGTAGTCCAAAGCAGGTAATCACTGCTTGACTTTGCTTCTCAGCACAAACCATGAGCACAGATGTGTCAGGTGGATGTGTTGAGCTGCCAGAACAAAATAGCATACGGAGAAAGCTCCTTGGCTCTGAGGATAAGCAATCAAATCATTTTTTTTATAAAGTACCTACAGGTCATCTATGGGTGATGTTGACATTGATAAATTCAATAATATTAATAAGTGATATGATGATGTTTTAGTCTGATGGTTCTCAATTTTCTTACCTACCTCGGCAGCGACATTCATGTCTCTGGCAACTCTTCATATAAAGTCAGCAGACGGATTGGAAGAGCATGGGGGGTCATGAGGTCACTGGAAAGGGGTGTGAGGTGTTCATGATATCTTTGCAAGAGGACGAAGGTCCAAGTCTTTAGAGTCCTGGTGCTCCCTGTCTTCCTGTATGGCTGTGAGACATGGACACTATCCAGTGACCTGAGACGAAGATTGGACTCCTTCGGTACTGTGTCTCTTTGGAGAAACCTTGGGTACCGCTGGTTTGACTTTGTGTCGAATGAGCGGTTGGTATAGGAGTCGCGAATGAGGAACATTACCTGCATTGTAAGGGAGTGTCAGTTATGGCACTACGGCCATGTGGCGCGTTTCCCTGAGGGTGATCCAGCTCACAGGATCCTTATTGCTGAGGCTGGACCAGGCCAAGGGGTCGCCCACGTAACACCTGGCTGCGGCAGATGGATGGCCATTTCCGGAGTGTGGGACTGGATTTGCAAGGAGCTGGCATGTCTAGTCACCAGACACAGAGGATCCCTCTTAGGTGCATTAGACAACATTATCAGCACTTGATGGAGTTTGATAGGGGTTGAATTATGGTTTGCATGAGGCTGGGTGGTTGTATCATGCAATTGCCCAGCATGTGGGGCATGCAGATGTCACAGATGCCCGATGTTCGAATCAATGGGCACATGAGGGCACCCACACACGTCGGGAAGGTTCCGATCACCCAAGACAAACCACAACAAGGGAGGATCGTGGTATTGTGTGCCATGCATTACAGAAACCCATGACATCTGTGCCTGCCATCCAGACACTGGTATTGTACTCCCTACAACACCCTGTTTCATCCTGCACCATATCTCGATGATTGGCATGAGGCAGACTACGGGTTCACCGTCTCATGCCTAGGCTGCCATTAACACCAGCGCAGAAACAGCTTTGTTTGAAGTGGTGCTGTAACCAGGAGGCATGGACTGATGATGAATGGTGTTGTACAATGTTCAGCGATGAATCATGGTTCTGCATTACCATGGATGACCATCGTGTGCTTGTATGGCCGAGAGGGTCAATCCTGCCAATGTTGTGGAGAGACACACCGGCATTACTCCTGCTACCATGGTGTTGGGAGCCATAGGGTATGACTTCAGGTCAGGGCCGGGGCACAGTGCTATGTCAGTGACATCCTGCGTCCACATGTCTTACCCCTCCTGAAACAGCACCCTGGTACAGTCTTTCAACAAGTCAAAGCCCGCCCACACATGGCACGTGTATGAACACACATGGACTACCTGCATCATGTAGAGGTCCTCCCGTGACCAGCCAGGTCCCCCGATCTTTCCCCAATCGAACGTGTGGGATCAGCTCGGACATCAACTCAGACCCAGTTCCAATCTGAAGGACCTCGAGGGCCAGTTACAACAGCTGTGGGCCGACTTGCCACAAGAGAGGATACCATGGCGATAATACTCCCTTCTGCACCGTATCGCCGCATGTATCCAGGCCAGGGGGGGTGTCACACCCTCCTCACATGGGATGACCAGTGTGCCCATACTGCCAACTCTGTTGTCCGTTTCATCTGATACTATAATCATTGCGATACAGATACACATGACGTTTCACCACGTGTAGACTGATTTAATTTCCACCACTGCGTCTGGGTGCTTACGGTTTTTGTCACTGAGTGTATCATGCCATAATGTTAATTAAGCCAGATATTTGGCACAAAGCTTATTGTGTTTATAGTCATCCATTGTTCTTGTAAACTTTTATTATTGTCTGGGTGGTGGGGATTTGTTCTTATATAAAATGTAAATTGTAATGTTTCTTGGGGGGCTAAAACAGCTAAAAACCTTTTTATTCAACATAGATGTACACAACAGATATAGTTCCAGCAGTAAGTGACCATCTGAGTATTACTGCACCACAGATGTAGCTCCAGCTGTGAGTGACCATCTGAATATTACTGCACGACAGATGTAGCTCCAGCTGTGAGTGACCATCTGAATATTACTGCACGGCAGATATAGTTCCAGCTGTGAGTGACCAACTGATTATTACTGAACGGCAAATGTAGCTCCAGCTGTCAGTGACCATCTGAGTATTACTGCATGGAAGATGCAGCTCCAGCTGTGAGTGACCATCTGAGTATTACTGCACGGAAGATGTAGCTCTAGCAGTAAGTGACCATCTGAGTATTACTGCACGACAGATGTAGCTCCAGCTGTGAGTGACCATCTGAGTATTACTGCACAGCAAATGTAGCTCCAGCTGTGAGTGACCATCTGAGTATTACTGCACGGAAGATGTAGCTCTAGCAGTAAGTGACCATCTGAATATTACTGCACGGCAAATGTAGCTCCAGCTGTGAGTGACCATCTGAGTATTACTGCACGGAAGATGCAGCTCCAGCTGTGAGTGACCATCTGAGTATTACTAGAGGGTTTTAATATTACTGGAGCTCCTCAGTTAAACTCTCACTAACTTCTTATTGTCTCTGCTTTCTTAACCCTAACCCTTTCTTCAGTGATTTAAATGACATTCCCGATCAGCCATAACATTAAAACCACTGAGAGGTTAAGTGAATAAAATTGATTATCTTGTTACAATCGCACATGTAAAGGGTGCCATTTTATATTAGGCAAGTGAACAGTCAGTTTTTGAAGGTGATGTGTTGGAAGCAGGAAAATGGGCAAGTAAAGATCTGAGTGACTTTGACAAGGGCTGAATTGCGTTGGCTAAACTGGGTCAGAGCATCTCCCAAATGGCAGGTCTTGTGGGGAGCTCCCGGGATGCAGTGGAAAGTACCTACCAAAAGAAGTCCAAGGAAGGCAAAAAAGTGCACTGGCATTGTGGTCATGGGCGCCCAAGGCTCACTGATGTGCTTGGGGAGTGAAGGCCAGCCCGTCTGGTCTGATTCCACAGGATAACTACTATAGCACTAATTGCTGAATCAGTTAATGCTGGCTATGTTAGAAAGGTGTCAGAACACACAGTGCATCACAACTTGCTGCATACGGTGCTGTGTGACCGCAGACCAGTCAGAGTCCCCGTAATCACCCCTGTCCACTGCCAAAAAGCTCCTAAATTGCACACATGAGCATCAGAACTGAACCATGGTGCAATGAGAGAAGGTGGCCTGGTCTGATGACTCGCATATCTCATTCCGACTGAGCATCTGTGGGATGTGCTGCATGAACAAGTCTGATCCATGGAGGCCCCACCTTGCATCTTACAGGACTTAATGGATCTGCTTCTAACATCTTGGTGCTACATACCACAGGGCACCTTCAGTGGTCTTGTGGAGTACATTGTTTTTCATAATGATAACTTTTAAATAGAAAAATTACCACTGAAATACTGTAATTTTTAACTAATTCTATTAGTAGTCTTGCTGCCATGGAAACAATGGATGTGATGTATATACAGTATGTAATTTTTAAATGGGGGCGGCATGGTGGTGCAGTAGTTAGCACTGTCACCTCACACGTCTGGGCCCTGGATTTCAGTCTCCACCAGGGTTCCAATGTGTGTGGAGTTTGCGTGTTCTCCATGTGTCATTGTAGGGTTTTGTCCAGGTGCTCCGGTTTCCCCCAGTCTGAAGAAATGCTGAGGCTAACTGGACTTACCAAATTGTTCATAGGTGTGTGAATGTGCCCTGCGCTGAGTTGTTCCCTGCCTTGTATGTGAGAATGAGTGGTGTGTGAGTGTGCCCTGTGATGGGTTGGCGCCCAATCCTGGATTGTTCCCTGCCTTGTATGTGAGAATGAGTGGTGTGTGAGTGTGCCCTGTGATGGGTTGGCGCCCCATCCTGGATTGTTCCCTGTCTTGTATGTGAGAATGAGTGGTGTGTGAGTGTGCCCTGTGATGGGTTGGCGCCCAATCCTGGATTGTTCCCTGCCTTGTATGTGAGAATGAGTGGTGTGTGAGTGTGCCCTGTGATGGGTTGGCGCCCCATCCTGGATTGTTCCCTGTCTTGTATGTGAGAATGAGTGGTGTGTGAGTGTGCCCTGTGATGGGTTGGCGCCCCATCCTGGATTGTTCCCTGCATTGTGAGAGTGACTGGTGTGTGAATGTGCCCTGTGATGGGTTGTTCCCTGCCTTGCACCCCATAGCCCATAGCCAGACCCCCCACAACCCTGAATAGGATAATCGGTTTCAGAAAATGTATGATGTAGATATAAATGATGTTGATATTCCGAAGCAGATAAGGACTGTCACTAACAATAGGTTGTAAATAAGCTGTTTTATAAACTCTCCATGCAGAATGTTGAGGCTGCAAGTCACATACAGAATGTGAATGCTGTGCACTCTCAGTCATTACCTGCTTTAACACAATTATAATGTAGTTAAAGTTCTGTAGCATCACACCCCTGTGGGTGTAGGTGCACCATGTGTGGTATGTTCTTCCCACATCTGAGTGGGCATTCTCTGGGGACTCTGGTCTCCTCCTACAGTCCAAAGGCAGCCCATTTATTTGGATTCTGACATAACATTGTGTGTGACTGGTATCCTGTTCTTGTTGCACCTGTCTGTGTTTCTCCGGATATGGTCCAGTGTTGCTGTGATCCTGGATAAATGCCTCCAGAAGATGGATTGAATTCCAGTAAGCCAAGGATTGACAGCACATGATAGTCCTCTCTGTGCTGACTGTACTAAGGGACTGAAGGACTTTGTAAGGAATGTGCATCGAGAAAGTTTGTCAGGCATGTTTCCAGCTGTGATGTACAGAAGGTAATTAATGTCTGTCCATATCTAGGAATTAACTGGTGGAAAAACACAAATAATGCCATGGAAAATGTTAAGAGACAGAAAACATAATTTTGGGAGAAATGTGACCTTGAACTGTCCACCATTAATAGGGTGAACCCAACAAGGACTAATGTAGGCAGTGGGATTATTAAAATGAAGTGCACCACAATTCTACCCTGATTGCCAGCTCAGGATTGGTATTTTAGGTAAACTATAGTGCTATTAAGGGAAAATAACTTCACAAGTAGACAAGGAAACAATCAGATGCAGATTGGTCATTTGGCTGTATCATTATGGGCTAAACGAACCTGTCACTGATGAGCAAAGGTCAGCAGGGTCTCATGTCAGTGTTTTCAGAAGTAATGTTGCTGGTTTTCTTACGGGGAAGAAGGGGAACCTTGAGGAGCCATCTGCAGGAACAGAGTGATCATGGGGGCGTAATTATCTACCTGCTACATAAATTAGCTCAGTTTTTAACAGTTTGAGTCTCAGATGGTGGGATTTACTTTTTAGCATCATAATGCATGAGTCACCATGAGAAGTGCTGGAGGATTATCTCCGCACTTCAGATACTGTCTTGAAAAACTGAGCGAGGTGTCAGAGCTACCACAAGGGAGTTCAGTGTAGCTTCTCCTCTCTCTGGAAAGCTCCCCTTGTGCCGCCCATGCAGGATGGCAGCTGGACGGGCCCGCCCTCCTTCATGTCACCACCGCAGGGCCAGCCTTGAATGATATGATCCTACTTCAGTGGGACTTATTGTTGACTCTCCAGGAGGTCCTGAAATTAGAGTGATGGGCAGTCCCTCTGATGCACGCTACAGGTGAAAGCCGCAGACACCTTTACAAAGACTATCTGGCCCAGGACAGGTAAAGACTAAGGTGACACAACTCATCACCAGACTTGCGTTACTTGGGCTTCCTTTAATTTGTAAAAGTAGTGGCTTAAACATTGTACAAGGGAAATCCATCAGTCTCCCAAAATTCTTCCCTGCATTGCAAAAGTCAATATACAGAGAATTCTGTGGCACACAATAAATGAATTTTAAGAAAACAAGCCTTCCGTGCTGGATGGCCGGTCCTCATACGTGGCCTTTCCGTGCTGGATGGCCGGTCCTCATACGTGGCCTTTCCGTGCTGGATGGCCGGTCCTCATACGTGGTCTTTCCGTGCTGGATGGCCGGTACTCATATGTGGCCTTTCCGTGCTGGATGGCTGGTCCTCATACGTGGCCTTTCCGTGCTGGATGGCTGGTCCTCATACGTGGCCTTTGCTGGATGGCCGGTCCTCATATGTGGCCTTTCCGTGCTGGATGGCCGGTCCTCATACGTGGCCTTTCCGTGCTGGATGGCCGGTCCTCATACGTGGCCGGTCCTCATACGTGGCCTTTCCGTGCTGGATGGCCGGTCCTCATACGTGGCCTTTCCGTGCAGCTTCTGCTTCTGCCACAGCTAAATTGCACAGGGGTTCTCAGGGAGTAATATTTAAGTATTAATACTGCATGAAAAGGCATCAACCAGAGCCCACATAAGTATCAATACTGCATGAAAAGGCATCGACCAGAGCCCACCTAAGTATCAATACTGCATGAAAAGGCATCAACCAGAGCCCACCTGGGCAACTGGGAAGCAATGAAGAGAGATGTCATGTGGCAGCTTTAAAAAATCACAGTATGTTTTCATTTAAACAAAAGGCGGTGCAGTACGAAGGTTAGAAGGATGCAGATCACCTTTTTCTGTTGCTGAACTCAATGTTATGTTGCAGTAAATGCACAACTACCCGCTGCATGTTTACAAAACTTTGAAAATGGATTCGAAATGCAAACAGCCGTTTCATGCATCTTTGATACTTTATTGGCCACTTAGATCCATCGATGTACCAGGGTCAAGGTATTTTACTTTCAAACATATATATTGATTACTGTCATATTAATTAACAAATACATATCTAAGGCCTTTAGGTAAGTTATACAAATGTGTACAAACTTCACTCTGGGATTTCACATATAAAAATGGCCTCACACTCACTTGTGTAGCACAGAGATTCGTGTTTACAGTGTGAATGAGTAAATATTCCTCACTGCTCACAAAATGGAAGAGAGTAGAGCACAGTATTAGCGTTTTAAAAACAAAAAAAAAACAAAAGTTGAACCCCACTGAAATGCACAAATATCCTGACGTCCTGTGACATCAGCTGTAAACAGATTCCTCACGCATGGAATGTTGCTTAGTTTGTCCATAAAAAGACACCACTGCTGTGGACAATGTGGTCTGTTACCACAATATGGCAAATGGACTGCATTTATATAGCGCTTTTCTACTCCTACGAGTACTCAAAGCGCTTTACAAATTCATGCCTCACATTCACTCATTCATACAATATATCTTACCAAAACAGTAGGAAAAAATCCCTAAAGGTTCAGTATAATTCTTGATTTTTCAATTTCTGTAAATGTCTCAAAGTACATGGTGAATCCTTCCCATTTTTCTGGGACAGAAACCTGCACATACAGCCTCCCTGGAATCACTGTAAACTCATGACAGTGTTTTCAGAACTACCAAGACCGAGTGTGTCCTGCAGCCGTTCCTGCTCATGGTCGCTGGATCTTTCCGGCTATTTCCGGATGTCCTCATGCCTAATGATCTTGTAGGTTATCCAGTAAAAGATATTGAATATGAGGAAGGCCAGCGGGAAGGCAGCCCGGGACACAGTGTCGATCCTCTTCGCCCTGTCCACGAACCTCCGTTTCAGGGCATCCGGATCCCTGGGGGCCTGAGGCGGGGGCGGTGGGGTGGGTGTAGTGGTCTTGGTGGCCGTGGCCTCCTTTGCCTGCAGGCAGTGACCCATGCCATAGCCGGCGAAGTTAAAGTGGCCTGCCCTAGTGTTGTCTTCCTGTGGGTTTGACAGGCGACAGACAGGCAGTGTCAGAGTTAGCCTGCAACCTCCAGCCCTCGGGAGACCAGAACGCCTCTCTGTGCTGCTCAGCAAATCCTGCCAAGCACAGGGCGTGCGGCTACAAGCACTGCAGCAAGCGGCTGGCCACTGCGGCCTGCGGCCTCACATCGTCACCCTGCGCGCGTCTCACCTTGCTGTGCCCACAGGGCGTGCGACTTCAAGCACTGCAGCAAGCGGCTGGCCACTGTGGCCTGCGGCCTCACATCGTCACCCTGCGTGCGTCTCACCTTGCTGTGCCCACAGGGCGTGCGGCTTCAAGCACTGCAGCAAGCGGCTGGCCACTGCGGCCTGCGGCCTCATATCGTCACCCTGCGCCCGTCTCACCTTGCTGTGCCCACAGGGCGTGCGGCTTCAAGCACTGCAGCAAGCGGCTGGCCACTGCGGCCTGCGGCCTCACATCGTCACCCTGCGCCCATCTCACCTTGCTGTGCCCACAGGGCATAAGTGGCTTCTTTAGTGCCAACATTAGAGGGACAGTCATTCTGTTTGTGTTAGCAATCATAAAAAAATCCACATTCAAGATAATGTATGTACTTTGAGTTTAAGAGATTGGATTTATTTATTTATTATTCATTTACTTCAAATCAAAGAGTGTTTATTTTAAAGTCGCCCCCATGATCCTGATGAAAATGGGACTTTGCTGTTTCTCAGTGTCCCACATCGCGATCGATGCACACCCCCCCGATCAGCTACCTTGTGATTTCGTGCTTGTCGCCTTCTCAGCCGCAGGAACTCCTTTTGTTGCCTGGAGACAAAGTTAACCCCTGCGTATTCCAGCAGAGCAGCGAACACGAACAGCAGACACACAGCCATCCAGATGTCGATGGCCTTCACGTAAGACACCTGTTCGGATTCAGAGACAATTCATGAGGCGCGAGGCTCCCCTTACACAGTTCATATGATTTCATAAACCTTTCACCAACAGAGCTCCAGGAAACACCATCCCCTGGGCAACATGCGGCTTTGTGGGAAAGGGCTCTGTTTCTGTCATCGCAAGGTTGCCGGTTCAAAGCCCATGGTCGCCATGGTGATGCCGCCATTGGGCCCTTGAGCAAGGCGCTGAATCCCAACTGCTCCAAGGACTGTCTGACTCTACTTTCTTAATTGTGTGTCTGATAAATACATTTCATGAAGCATGTTCAGCCATAAACTCTTGGTTTTTTGTTGTTTTGGGGAACTCATTAGAGAAATTGACTTACCCTTTCCTGTGTGGGTATAACTGAATAAGTTGGACCTGTTACCTCTCAGAAAAATACCAAATGGTTTTGTGTATTAGATTTGTTTGCATTATTGGGGAAATGTGCTTTGATAAGCCAGTATTTATTTTTAACTTTCACTCTTTCTATATATATATATATATAGTATGATTTTTAATATCAATTATACGCTATCATCCAACAGAGCAGAGTAAACATTCATCACATGCAGGCCAACATGCAGCTGGCTGGCTGCCTGATTGATCACGAGGCGAAAAGTCTTACGGCTCATTACCGTGATTGACTGTGGAAATGTGTCCTGATCCATAAAGTTAATCAATGCTTTATGAACGGAACCTCTGCCAGTGTTCTAGCCTTTGATGGGCGGCTTTGTTCCATGGAGGAAATGCTGATGAGGTTCAATAAAACAGTCTTGATATTAAAATGACATAGAGAAGCAATGTGATCTCTCTAGATCAGGGTGTTTATTGAATCAAAGAAAAAAATAGCTGTGTTACGTCTCACACTAATAACAAATGTGGGATGAAAAAGACAGTGAAGCAGGACACTTTTTCATTTTGTTCCATTGTGAAATATATAAATACCAAATATGATAAATTTGTTAATCAATAGAACAAATCGAAAAAAAAAATCTAACGGAAAAAAATTATCATGTTAAATGCAGTAGAAAATCTTCATGGTCTGATTTCATGGCCAAAGGAACAGATCTAACCCCAGAATACATGTGCAAATGGACCCAGGATTACTGCAGAGTTAAGATGGAGCATTAACCAGGAGCATTAACCAAATAAATATACCGTAAAGCCAAAAGATGTTTGCCTAAAATATCATTGTGTGAAGTCATGCCCAGAACGGTGGAACTTTTTAAACCCTCATGCGTCTGGAGATGCACACATTCCAAGTCCAATCTTAAAGTGAATTTTCTCATCATCTCTGCCTAGTACAGTTGATCAGGACAAAAGACGTGGACACAGATTGTGAATGATGGTACCCATGGTGACCGTTTCCATGGAGTTCAGCCATTAATGACTATATATATATATATTGTTGCATTTGGCGTTGGATTCTTTCTCTTTAGAAACATATACAGTTCATTGACAATTTGGGTTAAGAATACAACATTTTATTTTACTATAGTTCTGATTTGATTTTTGTTTTAAGGTAGGGGGTTGCAGGTAAATGAATTTTAAATTTAAATCATCTGGATTCACAAACTGAGATGACATTTGAAATAAAATTTTATTTTTGAAGATCAAGGTGAGGTACAGACTACCATAGGCCACCCTACACTGGGTAAGTGTCTAGGAGACCGATGCATGGATGGATGGATGGATGGATGGACGGATGGATGGACGGACAGGCGGATGGTCATGCGGAATGTGGAAGATGGCCCCGCCGCACTGTCCCTCACATCACCTTGGGCAGCGATGCTCGGGACCCCGAGCTCTGTGTCGTCATGGTGAGCACCGTGGTGATGCCAAGGGCCACGCGGGCTGGGGCGGCATCCATGTTGATCCAGAAGGACACCCAGGACAGGATGACGATGAGCAGGCTGGGGATGTACATCTGGATCAGGTAGTAGCCCATCTGTCTCTCCAGGTGGAACTTCACCTCGATGCAGGTGAATTTACCTGTGAAGAGTAAAGCCACCATCACTCAGTGGTGCCGAAGAAGCTCAGGTTTCGAAATGCATTCAAATGGGGCTCACTACTCCTGCAGGACTCCTTTGCAGAAGAGGAACGGCGTTTGGGGATCAGCCTTCAGTTATCCTGCATGCATTGTTTTCTTTTACTGCTGTGTCACTGTGCACCCAACCCCCCGACCACACCCGCTCACCTCGCCCCCCCACCAGCTCACCTGTGTTGTAATGCTTGGTGCAGTAGTCCAGCTCCTTCTCATCCTTCAGGATGAACTGTGGGAGCGTCAGGCCATCGGCCACCTGCACTGCCCCCTCCGTCAGCCACTCAAAGATCAGATCATTCATGGTGTACCCAACTGGAGACAGAAGAGCTATTACTGCACGTGTCATACAGCCACAAACACAAGTTACATTTCTGCTTAAAAATGATATTTCTGCATAAAATATACAGGCCTCATCTGCATATAGTCATTTCTCCTTTGCTGTAATTAAGACTAGATCATCATCACAAAGAAGTGTGTTCTGGCCACAATGAAAGATACCTAAAGACAAGAGACTCTGAATTATCATTCCCCAACTCCTCCGGTATTCTTTGCTCCATTCAGTGGTGGAGCTATAATTTTAGTTATAGCCATAATTATTGTCTAACTTAAGAAAATAACAGTCTATTTAAATTGGTCGAAAGAAGTCAGTGCAGTAGCGGAATAGGGGAGGGGGGGGCTGGCTTATCAGACTCCTCCCCTGGCTGCCTGGCCCATTTTCATTGGCTCTGAAAGGTGTCAATCACAGAATGGGAAAACAGCTCAAAATGCTATAATTATAAATTTATAATAAACTTTAATTTTAGTTGTCCCCTGAAATACATAAATGTACAGCAGTCCAAACGTTTCCATGTGTGCTGGCCTGGGCTCTCCATAGTGCACTTGGTAGGTGCCTGCCCTCCATAGTGCACTTGGTAGGTGCCTGCCCTCCATAGTGCACTTGGTA
>JAODLD010000040.1:25680047-25690327 GCA_026781065.1 Mormyrops boulengeri | reverse complement strand
CCCCTTTGAGTCTGGTCCCTCCCAAGGTTTCTTCCTTCTAGGGAGTTTTTCCTTGCCACTGTCGCCTCTGGCTTACTGACTGGGGGCTTTGGGTGGGGATGCTGTAAAGCACTTTGAGACAATGTCATGTTGTGATAACGCGCTATACAAAAATAAATTTGTTGTTGGTTGTTGTTGTTTATTACCCAAGGAAAGCATTTAGTCATAGATAGCGTAGCTGTTAAAGCTTTGATATAGCAGACTACTGGTTACTAATTTTATCATATGAGAGGCCTTACTGTAGCTTTGTTGAACAAGGTACTTAAATTTGCTCGAGTTAAACATCACGCAATATGGCGGGACTGAAAGCCCCAATGTAAAAGAAAACAATACAAGAGTTATGTATTATATGTATTATGTTATTCACCAGTGATATAAATTGATGTAGCTAGCATTTCACCCAAAGCACCACACCTGATTCCTTCTGTGTACTTCAGAGGAAAGATTCTCTAAAGCTTCACGTCAGAATCTTTGGTTCAGGTCAGACCATGCAATCCAAAAACAGAGGGGAGGAATCAGAGGCGATTGTTTACTGCTACGCTGCCACCCGACAGTCTGTTCTAATACACAGGGGATCACATCATCTGTGGGATTTCCATGTATCTTAGAAAGAATAACCTAAGGATGGAACCGCAAATTGCTTTGCATGGAAGCATCCAAAAAGCACTTCTCACTTCCCTTTCCTGTGTTATGCCCCTGTGCACACCAATGATGTTTAATGTATCACAGCACATCCACGTAAAGCACCTTGGGACTCTGTTGTGAAAGGCGCTATATAAAAATAAATTGAATTGAATTGAAAATTGAGTTTATCATCCCAGTTTCCCTCCCATATGCGGTAATGACGTAGCTATAAGCTACATGTACAGCTTAATGTAGTGTTCAGGTGATCTGTCTTAGTGGCTTAGCTGAACAATGCAAATAGGGCTTAACTGAAGGTTTTGGAAATTCTCACACCCCTCAGATGCCTATGAAACATATTGGCAAAAATACAGCAAATACCATTTTTTACAAGCCTTTGAATACGGAGTCGGTGTTGCTGGGAAGTCTTTGCTGAAAATTCCGCATTGTGCAGCAGATATCCAATTTCCATGTCACATCAAAGACACTTTGACAATGAAACTAATATGTCATGAAAAAGGTGAATATTTATGTCATACATTTTAGAACCTTTTGATAATTCAAAGAGATTCTAAAGGCACATTTTAAAGAGCCTGGCTCTAATATTGGAAGGTGCAGTATACTAAATTATCCTCTTTCAATCCGTTGCCATAGGTGACAAAACTTGGTGAGTCTATGATAAGGTCCTGCCTTTATTAGAGATCTCCTAAAGGAAATGAATGTCAAGTGTGATGTGAAGTATTTCTGTGAGGAGAATCAGCTTTGCAAAGAGGGGTCAGTTTTAACAAGGGAAGTCAAACGGCAATTAAAGACTGAAATGCTTCTGTACGTCAGTAAGCCAGTAAACCTGCTCATTGAATCAATCAGTGACATTTTGTAAATCTGCATCTTTTTGCATATCATCCACCTATTTAAGTGTTTCATATATAGTTAACAGAATAGCCAATGCAGAAAAACTTCTTCGTGATTCTGTTTAAAAGGTACAGGATGCTGGGTGAAGTGGCCGGGAGAGGGAAGTCTGGGTTTCCCTGCTGAGACTGCTGCCCCCACGACCCGACCTCGTATAAGCGGAAGATGATGGATGGATGGATGGATGGATGGGTAGGTACAGGATGAAGTGGTTCATTCTCCACTTGTAGTAGGAGTTGTGCATTTCGGTTTCATTGATCCCAAAAGTAAATCACCTTATTATCTCTATTAACTAACATGCCCTGTCATCATGGCCGCATGCAAAATAAAGAGCTTAATTTTAAATACATTTGAATATATTTTAATATATACTACAAACGTTTGGTCAGTTTGGTCCTGGTTTTAACACGTTAGCAGGCATTTATTTTATTTGAATTTATATTTCTATGTGTGTGTAATTAATTAATTAATTAGTTTTAAATATTTATTCATGTTATCAGTGATCTTTTATAGATACATATGGCAAAAATAGAAAAATATGGGGGTCTGTTATGCATTTGCATATCCCACTTTACAAAAATCAGGATAGAAAACATAAATACAGGTATGTTATGCTAGCTAACTCTGTTAGCAGCAGTGACTGGCAAAATTTGTTTTACATAGTAACCTAGCGAAAGCTAACCAGCTGCTTAACCATCATCTTATTATTTTAATAACAGTTATTGTCATACTTTATTAATCCCCAAGGTCTTTTTCACCTCCCCAAGCTTGGTCTCCAGAGAGAGACATATGTGAAGTTTGGGATCAGATCACAGAGTCAGTCAGTGTTCAGCACCACTGGAATAGTTATGTTTAAAGGTCTTCCTTAAGGGCCCAACTGTGGGCCCAAAGTACAATTATGTGTACTTTTACAAGAAAAAGATTTTTAGGCAAAAAAGTGTTGCTTTATATTTTTGCTTGTTCTTTGGTTCCAGGACCAATTTTATATGTGATCAGCAGAATACAGTAATGTTACAGTTAAATTAATAAAGATTTATTGGAGGTGCTTTTCTTTGCATTCATGCAACTGCGCGGCCATGGAAGCCCATTCCATGAAGATCTTGGTGCACAATTTTTGTGTTGGGATTAATGCTAGAGGAAGTTTGTGACTCCGTAGTTATTGAGTCAACAGAGTGTTAGTGACTTAATGACACACTATATGCCTCAGCACTCAGTGACCCCGCTCTGTTATTTTTCATGGTCTGCCACTTTGTGGCTGTTTCTGTTCTTCCTAAGTGCTTCCATTTTGTAATAAAACCACTTATAGTTGACTGTGGATTATCTAGCAAAGAAGGTTTTTTTTTTATGAACTGACTTATTGCAAAGGTGGCATCTTAAGAACATAAGAAGTTTACAAAGGAGAGGAGGCCATTCAACCCATCAAGGTCATTGGGGAGAACTCAAGTAATAGCTTAAAGTTGTTAAAGTTGTATCTACCTCTGATTTAAAGGAACTCAGGTTTTTAGCTTGCACTACACTAACAGGAAGTCTATTCCATACTCTAACTACACGCTGTATAAAGAAATGCTTTCTCCAATCCAGTTTAAAATGTTCTCCCACTAATTTCCACCTATGGCCTCAAATTCTTGTATTTGAACTAATATTGAAGTAATTATTTGGTTGAACTGCATTCAGACCTCTTAGAATCTTATATACTTGGATCATGTCCCCCTTAGTCTGCTTTGCTTGAGGCTGAACCGATTCAGCTCAGCTAACCTCTCCTCATACGACATTCCTCTAAGACCAGGAATCATTCTCGTAGCCCTACGTTGAACCCTTTCTAGGGCAGCAATGTCCTTTTTAAGGTAAGGTGACCAAACCTGCACACAATATTCTAGGTGGGGTCTTACCAAGGAATTGTATAATCTTAGCATCACCTCCCTTGAATTCAACTTCACACACCTAGACCTACCTATGTAACCAAACATCCTATTGGCCTTTTTAATTGCTTCCCCATACTGGCAAGAGTGGGACATGGAAGCATCAACATACACACCAAGGTCTTTCTCATAATCAGCTACCTTTATTTCAGTAATACCAATAAAATATCTGTACTTTATATATCTGCTCCCTGCATGGATTACCTTACATTTGTCTACATTATCATCTGCCCGGTATCAGCCCAGTCACTAATTAAATCAAAATCCTGCTGTAGCCTCTGTACAGATAGTTCAGTATCTGCTGCCCGACCTTATCTGCAAATGTAACCAATTTACTGTATACATTAGTGTCAATCGTTTATGTAAATTTGGAATAATAGTGGTCCTAAAATTGAACCCTGGGGTACCCCACTATGAACGCAGGCCCACTGAGACATTGTGCCTCAAATAACTACCCATTGCTTCCTGTCTGTTAACCCGTTTTCATAACCAAGCTGCTACACTTCCTAAAATCCCTACTGCTGTGAGCTTAAGCAGGAGCTGTTTGGGGGGGACAACATCAAAGGCTTTCTGGAAATCTAAGTAGATTGCATCGTAGGCTTTTTTATGATCAATTTCCCTTGTAGCTACCTCAAAGAACTCAAGTACATTTTTAAAACAGGACCTACCTCTCCTAAATCCATGTTGGCTATCCCTCAGAATGTTGTCTGAATCCAGGTAATCTACCATTTTTGCTTGGAATTATAGCTTCATTACTTTTCCAGTTATGCAAGTTAAACTAATAGTTTGCTGGATTACTTCTATCCCCTTTTTTGAATATGGGTGTTATATTAGCATGCTTCCAATCAGAAGGTATCACACCAGCAGATAAAGATTTCTGAAATAGTAAAGTTACAGGTCAGCAAATAATATCCTTTGTTTCTTTTAAAACAATAGGTGAGATACCATCAGGGCCCTGCGATTCATTTATTTTGAGCTTGCTTGGCTTTCTAGTACATGAGATTTATACATATATTGTTCAAAGATGAAGCTGGATTAGGAATAGCTTTGGTATGTTATTCATGTCCTCTACAGTGAATACCTGTGCATAACAATCTAAATCATTAACTGTAATGATTTCATTTTCAATTATAACACTCATACTGTTCTGCAGATTAGTAACTAAAGCTTTTAGAGCTCTATTGGAGTTAAAATATTGGAAGAAATGTTTAATGTTACCCTTAGACTCTAACTGTAGACTTAGATACTCCTGCTTTATTCCGACATGATTAATTATTTTCCATTTTTGGAATAGAGCTCTTTTCCTGCTGACCTTATTCTTCTTAATTTCAGTAGTAATGCACCTTGGTTGCAGTTTCCTAGATTTACTTTTGCTGGAAACAGGCATGAAGGCCTCTTCTGCTAGAAATAATGTGCTTTTAAAAAATCCCCATGCCTCTTCAACAGTTTTATTTAACTCCATCCAATTTCTAGTTTCTAGTTTTAGTCTCATATCATTAAATTTAGCCTTCCTAACATCATATATTTTTATTTTGGACTTTGCTCTTTGGAAACAAAAATTAACCTCCATTTAATGAACCAATTCCACCATCTCAAGTTCATTTACAGTAGAGCCAAAGACTATGTCCCACTGTATCCCAGATATATTAAAATCACCCATAACTACCACATCATTTTTATTACTCATAATGTCATTGTATAACATTCTGCTTTCCTCTGCAGCTACATTAGGTGGCTCTATAACAAACATTGACAATTAGGCCTTTGAGTTTTCAGCATCTAATTTTACCCATATTGCTTCTGTAGCTTAATTTTTTTATCAGTGAGCTCCCTTGCCAGCAAGTTTTCTTTTACATATTTGGCAACACCACCACCCTTCTTGTCTATCCAGTCTCTACGGAACAACATGTAACCATCCAAACTATATTCTTCCCCATCATTGTCACTCAACCATGTTTCTGTTATTCCTATAACGTAAGAATCTGATTAAATTAAAGCCTCTAAATTATGAATTTTGTTTCTAAGACTGCTAGCATTTAAGTACAGACAGCAAGAGGTAGGCCTTTTACAGTGTCCCCTTTCATCATTATTTAGGGCTTTCATTCTCCCTCCTATCCTATATTCTTAGCTAACCTCCCTGCTCCCCAGTCCCTAGTTTAAACTCTCCTCGACTACTCTATACATACGCCTCTATAATACACTGGTTCCCCTCTGGTTCAGATGCAGCCCATCTGGTTTGAACAGGTCTCACCTGCTCCAGAAGGTCTTCCAGTGCCCCATAAACCTGAACCCCTCTTTCCTACACCACCCCTTTAGCCATGCGTTTAATCTCCTTATCTCATCTAACTTAGCCTGGCTTGTGTGCGACACAGGAAATATTACTGAGAATACCACCATGAATGTTAAGCTTCCAAGCCTTTCAGCAACGTCTATGATTTTTTTCTACAGAACAGCCCTACGGATCCACCCTGGCTGAATGCAAAAGCCTGTGCACATGATCCGGAAGGTCCCCCACCTGGGCATCCTATGACAATGCCATGCTTGAATTCACTGTGCTCTTCAAAACAACCCATTCCTTCACAAATGTTTGTAAACCTGACTGCATAGCTAGGTACTTCATTTTATACCCCAATGGCAATAGGTCTGAATGAAACACCTGAATGCAATGATTCAATTCAATTCAATTCAATTCAATTCAATTCAATTTATTTTTATACAATGCCTTTCACAACTGCGCCCATGATGTTTCAGTTGGTAGGTCACATCCACAATGTCACCCCTCTGGGCACCATCCGGACATGTGGGAAGGCAGAGAGCATGGATGGTCAAAACATGCATTGATACATTAATGGACAAGTATATTAGATAAAAATGGCATGTACTATAGCACCAGGAGCCATACTTACGGTGTGTTATGTGTTAAGTTGTAGGTAATGATTCAGAGGTGTGTCCCAATGCTTTTGTCACTATAGTATATGTTAGTATGCTGTTGGCTACCTTTGGCTCTCATGCGTTTCCTTTAACCCAGACTATCTGTAGCATTAAGGCTTCTTTCATCCACTGTGCATCTGGCCCAGTCCACAACTCTGCTCAACTCTACAGTCTGTTATGGATGTTTTCTCAACTGCTGAGAAACACACATCCTCACTATCCTCACATTCATAGCAGCTTTATTTAACTTTTACTGCCACTTATTAAGTAAAAATAACCTCAAGGTTTTCTTTGCAATTTTAAATTTTCCAGTCAGCAAGACCAATAATTACAACGAGAGTCTGTGATCATCTACTATAAAGCCAGTCCGATCCATTTTGGATTTTTTTGTGGTTTTAATCACACAAGACTGCTGACATGCTCATAGATGCAAGAATACGGAGTCTGGCCTTCTGCAGGCATAATGGATGCTTCCTCTGAGTACCTATGGGTTTCTCAGTGAGTAGAACTCCTCCTCTCCATGGTTGGTGTGCATGTGCATCTGTCATGTGACGGACTGGTATCCTGTGAGGGTTTATCCCAGCCTAATGCCCTATGGTGCCTGTCTGGGCTTGACTATAGGCACCACGATGATCCTGGTGAAGATTAGTGTTTATAAGATGGATGGAGAGTTCCACCTAGTGTCAACTTTAGAGAAATGCATTGACACAATTAATTAAGTTTTACAGCCAGCACACCCAAAATCATGTGGTTTCTCACAGTTCCTCTTCGCTGGGTTTGGAAAAGGGACTCTGCGTATATCTTTATATTGATTTGCTCCAGAGAATTTCCCACAATCCAGCAGTAGAGCAATACCTGGTTCTGGTGTGAGGTGCTGCAGCTAGGTGGCGCTGCCTTGCTCATAGTGTCGACCCGTCCCGCTTCTCATAACTGTTTATTAAATTGTAATTAAACACTTAGAGTACACATATGTCATTATGCACCCGAATAGATTATGTTTAATGCAATCCATCCATCCATTTTCTGTAACTGTTTGTCCTATTCAGGGTCGCAGGGGGTCCGGAGCCCTTACTGGAGGCTAAGGGTGAATGGCAGGCTTGACATCCTTCATGAAATTGTATTGTAAATGATTACTAAAATGCTTTTCTCCTCTGTGACTAGTGCACTGTGCTGATTGAGTTTTACTTTAATGAGAGAATTCTGGTAGCAGTTTAATAGGATAAAACTTCCATGTTTTTATAGCACATAATAGGGGCCTCTTCCTGGAGGATGTGAGAAGCTTTCTTTCTGCTTTATTGTCTCCCTCCTGCAGTTTGTGTCATCGGGGGGAGTTGCAGAGATACAACTTCCTCTTTCTCCTCCCACAGCTGGGGGTGACTCTGCTTTGGGACACTGAGGAGATGAATTACAGGAGTTACAGTACCCCCCCCCCCCCACTGCCCCGGCTCCTCTGCCTTCCCAGGAAGGCAGTATCTCCAGCTGCTGTCCATTTAACACAACGTTCACGGATCATTGTTCCACACAGAATGTCTAGGGCCCGTGCCATTCACTGTGCAGAGTTTCCAAAACTGTGCAATGAATCTTTCCCTCTTTAGCACATTACAAAAGAGCAAATGTCTTAACAGTTTTCCGCATTCAACAGATGAGTCGATTTTTCATGCTTGAGCAGTGACTGAAATCAGATTGCTTACTATTAACATGGATTATGTACAACTGTCTGGAAAGAAGTGTGGATTCAATCCCTGCATGTAACTCGGGGCCTCAGTGAACAGCACTCTGTCCTCCAGGTTAAACCTTCTGAAATGTAAGCCTTTTAGCCAACACGCGCCAGTCTGCAATGTCCAACATGTAGCCACAATGGACAAAAATGTAAGTCAGGTCCCAGCTGAAGATACAGGTAAGATGATAGTAACAACAACAACCATATCATGATGGGCCAAATGGCCCCCTCTTGTTTGTAAATGTCTTGATGTTCATATCATTGCCATCATCATCGACACCACAACCCTCCCCCGGAACAGCAGAGAATACATGGATGGATGTTGTTCGGACAAGATAAATGGTTGTTTGATATGCGCGGCAGAGGGAATGGCCTTGGGTTATCTGCTGAGTAAGAGTCAAGTGACCAGGTGTATCTGATTTGACCAGTTGCACCTGCATCTCATTCTCTGTCAAATATGCATGCACAGTTAATGTGTTCTCCTAAGTTTCTTTACCAGTACCTTTTGGTCTGCCTGTGGCTATGAGGCCAGTGGGAGTCCCCATCTTGGTTTATCTAATTTCTCCATAACACTATGACAAACCAAAGCACAGAGAGTCTTCGTTTATATGAGTTTGAAGACCACCTACCAAGTGGACAATAACTGTTTCTCTGTTGTTGTATTCTGTGGCCTGCAGCTCACAGTTCTCAGAATACCGATGAGGCGAGTCTGAATTGGCTCATTCCTGATGGAGGCCATTTCACAGTTTCTGATTTATTTTGTTCATAAGCTTAGAAGTTACAATGGCAGGCTGCACTCCACAGCAAACATTATTACCTCATTTCATACCTTAAAAAAGGCTTGATACATTTGAATTTCCAGTTCACACACACACACTTTTACTTCTCTTTTAGTTTAGTAAGTCTTCTGTTTAAATGTTGCTGTTCTTGAGTATTTAATCTCTGTGCTTAGGTGGAATTTTATTGTCAGTTTACCAGTAATAATTGTTTGTGTTACAATTTGCCAGTTACCAGCTCCTGTAAATACCCTGTAAGGAAATAAACATGACTTGTATACTGATTTCTGGCTGTTTTGTGGCTGCCACCACATGTGGGATTGTCCAGCATCTTCATGGTAATGAAGCAGCTCTCCCGCTGGTGTCATTATTGGCTTCTTCACATTGTGTGTGTTAAGTTTAGATGCTTTTCCTGTGTTTACATGGGTTTCCTAACACACTCCTGCTTTCGGCCTCTTGCCTCCTGGATTGGGCTGCAGGCTGACTGCGAACCTATAATGGACGAACAGTTATGGGAAATGGATGGATGGATGGATGTATAAGCCTTCAATATGGGCCTGTTTGAAATATGAGATATGTCTTTACATCACTATAACAGCAGAAGTATTTCACTGTGTTCCTTGAAATACATGTGGCAAAAAAAACCTCTTTAAACATGTCTGCGTCAGATCATGCTTCAGCTCTCAGATTAACATTTGCGATCAACATATTCTTTACAGATGTGGATGCCATAAATCAGCCTGCCGTCAGCTGGGGTACCGCCTGTCTTCACCACTAAGGCGGCTGGCCGAGTCTCCTCTGCTCTCCCTGCCGTCCTGGTGTCACCGTGTGGAAGTGCTGCGTGATTGTGGCCCTAAACCAGCCATCCAATGTGGACTGCTGCTTGTCAGCATACCAATGGTGAAAGTCTGATGTTTTTGGTGTTTTCTGAGCTGCAAGCGATCATTTCTCCATCATGTGATGTGTGTCACACAAAGAACAGAATGTAAAAAGCGTGAAACAGACTAAATACCCGGGAATCACTGTTTCACTGCGTTTCTGTCACCTAGATATAAGTACTTAAGTAATGCTTAACTAATGACGATGAATTGCATAAATTAATTCAAGATGTATCATGAATTCTTGTTGATCACCATGATTTCCACGCACCATGAGTGCGTGGAAAGAGTCCACACCTTCCGGTTTCTTGGAGTACTTATCTCGGCGGTCATCTCCTGGACAGACAACACTACAGCAGTCATCAAGAAGGCTCAGCAACGGCTTCACTTCCTGAGGATTCTCAAAAAGCACAACCTGGACCCCAACCTACTGCTGACCTTCTACCGCTCATCCATCGAGAGCCTGCTGACGTACTGCATCACGGTA
>JAODLD010000040.1:25637155-25654335 GCA_026781065.1 Mormyrops boulengeri | reverse complement strand
GATGAAGTGGCCGGGGAGAGGGAAGTCTGGGTTTCCCTGCTGAGACTGCTGCCCCCGCGACCTGACCTCGTATAAGCGGAAGATGATGGATGGATGGATGGATGGATGGATGGATGGATGCCTCAATGGCTGTGTTGCGTCTATAGATGCCCAGTCATGATGTCATCAAGGTTCCATTTCAGGATCCAACTATTTCTTGGTTCTCAACGCAGATTGATTTTTTTGGTTTGTAGCCTGTTTTTCTTCTGGTGGAAACATGCAGAACTGTTCAAACATAGGTTCGCAAACTGGAATGGAACCGGTTCTCTGTCAGTGGTAAAGCACTAATAGTGACCTAATTAAATTTAAATTCAAATTATTTATATTTATATAGCATTCTGAACAATATATTGACCTCAAGGCCAATATATACCAATAAGAACAGTGTCCTAGACAGACATAACAGCAGATTTGTATCATGCAGTATGATATGTACATTGGTTTTCACTATAGCGTTGCTTTGGATGAATAGTAAGGGAAAGTGGATGGATGGACATAATGTATATAGCAGTGAGGCAAAAGGAAAATTGTCCCCTCTTTTTATCAATCAATGCATGAAGCATAGTTAAACATTATTTTGATTAATTCTTTTCAAAATTGGCAAGGCATCAGAACAAGCGAAACCAAGTATCTGACATAGCTTGGCATAATACATTATTGTTTAAAATTATAGAGTTGTGTCACTGCCACATTTAGAAATTTTATTTTTTATGTGGAATCAGGCAGTCCAGTGCAATGATATTACACTGCAAGTGCATTGTGCAGTGGATGCATTCGTATAACCCATAATCCAGAATGATCAAGTCAACTGAAATTATTTTAACATTCTCTGGAGGGAACACCGGTTGAGTTAATTCTACAGTTCTAATATCCTGGCCTTCCATTTCAGATTGAAATGCACCCATTAATGTATCTACCATCCATCCATCTTTCAGCAACTTATGCTGGTCGGGGTTGCAGGGAGCTGAAAAACCATATCAACCTGTTGAATAAATGTTCAACATGTATGATATGGTTTTGCCTCTTTGTTCCTGAGGGATTATGGGTAGAGGTCTGCTAGGCTGCTGCTTAGAGGAGAAACCGTAACAGGCTGTTAGGGGCTGCCCAGAGATGATGTCACGACAAACAGCAGGAGGACCAGAAGAGGTGGGGTCTGGCATGACTATGTCCAGCAGGAGGAGTCTGGCGTAGGGTGAGGTGGGGTCTGGCATGACTATGTCCAGCAGGTGGAGTCTGACGTAGGGTGAGAGCCACTGTAGTGTGTCTTCATGATTCATCGCATTCAGTACAAATGCTGCCAAAGCTGTGGCCTAAACATTCCTCCGTACAATCAGACAAAAGTTTCCAGAATCGAAGCCCGGTGATCCAAAGAAATCATCTGACAGTTTGTTATGTAATTACAGAATGAGACAGGGTTTATGGATGCATGGAGCAATTACATTTGTTGTGAAACAAGCACGCTGCATTTTTATTTAATTCCAGCTTGGCATTTCAGCCCACTTTTTATGACCACCTATGAGAGGTGTGAGAGTTTTTGTTTTTTTTGTTAATCGTTGATGAATAGTTTCTCTCCTTCTGGTTGAAGGAGAGGGCCCACGTGATTAAACCATAAATCAGCAGCGACCAACTGGGCTGCAAATCTTTCCACGCAGCTCCACAGCAGCTCATTGTCACCGCGCCATGAGCTGGCAGGCGCGCTGGAGTTTCCGTGGTCACGCTGTCGCTCCGCGGCCCAGAGAACAAGAGGCCGGAAGCTGCGGGGCCCCGGGCAGCCGGCAGGCTGGGCGATGCACTGGGCGGACAGCGGGAGGCTGATCAGCGGGCCCCGGCTCTCACATGGCCCCTTTGTGTGACCGGCCTGCTCCTTGCCCTCGGGCTTCCTGTCCTCAGTCTCATGCTACCCTAAGCTGTTACCTCACTGATTACGCAACAGCCTTACTGCTCATAGCTTGTCACTATGTTCTAGCAGTTGGCCAAAGATTTTTGTTGTTTTTTTATTAATTTGTTTTTTAATTTCTTCTGACTTCCATTTATTCACTTTCTGTCCCTCCTTGCTAGCTCAAGGGGCCATAATTGTGCCCCGTACAAATAAAAACTGGGTTAATCTGGAATGTCTCTCTGGTTTTGCAAGCATGTGAAAGTGATGAAATGCAAGCCGGTTGAATTGTGGTGTTGCTGTGGTCTGCCATCTCTGTGTGTTTGTGTGTGGCTTTTTATTTACCACACTGAGAGTACCAAAAGTCCCCACAATATTATAAAACCTCAATTTTACAAAAATCTGTGACTGCAATCATAAAACTAAAATGCAAAAAAGTCTTGTATTGTGTTTGGTTTCTTATGGTTAAGGTTAGGGCTGGGTAGGGCTTAAGTTTGTCATTGTTGGGGTTAGAGTCCCCACAAAGATATGAATAGAAACGTGTGTGTGTGTTTGTTTCTCTGTGTCTGTCTGTGTGTGAGCAGAACATAAATAGCTGTGAGGGCTCAGGACATGTGTCCTACCTCAGCCTCCAGCCCGTGAGACCATCTGTGCCGCGGCCATGTGAGGCGGGCAGAATTCCCATCATGCACTGCTCTTGTCACATACCTACACGTTTGCCTAAAACAGCATTTAAATATAACCGCGCAGCAGTCGCCACAGCGTGTGCTGCATCCCTATCGAGGTGCAGTGATGCCAGCCTCACCATCCCTGGATCCACTCCACAGTGTGTGCTGCATCCCTCTCGAGGTGCAGTGACGCCGGCCGCCCCATCCCTGGATCCACTCCACAGCGTGTGCTGCATCCCTCTCGAGGTGCAGTGACGCCAGCCTCCCCATCCCTGGATCCACTCCACAGCGTGTGCTGCATCCCTCTCGAGGTGCAGTGACGCCAGCCGCCCCATCCCTGGATACACTCCACAGCGTGTGCTGCATCCCTCTCGAGGTGCATTGACGCCAGCCGCCCCATCCCTGGATCCACTCCACAGCGTGTGCTGCATCACTCTCGAGGTGCAGTGACGCCAGCCGCCCCATCCCTGGATCCACTCCACAGCCCGCCGAAGTCCAGTCTGTGCTTTATCAGGATGGGTTTCCAAACTAACCAGTGGACAGCTGGGATCCCATTTATGTTAATGCTCAGAGAGAAACTGTTCCTTTGGTCTGTAGAGATATGTATGTATGTGTGTGTCGCGTCAACATGTCGACAGCTTTACCAGAGTTAAGATGGACATCACAGTCACATCAATTCATATTTATCGCATTGGGTTTGGATTTAGGACCTGGTGGATTGACAACGTCAAACGTCAGGTCCCCACAATGTAATATAAACCTAACCCCCCCCCCCCACACACTCATACACACAATATTCATCCATTCATTCATTCATTCATTCAGTTATTTATTTGCTTACTTACTTGTGTTTTAATGTGGTCTATGGCCCTTCAGCATTCTGCTTTCTCTATTGTATGTTAATTTGGTAGAAGCGCCTGCTAAATAACCGTACATGTAATATAAATGAAAATGTGGATCAGGAAAGTTTAGACTGAGAGCTCGTGCAGTCTGACGAAATGGCTCCCTCTGCTTCTTGAGCCTGGAGGTTGGTGATGCTGAAAGAGGTAATATCAGCATATTCTTTGTCAGGACATACTGACCTCCCTGGGTCTCAGGCACTTTAGATGAAAGACCATCACAGAATCTCAGTTTAGTCAATACTGAGCTGTAGCTCTATTGCATGGAAATTGAGGTCTGCATTTTAGAGTGAGTCTTAATCAGATGAGTCCGCATTAAATGATCCAGTAAAACACTACAGCAGGTCCATGCAGGGTCTGCAACATGGAGACTGCCACTCTGTTACACAGAGGTGTTACTCTGGCCCTGTGACAGCTGTGTGCCTGTGGTGTACGGACAGAGGTGTTACGCTGGCCCTGTGACAGCTGTGTGCCTCTGGTGTACGGACAGAGGTCTTACCTTGGCCCCGTGACACCCAGAGCTTTGCCCAGATCCCAAGGAGATTTCCAGGGAAACTGACTGGCTGCTTTACTGTAAAGATTTGTTCATTAGGAAAACCAGTGAATGATTTCAGGACCTTTGGAAAGTGACAATGGAACCAGGTCACCTAATTCAGGCTAAGACTGTCACGTTTCAGGGACAGAATAATGGGGGTCATACGTTATATCATAGAGCTGGGTTTTCTGTAGTACTACCATATAAATGCATGTTCATAGAGAGTCTACAAACTGAATTCCAGAACTAGGTTGCAGCACTATAACTTCTACTGGGAATGGCAGGCATGGCAGTGGATTCTGATGGTGACCCACTTATCCTTCCTTTGTTCAGGATACCTTTTATGAGGTATCCATAGTAATAATGTTGCACTGCCATTCATCAGTTTGTTTTATGAGGAAGCTATGCATGAAATATTTGCACATTACAGAAAAGACAGAAAGCAGCTTACGTAACAATTAAATACCTAGAAATAGGAAAATGTAAAATGTTAAAAGTTTGTAGTGGGGTTTCTGGAGAGAGTGCTTATGATTTCTTGCCCAATCCTATGTGAGCAAAACTGACTTTATTTATGTCATTGACCCCTTTGGTTATTATGCCCAGCAGCTGTACATTGAAAAGGCCTCCCATGCATTGTGAAAAGGAACCACAATTTAGCTTCAAGTGGCAAATGGTTTTTTTGTCCCAGCAATCGGAGTTATTGGCTAACTCTGGAATATTCTGGAATCACTAGCAGTGTCCTGTCAGTTCAATGGAAGAAGAAAAAGGTATTCAGTGGGGTGATCAAGCAGTCTTGCCAGTGAGGATCTGTGTTTGGATGCTGGGAGAGTAGTTTGGGTGGACCTCCATCACCACTGCCACAAAACACTTGCATAATTAATCTGGCATTTCTCTTTGCTTTCATTGAATTAATAAATGCAATTTTTGCAGTCATTGTAATTCTATATTAGAATTGATATATTACTCAGATGCGACGATATCCAAATCACTTTACTGCATTTAAATAATATCATGCACTTTAGGTCTAGTGGGTTTATTTATTACAGCTGGATTTAATGTATTTGACTGTGGGGGACACAGTGTGTGCCTCTGTGGGTTAGGTTACAATGCCTGTGATTGGAAGGTTGCGGGTTCAAATCCCAGGGACGGCAAAGTGATGAGGCTCTTATCCTCATTTGCTCCAGGGACTGGCTCACCCTGCTCTCTCAGAAATGTATGTCATTTTGGGTGAAAATATCTGCTAAATAAACATAAATACTATCCATTCTAATCTGTCGTTCATCTTAGGACCCTTCTGAATGATTTGTGATTTTCTGGGCAGCCCATGAGTATACCTGACATCAGGGTCGGCTTGGAAGAGGCTAGGACAGCTTTGGCCTCTGCTGCCCTGCCCCACGGACCCCCTCAGTCACATCTCTGTCCCAGATCCTCCCCCCAGCCTGCCTGTCAGACATTGGTGGGATAAGCAGGTCCCCCAGCAACAGGCAAGCTCACTGAGCTGTGCCATAGAAACAGCTATTTCTGTGACAAAAATGTTTCTATCACTGTGTTATTCACTAAGGGGTGTTGTGACAGAAATACCAATGAGAAATTTATTGCAAGTAATACATCTTTACATTTCCTTCCTGAGAATAAAAGATCCTGGAGGATTTACTGCATATCTGCTCCTGTTTTATAGCGTAACACCTCTGTCTGTACACCACAAACACACAGCTGTCACAGGGCCAGCGTAACACATCTGTCCGTACACCACAGGCACACAGCTGTCACAGGGCCAGCGTAACACCTCTGTCCATACACCACAGGCACACAGCTGTCGCAGGGCCAGCGTAGCACCTCTGTCCGTACACCACAGGCACACAGCTGTCCCAGGGCCAGCGTAACACCTCTGTCCGTACACCACAGGCACACAGCTGTCGCAGGGCCAGCGTAACACCTCTGTCCGTACACCACAGGCACACAGCTGTCACAGGGCCAGAGTAACACCTCTGTCCGTACACCACAGGCACACAGCTGTCACAGGGCCAGCGTAAAACCTCTGTCCGTACACCACAGGCACACAGCTGTCACAGGGCCAGCGTAACACCTCTGTCCGTACACTATAGGCACACAGCTGTCACAGGTATTTATTTTTTAGGGTATATTACCTTACCTTATATCTTATTTACAGCTGTGGAGATGCAGAGACCATTCTGGGTCATTCATTTTTAATTTAATGAATTGCCATTGATTTCCTTTTGTTTAACTCGAAGTTATGTGCCGCTTAGCATTAGCGCATCATTTCTCCAGGTGTATGGGTGGGGCAGGCAAGCCGTTCCGGTGTATGGGTGGAGCAGGCAGGCCGTTCCTGTGTATGGGTGGGGCAGGCAGGCAATTCCGGTGTATGGGTGGGGCAGGCAGGCCGTTCCGGTGTATGGGTGGGGCAGACAGGCCGTTCCGGTGTATGGGTGGGGCAGGCAGGCCGTTCCGCAGGCACAGACATGGACACCCCACGTGGGTCTGTGTCGCTCAGTCTGCTTGGGAAGAGCTCAGCCACATTCCACTGCTCCGATGGTATGATTGGACTGAATATTTGAGCTTTTTTTACAGATCCAATTGAACACTATACTCACAAGAAATATGGCTTTTTGTTGGAAATATATCAAATTAACTCAAATAAAAAAGTGACATTGTTCTTTAACCTGCATGATCCGAAAGGCAATGGCGTGTCAATCTCAGAGGGAGGCGCTAAACCAAATAGCTCCACAGCCATTTCTCCCGCATTAAGTCTGCCGATGCGTCAGTCGTCTGAGAGAGCCGTCTGTTTTCACCGAGCATCTGCTCTGTGCCATAAGGCTAATAACAGCCGAAACCTACAGCAGGACTTTAATGATGTCCATGGTCATCACTGCAATCCACCACTCAGCTACCATAAAGTACAGTGCAAACAATCTGAAATCACAGCACCTTATTAATAATTAAGGATGAGCACAGTTGTGTAATAGATTTTGATGTTTCATTACCTTCCCTGTTCTGTATTCTTCTGTTAATTTAATTCTGTTGTTGACTGCTGTGTCTGAAAGCTTATCAATTTATTATTGCTACAAAGAGCCATTTCGCAGCAAACTGACAGACTGAGTTTACTTTCCCCCATACAATGGAATAGTCTCCATTTAATTATCTCCACTTGATTTAGACTTCTTGTAAATGCATCCCTATGCTGTGCAGAGGGTGAATTGTGCCATAATCAAGGTGAATCTTTTACCATCTTTGAATATGAAGTACTCAGGACTCCACCTGCAATTAGTAGCTATGAGGAATAATTAGAGTTGGTTGCCATGGCAGCAGCCAGATAATTAAGTGAAGCATGTGATTATCCAGGAAAATTTTCTTGGAACATACTTCCATGGAAGCTACTTTGTCCTGTTTTTAAGGAGTGTTATGTAAAGATTCACCTGCTTTGGTAAAATTAAGATCAGCTAAACTGGCAAAAACCTCAATTCACATTCCAAATGGTTCTTGAACCTTTTCAAGATGACAAAATTATTAATAATTGTTATTATAATTCTAGCTTTTAACTAAATAAAACTGAACAAAACTCTACGGACTATATGTGAAATGCATTCAAAGTATATGAAGTAAATTATACGCAGAAAATAACATGGATAAATGTATATCTTTGATACATAAAATCGTCACCAACAGTCAAAATGCCACAAAGTTAGTTGAACTGCTCATAAAATAACACAGGTTTCTACCCCCCTGCTGCTTGTGTGTCCAGGCTGCTTTGAATGCTGCATCAAGTGTTTGGGCGGAGTTCCCTACGCATCCTTGGTGGCCACCATCCTCTGCTTCTCTGGTGTGGCCCTCTTTTGTGGGTGCAGCCATGTAGCGCTCACCGGTACAGTCACCATCCTGGAAAACCACTTCTCCAAAACATTTAACGATCACACGATGCTGACTAATGTGTAAGTATACGCACGTCTCACTCCCACTCCATTTATACACAGGAGTGTCATTTCACTTACTGCTACAATCCATCTTCAGTAATTAACAACTGACTCATGCTGTGCATCTTCAAATTGCACTAATTAACTCCATTTAATTATTTAATGCATTTAGTTGCAGCCATTTGTTGCTTATTTGTATAAATCCCTAGAATATACAGTAAGTACAAGGTTCTAACATCTTTGCACCAATCAATAATGCGTTTTGATGTTAGTTTAGGAAACACTGGTACTTGATCCCAGTGCTGAAGCAATCTCTGATCTCTTGTGTTTATATCCACTTTCATGCAAATTTTGCAAAGTAAGTGTTATTTCAGGAGTAAAACACTGAATGTAAGCTCTTCTGCTGGCTTGGCATCACAGCGGACAGCTGCTTCTCCATTGCATGTTTCTCCATTGCATTCTCACATGTCCCCTCGCAGGGTGCAGCTAATGCAGTATGTTATCTACGGCATCGCCTCATTCTTCTTCCTGTACGGCATCATCCTGCTGGCTGAAGGCTTCTACACAACCAGCGCTGTTAAGGAGCTCCGCAGCGAGTTCAAGACCACAGCGTGTGGCCGCTGCATCAGTGGCATGGTGTGTTGGGGCTGCCACCTTCCTTGTGCACCATCTTGCTGTGGAGATCTTCATTGACTCTTTATTCTATTAGGACCTACATTAAAACATCAGCCAGGGCTTCATAACATCAGATCACGTCAATAAGAATGATCTTTAATGGCAGTAATGATGATGATGATGATTATGATGAAGGACCATCTGTATCTGTTCAGTTTGTGTTCCTGACCTACATCCTGGGCGTGGCCTGGCTTGGAGTGTTTGGCTTCTCGGCGGTGCCTGTTTTTCTCTTCTACAACATGTGGTCCACCTGTGCCGCCCTGAAGTCCCCGGTGGCCAATGTGACATCCGAGGACTCCATCTGTATCGATGTGCGCCAGTATGGTAAGCGAGCCTGAATGCCGCTCAGAGGGGATTTATGTCGAACACACATCATCCTCCACTCTCCATCGTGGGGCTGGGCTGCTCAAGGGAAGGAAGCAAGAAACGATGGCTGAAAGGAAGGGACTTCAGATGGGAGTGGGGCTGGGCATAAAAAAGTGACAGGGATTGGAATAAAAGAGCTGGGTTAGTACAAAGGTGATTACATGAAAAAAAGGAACTGGATAAGGTTAGCATAAGGGCAATCAACAGAAAAAAAACTGCTGTTTTGGGGTTAGCACAATGGCAATCGCAAGAAAAAAGGAGCTATTTAGGGTTATCACAAGGGTGATTACAAGAAAAAACTTTTTGGGGTTAGCAGAAGGGCAATCACAAGAAAAAAAACTGTTTTGGGTTAGCAGAAGTGCAATCACAAGAAAAAAAGAGCAGGCTAGGGTTAGCACGAGGGCAATCACAAGAAATAGAGCTGGTTAGGGTTAGCACAAGGGCAATCACAAGAAAAAAAAGAGCTGGTTAGGCTTAGCACAAAGGCAATCACAAGAAAAAAAGCTGGTTAGGGTTAGCACAAGGGCCAATCACAAGAAAAAAAGAGCTGGTTAGGCTTAGCACAAAGGCAATCACAAGAAAAAAAGCTGGTTAGGGTTAGCACAAGGGCAATCACAATTAAAAAGAGCTGTGTTGGGGTTAGCACAAGGGCAATCACAAGAAAAAACTAACAGGAAATGGGGAAGGTGAGTCATGCATAAGTATCCAAGAGTGTTTCCTCTGGCAAGAGAAAAAACATAAGTCAGTCTCATTTAATGATCAGTAACAGGACAAAAGAAATTTCTTTGAGTGGGCTTGTTACCTGACTGCAGCGGCCCACACCTATGGGTTTCTTTTGAACATACGTACCTGTACACCACTCACTGTACACTGAGTCATTGTTCTTGTTAAAAGTAACTGACATCCTGAATGACTACCTTCTATGCACTACTCTTCTTAACTCAGAACATAAGCTATGAAGAATTAAGCTCTCTTTATTGTAGGGTTTATTCCATGGACTGCCACTCCGGGGAAGGCCTGTGGAGCTAAACTGAGTGACATCTGCGATACCAGTGAGGTAAGGAAAACGGAAACTTCAGCATCAGTATATGACATCCTGATTAAATGTATGGCATTAAAGAATAAAATTATACAATCATTTATATGAAGGTGTAGTGCACTTTTAAATGTGCAACTGATTAAATTAATTATTGTATTCAGTGTTGAATGTTTTTAGCAAAGGTTTTTGTGTAATTGATGATGGATAAACCAAAATATATTAGAGATCGGTAGATGATTATGGATATATCACTGTCTGATTAAATAGCACTGCCTCAAACTGTTAAGAGTCACTGTAAAAGCACAGAACTGGCTTCTGTTATTCACTGGATCATCTGTCTTTTGCAGTTCTATCTCTCCTATCACCTGTACATAGTAGCCTGTGCTGGCGCAGGAGCCACTGTTATCGCCCTGGTAAGCTTATAGTGCCTTTGGATTTTGTTGGCGCAGTACTCTATAGGTTTTGGGTGCTGGGTCCCGTCCTTCTCTAGCTCATGTCCCATGCAGTTGATGTGATGTGTTTTTTTAGAACATTCTTCCACATCATATTTATTTAGTTGTTTGCTTCTTTTACGTATTTATTTTTTTGTTCATTTAATTTATTTATTCATCTATTTATTTATTAGTTTGTTTATTTATTTAATAAAGGATTAACTGACTGGTGACATGATTTAGCCAGTAGGTGCAGTTTGTGGGTATGGAAAACGGTACAGTGGGTGTGTCCATGCTAACGAAGCAGCCTTGCAGAACAGGAAAGGACTGTAATTCAGCTACATGGTTCTCTTTTCTTATTTAAGAATTGTAACAGCTTTCCTAGTAGATGGAACAATAAATGAAAATGAAAGGAATTCAATGTGTATCATTAATTTATCATGCACACAGTGGCCAGTTTATTAAGTCCACCTGCAGAGAACCATTTGGTTGCAGTTGAATACATACAGTATCTGAACATGTTGAAGAGGCTGTTTGACCAGGCATTACAATACCCTGATGTCTGATGTTACAAATTTTTAATGTAGTGTGACTGTTGGTGCCAGAATTGGTGGTTCTAGCGTCTCAGAAATAACTAGCCGTCTGGGCTTTTCACACACTGTACTCCTAAAAGTTTACAGAGAGTGGTGTGACGAACAAAAAACAAAAACAATGGAATTTTGGTAGCAGAAAACACAAACTCCTTAAAGCTAACATGAGAGTACACAGGAAAGCTAACATGAGAGTATACAGGAAAGTTAACATGAGAGTATACAGGAAAGCTAACGGGAGAGTATACAGGAAAGCTAACGGGAGAGTATACAGGAAAGCTAACATGAGAGTACACAGGAAAGCTAACATGAGAGTATACAGGAAAGCTAACGGGAGAGTATACAGGAAAGCTAACGGGAGAGTATACAGGAAAGCTAACGGGAGAGTACACAGGAAAGCTAACATGAGAGTACACAGGAAAGCTAACATGAGAGTATACAGGAAAGCTAACAGGAGAGTACACAGGAAAGCTAACATGAGAGTACACAGGAAAGCTAACGGGAGAGTATACAGGAAAGCTAACGGGAGAGTATACAGGAAAGCTAACATGAGAGTATACAGGAAAGCTAACGGGAGAGTATACAGGAAAGCTAACATGAGAGTATGCAGGAAAGCTAACGGGACAGTATACAGGAAAGCTAACGGGAGAGTATACAGGAAAGCTAATGAGAGAGTATACAGGAAAGCTAACATGAGAGTACACAGGAAAGCTAACAGGAGAGTATACAGGAAAGCTAACAGGAAGGGCAAAAGTACAAAAAACAACTCAGTACAACAGTGGTGCACAGAAAGGAATCTCTGAAGAGCCACTCATTTATGTTAGTTTCGGAGGCAAATGTATGTCCTAAATTCTACTAGCAATGTCTGCCAACTAAAGTGGCCACTGAGCGTGTGTATTGCTGCTGTGAGTCCCCGTGGCAGAGAGTACTGACTGGACTGGTTCCTCATTTCCTGTTGTTCTGTTTTCTTCCACCAGCTGATCTACATGATGGCCACAACCTATAACTATGCTATTTTGAAGTTTAAAAGTCGGGAAGCCTGCTGCACTAAATTCTAACGCGCACCCCGATCGCCTTTGTGCAGCCTACAAGGCATCCAACTGACAACGTGGACTAAAATCAGAATGTAGAAGCAAAAGTTCAGTTTCCTTTGACATAATATGTAAATATCATTTTATATACCTAACTTAGTGTCTGTATAAAGGGACAGACTCTTGTAACAAGCCATTGGAATGGCGGTATGATACTTGGCTGGGGTTGCAGTCATCCTTAGGTCAAGTAGCACAAGCAGCCTCTGATATTACCAAGGGAGCGGACAAAGCTGAAAGTCTGTCACAGGCCGTATTGCGTGAGGCAGATTGTCACAAAGAGCATACTTCGAGAGATCATACAGACGCATACAATGCATGCAAACACACACCCACACCCTGAGGTCACTCACAGTTACCTGTGGGTTCTGCTTCCTGCGTTTCTATCTGCAGAAATTTCTGGAAAGCTCTTATGTTAGTGTCTGTTTGCTGGCGCTTTTCTACTGTAAACAGCGTGACGTTTTTCATATATTTGTTTATATTTGTGGGTTTTTCTTTACAAAATAAAGACTCTTGAATGAAATAACTTTCTCAAGCCAACTTCCGTATGTTGTGCTCTAGGCTGTTCTTGTGGCCTGTACGAGGATGTAACAATTCCAGACATGTCACTAGGAGTGATAGTGAGAACAGGCAGCAAACATTAATGAAGGACTTGTGTCATGCCAGAGATGTACTCCTGTGAGACTGAGTAACTTAAAGATTTCCATATTACAGGTCATTTGTCTTGTTTTTGATAGGAAGTATATGAGACCTGATTTTGTAGCTTCAGTTGTCAACAGTTTTGTTTTTCTTGTTTTTCTTTTTACTTCTATACTTTTTGTTTATTCAAACACAATTGCCATCAAAATGTGTTTAATTTCCACATTTTTCTGTTATAACACTGAACCTGCATGCTTATATTTGATTTTTGTCTGTTCATGTCTACTTATTTCTTATTTCAAAAGTATTTAATTTTTTTGTTCTTAAAATTTGAAAGATTGTAGTACTTTTCCCTTTCTACATTAAATAAACCTGCTTTGTTTACAAAGAAAAGTCAGTGATGGTCTTTCTTGTAGAGGCTCTTCTAGCTGGAGCAGATGTGCTTGGTGTTGGTGGCTCTCCCTTTCTCTATAAACTAACAGTCAGTTAAATAACCTCGCCTAATCTCCCCATGCATGCCACGGTGAAGCCTTGATGGCCCCCCTCCCATGTGCCCTCAGTGCATCCTTTCCTGCTACCTTAGCTCACAGGCATAGCCTCGCTTCCTCGCGGCCCGCTGTGCTCTCTGACCCACACTTTCGCCGTCCGCCTCAGCTCACGGGCATAGCATCGCTTCCTTTTGGCCCACTGTGCTCTCTGTCCCACACTCTCACCGTCTGCCTCGTCTCACAGGCATAGCCTCGCCGCCTCGTGGCCTGCTCTGCTCTTTGACCCACACTCTCGCTGTCTGCCTCGGCATAGCCTCGCTTCCTCGTGGCCTGCTTTCCTCTCTGACCCACGCTCTCATGGTCCGCCTCAGCCCACAGGCATAGCCTCGCTTCCTCGCGGCCCGCTGTGCTCTCTGACCCACACTCCCGCCGTCTCGCTTCCTCTTGGCCTGCTCTGCTCTTTGACCCACACTCTCACCGTCCGCCTCATCTCATGGGCATAGCCTCGCTTCCTCGCGGCCTGCTTTCCTCTCTGTCCCACACTCTCACCGTCCACCTCGTCTCACGGGCATAGACTTGCTTCCTCGTGGCCCGCTGTTATCTCTGACCCACACTCTCGCCGTCCGCCTCAGCCCACAGGCATAGCCTCGCTTCCTCTTGGCCTGCTCTCCTCTCTGACCCACGCTCTCGCTGTCCACTTTGCCCCCCCGTTCTCTTCCAGATCCACTTTCTCATGATCCTGTCAGCCAACTGGGCCTACCTTAAAGACGCTAGCCACATGCATGCGTACCAGGACATCAAAACCAAGGAGGAACAGGAGCTGCAAGATATCCAGTCCCGTTCAAAGGAATGCCTCAATTCCTACTCATAAGGATTCGCCAGGCCCACCCTCCCCTTTCTCTTGCCCAATCTAGGTTCCAGATGAAAATAAAACACACCTTCAGTTACTCCCCGTAACCCCAACATGCAGCACTAACACAGCCCCTAACAGCCAGTGCATCAGCAGCATTTTCTGCATTCATCTGCCATGACACCAGGAAGATCCGTGGATTTTGTTTCAGAATGATCTTCTTCTGTTCTATTATTATCTCTGCAATTTACCTGTATTCCTTGTGACATTGCACTCTGAAGAAAGAGTTCATGCTAATGGTTTGCCATGTTTTAGCTGAAGAAGCTGTTTCCTTGAAGGTTTATATATTGTTGCACAAGAAAAGGAGGATACATTTGGATAAGTAGACAAAATTAGTGCAATGTGTTTATATGTGCATGACTGTCTGTATGTATCATCTTGACTTTAAAGGGAGGGAATCGCTGTACTGAAACGAGTACAAACTAATGTGTTGTTGTCGGGGGAGCAATGCATGCATTGTATTTTGGGAAATGTAGTTTTAAGTGGTCTAGTGGAAACATCAGTTTGACAAATATTCCTGTTTTTCAAACAACCTTTAGCACATAGTGAAACATGGTATATACATTTCTTTCCATTTGTTATAAAGCCTCCAGCATATATCTGCCTGTTTAAGAAAAAGAATTATGCAATATTGATGATGAGTTTCCCTAAACGTACAATCACCTAAAATGTTGACCATTTTCAATCTACCTCAAGTTCAAATGTCAAATACTAACACTGATGAGACATATTTAAATTTTAGGGCGATTTAACCAGTAAAAACTACATAGGTCAAGCAGCATGTATTCATAGTATTTTTCACTTCCATTACTAAAACAGAAAGAATATTTGTAGTTCTGCATTTGTTGCACGCAGCTTTTACCTGAAGGAAATCCATGCTGCAAACCATATTAATTAATATTTTATTAATATTGCTCATTTTCCATGTCTTGTAAGTTAGAGTGGAAACACGTACAGTGCTGTCTGGCTCAAAAATACCGGACAGAATAACCAGAATAACCACAACTCTCAAAATCGGGAGGCAGTGGTTCTAATTCTTTTAAATATCAATCTCATATTTCCTTCAAATTTTGTATTTTGCATTAAAATGACAAAAATACAGCATTAAGTGAACTGATTGTGGTAGCATTGGCAACATTTTGTTTTATAAAACACAATGGTAGTCACTGCCTTCTTCAGTCGGTTCTGAATGCTCATTGGTCGATTATTATTTTATTTTAATATCACCCTCACCTTGTGTAAGGTGTAACCTCAAAGTCTTTTTCCTTGTAATTTTTAAAATTTTGATCTACAATCATGTATTATGTACTGCGCGCCATTACCACAGCAAGCTTAAATATGTGGATCTTTTGAAAATGTGAGATTACAGATTACAGTGAAGGTCAATTTTGACCATGACCTCCTACTTTCTGTAGTCACATGACCCCCCACAAGAAGCATAACTAGCCAAATAAACACAATATGAATATATTATGTGTGAAGAATTTTTTATTTTAATATTTTAACCACATCTAAACCTTAAAATGGAAACTTATTTTTGAACGCTGTATTTCTATGTTGCTTAAATTCTGATGTAAATGACTGAATTGTTTTTCTTTAAGTAGAAAATAATGTACAGGGATGTTTTGCTGTTTATTCATTATTGCATGAACAGAAGATCATACAGCTGATGTGTAGTCATTTGTACTGACAAAAAAATTGTAGCCATTGTTTGCCAATATTTTATTTTGTTTTATTTTGTATTAGTTTTATTTCTGACAAAACCTTTTATGTCAAATGCATTGTAGTCAGTTTTTTTGTTTCTATCTACATTTTTTTAAAGTTTTATGAATTCGGTATAATGCCGATTTGTAATGTTATAGTAAACTGATATTTTCTACAAGTGCCAACGGAGTTTCATGTGTTTAGTTGGAGTCGACAGTGACCATTTCCAGAATGAAATAAGACTCTTTATCATTCTAGTGTGTCTTGATAAAACATATATATGTTTTGTGAATGAACATAAACATTTAATGTCAATGGACCAGAACTATCAGTTTGTACTGATATTCTCAATTTATTTTTGAAATACTGTCAGCAGAATTGTGTACGTGTTCCACATATATGTGGATGTTAACATACAGTGCTCACAGAAAGTCTTGGGATGCTTGACTAATCCAGTAAAGAATAATGCAAATGTATTTATTTATATAACAAACGTCATTACTTTATTCATTTGAAACAACACATTTACCTTATTTTAGGGAACTATATTCAGTAAAGGGTGTGTCAGGTTAACATGCCATTGTGGCCCTCCAGCAGAGCAGAGTTCAAGAACCAATAAGATCAATTAATCTGAGAAATGTGGTAGCCTACTTACTGGGAACACTGGTACTTTGCTGATGCTCCCAGTCAGTGATTAACAAGGACACAAAAACTTAATATCTCAGACTATACAAGTGGACTTTCTAGAATCTTGTTCCAGCCAAGGTCTTAATTAAATGGCCCTGAATGACTCAGGACACTGACAGCTGACTGATAAGTAAAATGCATTCAACTTATTTTTGACAAGTCACCATGAAATGAATTCGAGTACCAGCTAAAAAACCTGGAATTTCATAATTCTGAGCAGTGTCAGTGAGCAGTGGGGGCGTGTCTTTCCAGTTAATTGCAAAATCACCAAGCAATCATTGTAGATTTTGAGGATTTCTTAATCAGACTGATTAATATACTAAATAAGTCAGACAATCTGGCATGAGTGGAGAGGGTATGAAATCACATATTACTGCTACACCTAGTCAAGATGATAGGTCCTCTACTGTAAAAAACATCATGTTACTTATGTCAATATTGTAATATTAATAATTAGAAAAATAGAGGATTGTGTGGCAGTATTTGCCTGAAAGGGCAGGCGAAAGAACACAAAGGCATTAGGTCATTCAGGAAAGATAAAGTCCAAAACTAAAGTATACAATGTAAGGAAGGCTAACTTTAATGGTATGAGACAGAAACTAGAAACTGTAAACTGG
>JAODLD010000040.1:25550870-25577495 GCA_026781065.1 Mormyrops boulengeri | reverse complement strand
GCTTGCCCAACTGCAGCAGAAAAAAGTGCAGATGGAGATACATCTCCTAAAGGCAAAGATGGAAAGTGCTGGTGTCTGTCCTGTAAATGATTTTTGACTTTTTGACAGTATTGTTTTTGTTTTGTTATTGGTAGAACAAACTAAAAAAATGTAAAATGTTTTTTTTTTTGCAGTGTTTCTGTTTCTTACAATTAAAACAAACAATGGCTATTTGTGGCCACTGGTATTTTGCCTACCTGTTGTTTTTTGCTAAGCCAGTAGGCTACACTGTTGGTTCCATTTAAGGCTATGGTAAACAGGATTTAGTAATCCTGAAATTTGATATTTGGATCACAGTGATCCAACCCAATGTTCCTTTAAAAAACTGTCATAAAAGTAAGATAGATCAGTTAATCCTGGATAGCAAAACATGGGATTTCCAAATCCGGACCAATTTGATCCAGATTAAATTTTTTGAAGAACTGGGCCCAGGAATTTGACGTTGTTAACCCTCTCCACTTCCTCTCCACTTATGTGGAGGGGGGGAGGTGTTGTTTACCTGGCTCTCCTAAAGTCCATAACAATCTCCTTTTCTTGGATGTATTCAAGACAAGGTTGCTGTCCGAGCACCACTGTACCAAGTGTTGCACCTCCTCTCTGTAGTGGTGTGTTACAGGGTTACAAAGCCATTTCTATGCTTTGGGACTCCACTACACCACAGTGAGAGCCAGTGTCTCTAAATAGAGAACATTTGGAACAGTGGTGAATCTTCCCAGGAAAGGCCAGTAGGCCAAAATGTCACAGTGACGAAACATTCAAGAAGTCACAAAAGGAGGCCATCTCTGGAGCTGCAGGTCTTCTCAGCCTGAGCTACAGTCACTGCTCATCCTGCGCAGTAAGAACGAGACTGAGTGACAATAGCATTCATGGGGAGAGTAGCAAGGTAGAAACCATGCAGCGCTGTCCAAAAGTAACGTCCAATAGTAACAACAGTGTTTGTGTCACATTAGCAGAGAGAAATAATGTTTATGGACAGTCGAGTCAAAAGGACGATACAGGTAAAAAAAAACAGTGTTGTAATAATAAAAGTATATAATACCCATAATCAGGGGTTAAATCAGAATCGGAGAGGGGGGGGTGCTGTCAGGTGCAGAGTGGGGATGGGGGGTCCTGAGTGAGCCACTCTGTATATTAATGTATTAGTTATCATGTGTATTTATGATCAAAATATTAAAGATTCCATATGTTCATTTTGTGGCATGTTGTGTTACCACTTGAAAGCACCACAATATACACAAGAAAATATTTTTAATTGATATTGGTGTTATTGATATTGATATGGGTACATATCGTGTGGTTAAATAGTACTTCATTGTTTTTTTCACATAATATGCAAATGAAACACGGCTTATCAAAATGGCTTATCACTACAAGCAAATTCTTGGTATTCAGTTGTGACGTCTATGTGAAATTGCATTAAAAGTTATTCACGGATTTTTTGTTACACATCTTACCTCTAGAAGAGTCTAGCAGTAAGTGAAAATTTAGCAGTAGTACAGTAAACAAAACAAGTAAAAACATAAAATAAATCAAGGGTCATAAATCAAGGTGTTGTGTAAGAATATCCCAGCCAGGGCCCCCCCTTCAGTATTAAGAGTGAGCGATATAGTATGATAACATGATTGTGTTGGAGGAAAAGTGCTATTGAGAGGCAAACAGATTTTTCTTTCTCTTTGTTCGTTTGGTCTTAGTAATGTCACGGGTCATTTAAAAACTAATTTACAAAAAATATGTAGTTGAGTCTGTATAGTATGATTTTGTTACCAAGTGAATTGGTATGGCGCTGGATTTTCTGCCCACCAAACCACTCTATGATTGCACTAGAAAAATCAGAGCAATGAGAAAGTAATGAGAATTAACATTAAAGCTGGTGAAAAACATTATTTTTAGTGCAAAACTGACCTTTTATTTAAACCGTTCACTTTAAGTCTTCTACTGAATGTTGGGACACTAACCAAAGTGCGATTTGGACATAAGGAGGTCAGCCTGAGCCCGAACCCTACTTCATTTGAACATGAGCGAGTAGTCAAACCTCATTTGATCAACATAATTTATAATATGTTGTTGCATTTCATTCTTATCACTGCTGTGTCACTCCTTAGTGCTGAATGTAGGGCTGGGTGATAAGGCCAAAAATGTTATTACAATAACATTTTTTTATATCAGTCCATATTAACAAATTATCATGATGAATGTCAAATCATTATTTCTTTCTAGTTTAAAGATTATCACTTTACATATTTACTCCCTTTATATATATTTACACCCACACAACTTCAAGCAAAATTTATTTGAACATGATTTATTCATTTAAAGATAATGTCAAAGTCTGCTTTATTGTCAATTCTGCCACATGTACAGAACACACAGAGAACTGAAATTACGTTTCTCACAAACCCTTGTTAAACAGAAAACATTAATACAAAAGAAAATAAAAATTTAAAAATACAAGTAAGAAATGTGAATCTCCTGCAGAATGTTCCGCTCTCTGCTGCACTATGCTGCATGAGTGTGAAGGCCACTTGGATAAGTGGCTGGAAAATGGATGGATAGAAGATAAAATCGGTTTAAAATTAAATGCAAACGAATAATGTTAATCTTCCCTAGCAATGAATATTTGCAGTAGAATAAACCAAATGCATTTACATTGTTTATGTTGTTTAAAACACAATTGTTAACTGAAGTATTGACAAATTTATATTGTATATTCATATTTATATATATTTCCATAATCATATAGTAACCTCTTCATATTTGTGAGGAGTAGGAGCAGAATATCGCCACGAATGTGAAATTTGGCAAATAATACTTACCCCCCCTAACCTTAACCCATAACAGTCAGTCAGCCCGAAGGATAATATAAAAAGTGTATTTATAACCAATTTATAAACAACCATAACTGTATTTTACATTTTGCATGTTAAACTGCTTTGTCACTTCTTATATAGATATTTTAATATAATATACAAAACATCTAGATTATGCCCCTGTATGCACAAAGTTACCACTGCATGCACTGGGAGCACTACATCTAAAAATGCAAAATTAAAAAGTTTAAAAGTTACTGTAAGATTCCACAGAGACAGGAAGCTGGTTACAGAGACAAAGATGCATGGAGTAACCAAGCCAAGATTTTGAATATTAAAGACACAGTATACACTTACACCAGGAAATATTATGTTTCACTAATATTTATATATTATATGATTTTATGTGACCTGACTCATTTGCAGTATTGTATTTGGCTTACGCATCATACGTGAGTTTCTATGATCTTTTGGCATGCTCCAAAAATATTCCTCTTTAATTGTTCACCACCAACTCATGAATGATCAAAACTGCGAATGGCAAATGTTCAAATGTGAAGTAGTTCCTGTACCTGCAATTTTTTAATGTACACAAGACTGAAGCAAAAGCCAAACTATCACAATACAAATGTAAATGTCTAATTTGAGATTAAGAGAAGAAGATGATAATGCTGTTGATTTCACATGGATTACACCATAACATTTGCTTTCCCTAACACAGTAAGTCATTCTAACACAGCAGTCCAGAAGTGAATGGTGGAGACACATGGACAGGTGTCCTGCTTTTGTGTTGCGCCGAGGCTCAGTGTGTCACTTCATGGATAATAGCCCTGGTCTTGAGCTTTCTTGATTGATTACAGCTGCCACGTGTGATGGAGGCAAAGCGAGGCTTGCACTTAACTCTCCACCCTCGCAGTAAAATACCTAGAGTAGAGCTTGCTGTACACGGATTGGTTGTCCACCCTGATGACATTTCTTAGGCACTGCCAGAACCACGGTTCAGCAGAGGGGTTCCTGGGCCATTCCAGAACGGTCTTCCCGCAAAGCCTCCTCCTCAGGCGGAGGAACTGTGAGTGCTGCAACACCGGCTCCAGAAGCAGGAGCACGATCACATCCACATTCTCATCCAGCAGCCTCTGGTGGGCCAAGTAGATGGCCATCTTGAAAATACCACTCTGGACGTAGGCCTCCGTCAGCACAAAGATGGTCTTGCGGCTCTGCCGGATGCTCTGGGAAAGGCTGTCAATCACGGGGCTTCCGGGCGTCCAGTCCCGCTCCTCCAGGCAAATGGGCAGGGCTGTCTCTCCACACTCCTCCAACTGTATGCGAAGGTGATTGAAGACCCAGTCTGAGACGTGGGGGTCTTTTGTGTCGTATGTGATAAAAGCATCATAGGAACCTAAAGTGGACCCAAGGAAATGATAACCTTGAATCTTTGCTCTCCAGTAGTGAAGAATGTAGGAAGCATCCCAATAAAACAGATGCATCATGATAGCTATCACCATAAACGAGAAAACAAACGTATAACAAAGAAAGTAAATAAGAAATGCTTCACTGTTATTTACACATTGCTCTGTGTCAAAGCTGATGACAGCCTTGTTCCTCAGTAGATCTGGCATTCTACAGGTGACATCTGTAGCTAAGTGCTTGATGTTAATGTCACCATTTTTCAACCACAGGATGAACTCTAATGAAGCACAAATACAACAAAAAGGATTGCCCTCCAGGAACAATGTATTCAAATAATTGTTTGGTCCGCGTAAGAAAGTGGAATGGTTGACGACCGTAAGTTTATTGTGGCCAAGGTAAAGTTGCTTGAGACTTCTTGCATTTCCCAAAAATCCATCATAAAGCTGTGATATTTTATTATAATCGAGTCTAAGTATGCGAAGAGTGTTTGTAATGGCTGAAATATTCTCCGACACATGAGTTAAGTGGTTATGGCTTAAGTCTAGAATTGAGAGGTTTTTAAACCAAATCAGTTTATCCCACTCAAACGTTTGGAGAGCATTATGACTTAAATAGAGTTCAATGATTGTCTGTGGTAAATTTTCATAGACTCCCAATGGTATCTTGTCTATCTTGTTGTAGGATAAGTCAAGTTTTGTCAAGTTTACAAGGTATTTGAAAATTTCGAAATACGAATTGTCCCTGTCTTTCCACATTTTGTTCAGGGAGTTTTCCTGGAATCGGAGCTCCTGCAGAGAGTCACTTTTCATCTTTTTGCTGGTTAAAGTGAAGATCTGATTACTACTAAGATTAAGTATTTTCAACTCAGGCAGGTGCTGCATAAAGTTCAAATTGTGCGTCACTCCAGATATACTAAAATAATGGGGGTTGTCGCTCAAATCTAATACTTTCAATTTTTTTAGCTCCTTGAAGGCATTGTCATAAGCCAAGTCTATCTTATTGTGAGACAGGTCCAGATATGTCAGGTTTGGCAATGAACTGAACTCGGTTCCATTTAAAGCAGCTGTAAAGCCATTATTTGACAGGTTCAGGCAGGATATGTTGCTATAGCCTTCAAATTGCTTAGGGGAGATGAAGAAGATGTTGTTAGAGCTAAGGCTCAACACACGACCAGAAGAAGAACATTCACGTTTCACAGGTAAGCGGTCGTCAGTGAAATCAAAATCCTTATCTTCTTGATAGTATGTCAGGGGTGCAGGCAGCTGAAAGAAATCACCAGATTTACTTCCTATGCCATACAGTGCCTTAGCATCTTCTGTAACTGGATAAAGCCTATTCTCTGACAAATATATCAGTTTTATGTTAGGAAATCTTGAAAACACACCAGGGTCTGTTCGAACAATGAAATTTGTCCCAAAGTTTAATAGAGAAAGATTTTTTAAATTATAAAGTGGACGTAAACTATCATTATGAATCCCTTTAAAAACATAACCTGCAATATGCAAATATTTAAGAGACACCAGCTTAGAAAAGTTACTTGAAAGATTGAGTGTTGAAGGGTATACCATCCTGTTATAGTTAAAATTTAGGTTAATTTTCTGTAGATGTGGTAGATAGTTCAAAAAGCTTCCCTCAGCTATTTCATCTACTAAAAAATTGAAAGAGAGATACAATGCACGAAGATTTGGCAAATATTCAAACCAAGAGCCTTTGAGAGAGTGCAGTGAATTTCCTGAAAGTTGCAGTGTTTCCAAGGCTGAAAGATCTCTAAATGCCTCAGAATGAATGTCTATGGATCCATTTGGACAGGGGATGCATGGATAAGGTGCATTGTAGCATCTAGGACAGTTTCCCTGCAAAAAGAGTTCTTTTAGTTTTGTCAATCCGCTAAAATCATTTTCTAATATGTGCTGTATTTTATTAGAACTCAAGCGTAATTCTACTACTGAGTCTGATATTTTGCGTGGGACATTTGTTAAGTTATTGAAAGACAAGTCCAGAAATTTTAACTTAGTCAAGTTCCAAAAGCTGTCATTTTGGATATAAAAGTTTTCTTTACAAGGCATCCAGTAGTAACAGTTTTTTGACAGGTTTATTTTAGTAATATTTTTCACCCCAGAGAAGGTGTCCTGGGTGACTTTAGTTATCTTATTCCTTGTCAAAGAAAGAGTTTTAAGACTGGTTGGGAGGTTTTCTGGAACATCTTGAAGGCAATTGCCATCCAGATTCAAGTAATTTAAGTTGGTCATGTTCTGGAAGATCCCTTTAGGAATTTGAACTTCCTGTTTCTTGTTGAGCCACGCAGCATAAAGCTTCTTCAGTTTGTGCAAATCATGGAAGTCACTGATGGAAATGTTTTTTATATAGTTTTCAGAAAGGAAGAGGATTGTTGCGTTGCTGCTTATCTCCCTGGGTACTTCTTTCAGCCTGCGCTTCTCACAGTGAAAAATAACATCAGTTTTTTCCTCGTAGACATCACATGGATTAGTTCTGGAGATCCAGCCAGGTCTCACAGCCTCAGTCGGCAAGAAACCAAGTGCAATGAGCCAGAGTTGGAACCACTTTAGGAAAAGAGCCTGCAAACAAAAACAGTTACTTCAGTAGTTATACAGTACTACACACTCTACAAAGGTTTGGCTGCTAATTGTAGCCCAAGATTTGTCCATCATGACCAGGCATAGTGCAGGCAGAAAGAGGGTGTTGATCCATGGTGCAGCTCTGACAAAAGAGGGGTTTGACAAAACAGAACACAAATGGCCAGTCAGAAAAAAGGGATCATGAGGGGTAAAAATTAAAATTAAAAACAAGTACCACAAAAAGCTAAATAAAATACACACAAAGAAAAGAAAGACTAATCAGGGCACAAAACTGGGACGGGGGCGTGTTCCACAGTGCAGGCTTAAGGGAAAGTCACTTATTTATATTTGATTTTACAACCACGATCTTCATGTGTCAGTTTATTACCTACAGTGCGTTTTTCTGATTTAAGTAACGTCGTTGCTGTGAGTAAAAGCTGTTTTAATACAAAAGCCGTTAACTATCGCTATCATGTTTTTAAACCTATTGATTTTGAACCATTTTTAGGGCTTGCAAAATATCTATATTCCTGGAAGCCCTTCGGACAGGGATTCTTCAAATTAACCCAAAATTAATTTTGACTAGGCCAAAAAAGACCATTTTAACTGCATATATACACAAAAAAGCAATCAAAAAAACATTTAAAAATTCAACATGGAAACATGTTCTAAAGGCCATTCCTGTCCGTTTACTTTAGGCAAACTTGTTACTAATAGGACAAAAGGCAAAATGAACTGGGAACCATCCCTGGGACACAGCAGGTTGTCAGCATCACAGACATCAAGAGACGAAAGCAAAGGGAAACCACTTCCTGCAGCCATGCATCCTGGGATAAACTGATCAATAATTTGCCTTTAAAACATACTCAGTCACATGTGATCAAACCAGATTTGTTGTGATAACAACAACAACAACAGGCACAGCATGATAACATTAAAGGGGCAGTTCACCCCAAAGTAAAAAAAACAACAACATCATATTTTTCAAATAGGCTGTATCCATCTAGATTGTTGTTGTGAGGGTTGCCTAGTTTGGAGATATTAGCCATAGAAATACCAGCCTTCTCTCGAATATAAATGGGACCGATGCCATTCTTTCTGTGGTAATTAAACCGCCAAAAAAATGCATCTGAAAAATTCAACAGCAAAATGAAATTATGACCTGATTACTCAAGATAATCCACAGACATTGTAGTGAGCAGTTTCATGTAGGAACTATTTTTTTTTTTCTACTGAACTCCACACACCACCCATAGCACAGCTCAGAAGTTAGTGCTGGGGCTCATGTGCTTCGTGATCGCATGTAAACATCGATGGCGTCTTCCTTGGCTGAGCTCTAATGTTAGCTAGCTCAGCGGTGCTAGCGAATGTGCTAGCTAGCAGTATTAGTTAGCATCAGTTACCAAAAATAACAAATAGCAAGAATACTATCATAGAAGACCATATTTATCCGCTAACACACCGCTTACCTACAGTATATCACTTCCGTACAGTTTCAGTTGTGTCATCGTGGATCTTTACTCAATAAAAGTAACCTCTCTGCTTGACCTGGGCTGGGGTGTCGGGACAGTCCTCCCAGCATCTACTACAATCATCTGCTGCTGCAAACTCCATCTGTCTATACAGAAACATGCATTCATTTGGCTATTATTTATTAAAGTCTTATAATGGATTTTTGATAATCTGTTGCTCATTCACCGCTCAATTTCACCTCTGTTTAGCATTTGATTTGGACCACGAAAACAGGAGGATGGAACCATTGGACCCATTTGTTTTGTGTTTATTGATTGTAGTAATTTATTTCTAAAGGAAGTCCCTTCTTGTTCGGTTATGATTATGATTGTTGTTCGTCTTCAACTCCATAATTTGGGCATCATTTACTTTCGTTATACAATAATGACCACTGCCGGTGCGCTGTTTATTTGGGCAATATTTGCTGCACCTGTTTCAAATGGGGAAAATAAAAGGTGCAAAGAAGGTAGCACTTCTTTTGGATAGTCTGTCTACAGAGTATTTGCAGCAACTTAGTTGAGCTACAACAATTCAGCTGTGTCTGTATATATTTCACAGGATACACGGTATATAGAGTATATGTAACGATACATGAACACTATTCTTAGAATAATTTAATTGTATTTGACTACTCACTCAGCCGTTATATTAATTATTGAATCTCAACTAATGAGTTGCTGAAATGTTACAAATGCTCTGTACACCCTCTGTAGGCAGACTATCCATATAAAGTGAAAAGAATGGTTTTATTGTGTCTTGAGTAGTTTTTGCCTTTGTATCATGAGTTGTAAACACACAAAAAGGGCTTCATGTGCTATACCTGCCTTAGATTGTAAAACGTTCTGTCCAATGCCATAGAAACAGACATGTTACGTACACATGTGAACCAAATATTGGAAATCACAAGCTGTACAGTACTGTGTTAAGGACATTTTAACAAACAGTATTACCCATGTATTGCTTCTAAGTGGAAATGCAAAATAGGCTGTCATTCATTCATGATAAGAACATAGGAAATTTACAAACGAGAGGAGGCCATTCGGCCCATCAATTGAAATGATCATTGAAATGATCACGTGTTTAGATATTATCGGTAATCACGATATTTCTTGTGCCAGTAATCGATAATGTAAATTCAGATATCAGCCCAACACTATCTGGTGCTATGTTCTGCGCAATGATGCAGTTGGTGCGTGAAATTTGGTAGAAAGAAAATAGTTCCTAGTAGAGGTGGGCAATCTGACGATTTTATATCTTGAAGATCTACTTTTCATGCAAATTGTAGAGATTGTGATCTTAACAAATCTGATGTAGTCGAAAGAAATGCGTATTAACGAGATCAAGTTGTGCTCATTCAATCACTCACTTACTCACTATAAAGTGCTATGTAGTGAGTGCTACGTACTCACTAGTGAATAAGGGCAGACAGCAGTTGATGGATTTCAACCACTAGGAGGTTGTTACACTGCTACATAATTATGCACTGGATAAAGGTAATTGTTATCTGAGTTACATAAACAAATGCCAGACCATGGGCACCAACGTTGATATTTTTGGAGAAGTACCCCTTGTGACTTTACAGCATTTGACTGTACTGTATTCACCTATGCAAGCAGGGTTGTGGCTGTAGCTGTAACTATGGTATTTTATACTAATCTTTAAAATGCTGCATTAATTGTGAATTGACATTACCCATGCAAAGCAATCAAATATAATAAAATGTTTAAAGCAGCGGTAGCCGTGCCTCCATTGTTACAGCTCAGGTACAAGTATTTCATAAGAGAGCTACTTAATAATGGTTAACGGTTACGATTCAAACTGAACAAAGTTTCTCAATTATGGTTCCAACACTCACGTAACAAGCCACAATGCATGATGGTCTAAGTCAACCAATGTAGGGTACAGCTTCTGTGCATTAAATTCTGGTGTGCCTCGCACCAATTTTGTAGTGCACTATATAGTGGGAGAGTAGACATTTTGAACTGAGCCAGATATTTCACAAAGCGAAGTTTTCTGTAAACCTTTTCAGGGCAATGGTCGGCACTTCCAAAAGTAATGCAACAAATCCATTAAACCACCTTTAAGGGTAGCACACGACAACTTTTTAAATATTTAAAGCAAAGTTTAACTCAGGATTTAATGACCCTTTTGAAAACAGATCCTTAGGCTTGGTCAGGCCTGTGTATTCTTGACAATACATTTCAAAACTGGGAAGAAAATTCATGATTTAGATCATGATCAAAAATCGTGATACGATGTTTTTGGGAAGATCACCCACCCCTAGTTCCTACCTGAAAACTGGGTCATAATGTCTGTTAGGAGACATTGCTGTTGAATTTTTCAAATGCATTGTAGTGTCTGCAAGTTGCCTTCCGCTAGCAGAGCTCATTAGCATCTCCCAGCATGCTCTGTGCGAATGTAAATAGCCCATGTCTGCTGTCATTCTAAGTAGCTGTGTTGTGTACCTGACTGTCGTGTTAGCCCTTACCTGTGTTTCTGTATGATTCTTGCCTGCTGTTTGTAATGTGTCCCCATGGTTGCCTGTCTTGAGAATTAGGGTGGTATGGCATGTCGGTGTATGGCATGTTGGTGTTGTATGTGTGCTATATAAAAGTCTTTGTAAAGGTTGACAAAGGGCCTGTTGAGTAAAGATGCCCGCCGTTCTGGAGCGTGGGTCTGCTTGGCATCTCAGTATTTTTTTGGTGCTTCAATCACCAGAAATAAAGAAATGAATCCTCCAGACTTTCAGTTGCTTTCTTATCCTTCAGTGTGACCCACGATGTTTGTAAAATCAGACAATTAATGATATCCTCATAACGAACAGTGTTCCAGCGTGTATGGGTCCCATCCAGTAATAACCATTTTTCTCTTTTATATTGTTTGCTTTTAATTAGCTTTTATATAACGTCATTTCACGTTACTGTGTTCAGTGTACTGAATATGACGTGTGATGATAAAGCCACACTTGACTTGACTTGCATTAATGTGCTCAGAGTACCCTGTGACTGACAATGCACCAAGATGGCTGCGGGAGGCGATTGTTTGCAATAAATTGCAATCTTCCTATAAATCAGGCTTTAAACGTGCACTTCCTAGTTTCCAGACATCATGATGAAAAACTCGTTCATTCGGTAGTCAGTTTTTTCTCAAAATAACTAGTCAAAATAGCAGAAAAGTTGAATAAAGGAGGAAAATTTATTTTACTTTATAATTTCTGACAGCCTGTATAGGGCGGGGTGTTGTTACATTTTGGTAGCCCAACTGGAAAACTTGATTGTCCCAGGACGTCAGGCTAATGATTTTATGAGCCCTGATTTTTTGATGCGGTATAATGTCCCACCATCACAGATGCCCATTTTCCATCTATTTTCTGTAATCAGTTGTCTTATTCAGGGTTGCAGGGGCCCGGAGCCTATCCTGGAAGCTAAGGGTGTAAGGCAGGGAATAGCCCAGCCTGGGGCACCAACATATTGCAGGTACCTTGTAATAAGTTTTTATATTATCCAAACTTAGCTTACATGCATCATATTTATTTTGATTTCTGAAGACACTGTAATGCTGCTGCATTTGCACAGCACTTTTTAATACACAAAACAAATGAGCACCCCCTGTCGGCCTAAAAAAATAACTTTCAACACTGAAATGCTTTCTCTAGAGCTGCTATAAACATATAGACAGTATTAAAGGGCTGAATCTAGAAAAATTCCCTAGATTTCCCATTCGGATTGAACATGATGGCTCATCAATAGAAAACAAAAACTCCTTGTATATCCTGAGCTCCATAACAACAGCACAACAACCCTCCTCTACTGACGAGATGTTTTACAAGCAAATTAAAAAGATTATGGCTGCCAATATTCAAAATTTTCATTCACATTTTATTAATTTATTAATTGTATTAATTATGAAAACATTATTTTAAAATAATAAAAAGTCCATCTGTGAAATGCAAATTCAAATTCTACCAATGCAGCAAAAACTCATATTTTCAAACAAACATGTAATGCTTATTATGTGATAAAATGCCTTTTTTGCCATTAACTGTTGTTTGACATCTATGCAGTACTGATAATTATAAATATAGATAAACTGACGTAAACAAGGAAGTTCATAACAATCAGTCAGAAAGACCTCACACATTAATATAGCTGGTCAGAAAACAGCGCAAACTCACCATTTTAATGTTATCAGATGTCATCTTTCAAAGCACACAGAGAGCATGTAAAGCAAAGTAACTTTATGTGTCTGTAGATTTTCACAATCCAGTAGCAAACTTCTGCTTGCGGCTGTTTCCACATACACTCTTAACCCTTTGAGGTCATGTTTTTATGGGGAGGAACTATTCACTCTCTGTATTTTTTTGCACAAGAAATTTTGTGCACATCTATTGACTGTGACAATATGATTAATTACTTTTCCATATACATACAAATCAGATACTATTCCTATTTAAACTATATTACGTTCAGACGAAGATAACCCCCACAGCTCACAGTCCAAAATATGCTTTTCACTAATCTCATATAAAACTGATGCAGGTGTTCTCCATGACTCCTTTGTGCTAAATCCAAAGCACTTTTATAAGCAAGAGAAATAGCAGATATAGTTTTATGCAGTTTCTTTTGTCCCATGGCTACATTTCATAGGCTGGGTTTTATGAGGAAGCTTGGATGATTCACTTCCCCATTTGGGGTTTAGCAACACGGCACTCACTAAATACTCTTTTATGGTTACAGTTTAAAAATAAATGAGAGAAGACAGAGCACTTTACCATTACAGATAAACTGCAATGTATAATATAAAACAAACAAATAATTCATTTACAATGATAGGAGAGACAATACAAAAGCATCTTAAAAAGTCATAACTAATTTAGTTAATATAAATTGTATGTTTGAGTGATGTGAATTTTAATGAAGGCCTTGAAAAAATGGCATAACATTTGCCCAGTATCTGTTTGCTGAATGAAATTTCTAGCAGGCATTCTCAGCGGGCGGACTGATACCTACCCTGTCTGCTCCCCAAACAGATCTGCTGACTGTCCCTCCAATAATTTTCAAAGCTGACATCACTCAAAGTTCCACCATTTTTATATAGATAAATCTCTGTTCAAGTAATTTGGTGATGAGAAATGTGCAGCTGCATCGGCTTCTATGAAATGTTTGGTTAACAGCAGGTGTGTCAGACCCTGCCAGAGGCTTGTTTGCTAGGTTGTATTCCATCTGGGGAAGGAGGGCTATCACGAAAAATGAGCAGCATGCTGAATATGTATGTAGTCCTTATTTCAGTCTTCTGTCAGGAAATGCTGGCCCAGTCAGGCCACAGTGACCTGAAGTCTGTGCAAGACAAGTCAGTTTATTGTGCATCTGTACAGTACCAAATTCACAGGTACTTGACAGAATTCCATGGGTTTTACCAGGTGAATCGATGGGAGGTTCAGGAAGTAAATACAAGCATTGCACAGACAAAACTGGGTCTAAAACCAAAGCCCAATGATGAAACTTCATACAGAATCAAACTGACTATCATCGAGCAGCAGTCTTGTAGACCTGTTTCTAGAATCAAACTCAGAACAGCAGACCTGAAAGCGCATCACTAAACACCATGTTCAGACACAAATTCTTCACTGCTGCCTTTTTATACAGTATCAAATTGCCAGCCATTCACATTTAATACTTATTCCTTCCATTACTATTAGCTCAGTGTTCTTAAACATTCATTCAGTAGAATGCAATGTGGTGCCTTCAGTGTGCAGTTCTTTCTCTCTTCATCCACTTTATTCGAATAAAGCATGATGATTAACCTTAATGGGAGACTTCTCCATGATCACACATGCTTCCAGCAACTGAATTCATGACTCAATCTGTGATTGAACTGCAAAGCGGAAAGGCACCCAGTCTTTCCTGTCATACAGATACATACAGGGCTGTCATTAGCAGCTCCATCTAAAGGGTCTCCTGGAATAATTTGCTGTATTGCTGGCGGCTGCCTGTGGCCATTGTACTCCTGAGACGAAACCAAAAGTACTGCTGGGCTTGGGGGTTCTTAGGCCACTCCAGCACAGATCTCCGGTAAAGTCTCCTGCGCAACCTCAGGTACTTGGATTGTCGTGGAGGGTTCTCCAGGAAAATCAGAACGATGACATCAGCCTTTTCATCCATCAAGCGCTGATGTGCTAAGTAGAAGGCAGTTTTGAAGTTTCCACTTCGTAAAAACTTTTTCGTAAGGACAAACACTGTCCTTTTACTCTGCTGAATGCTCTGAGAGAGGCTGTCAATCAGAGGATATCCTGGTATCCAGTCTCTCTCCTCCAAGCACAGGTGTAAACCAGGATCTCCTCTTTCCTCCAGGTTGACCCGCAACTCATGCAGCACCCAATCAGAAACAGCTGGATCCTTCACATCGTATACTATAAAGGCATCGTAGATTGTGCTTTGAGAAGACAGAGGCTTATAGCGCTTCAGCTTGGCTATGCAGAAGTGGTAGATGTACCACACATCCCAGAGGAAGAGTTGGCTAGAGATGGAGAGTGTGAGAATGCCAAGGATCAGAGAGGTCTGTAAGATGTAGAGAGTGATGGAAAGAGAGTTGTGCTGACAGGTCTCCAGGTCCAGGAAAATGACACTCTGGCCCACTTGAGCACCAGGAGCTGCACAGGTGACGTCTGTTGCCAGCCTTGGGATATTCACTGTTGTGCGGTTAACCCACATAACAAACCAAACTGCACTGCAGGTGCACATAAACTTGTTTCCATGTAGGAGCAAAGTTTGCAGGTTATTGGCAACATTTTCTGGGAAGCTGGTTTGCTCGATATATTGGATTTGATTGAAACTGAGATCCAGATATTTCAGACTAAATGCATCCTTCAGAAAGTGTGGAGTTAGGGCTGATATTTTATTCCGTTGTAGGATTAGTTTTTCGATGCTTTGGGTGCAGTTGGAAAGTTCATTGGGGACGTCTTCCAGCAAGTTCCCACTGAGATCTAAGACTTTCAGTTTATTAAGCAGCTTCAGCATCTCCCATTTGAATGTGTTCAACTTGTTGTTTTTCAGGTAGAACTGAGAGAGAGATTTTGGCAAACCCTGAAAAACAAGTGGAGGGATGAAATTTAAATTATTTTGGGAGATGTCCAGACTGGTCAGCTTCTTTAATTTTTTAAAATAATTGACATATCTTGTGTCTCCATCTCTCCATAACATATCCAGTCGGTTGCCCTTAAATTCAAGTCTTTCAATAGAATGGCTCACCATCTCTGTGTTTGTCGAAGTAGAAATTTTATTGTGGTTCATCAACAATATTTTTAGCTTTGATAAATGTCCTGTAAAATTTAACATGTGTGTGAGACCTTCAGAGTCAAAGTAGTGATTATTGTAGCTAATGTCTAATATAGTTAAATTTTTCAGTTCTTGGAATGCTGTCGAGTACAGCAAATCCAAGCGATTGTATGAAAAGTCTAGATACTGTAAATTAGTCAGGTAGGTAAATTCAGAGCCATTTAGACTCTGGCTCATAGCATTTCCTGAGAGATTAAGGCATCTGAGCTCTTTGAGGTTTAGGAACTGAGGGTCTAGAAAGAAGATGTTGTTCCGACTAATATCAAGCGTTTTTCCAAACTTACTGCATTGCTTTTTGGTAATTGAATTCAATGAGCCAGCTTCTTTGTCTTTATCTCTGCAGCTGCGTGCATATTCGTCATACCTAAAATAGTGCATTTCTCTCACTTCCCCGTTGTAATAGAGTGCTGAACTTGCCATTGGTGATACAGATAAAGACAGATCTCTTGAGGATGCAAAGACAGCACCTTCAGAGGGTGAAGATGGGGTGGATATTTTGTTGTCAGAGAGGTTAATTATTTTAAAACGTTTTAGTTCTTTTAAAATGCTGAGGTTGGCGATTTTAATGAAGTTGGTTCCAAGGTCAATGATTTCCAGATTTTTGAGATGGATTAATGGATAGATATCTTCTTTTCTCAGCTCCTGGAAAACAAACCCTCTGATCCTGAATGTTCTGAGTGACGTTAAATTTGAAAATGACTGGCTGAGGATAAGAGAATTTGGATATTTCTGCAGCTCATAGTTAAAAGAAAGGTCCAAATCTTCAAGCTTTGGCAAATATGAAGGAAAGGTGGCATCTGTTATATGCTTTGCCAAAAAATTGCTTGATAAGTCCAATTCTTGAAGGCTCTCTATGCCTCGAAACCAGTGTGGCAGCACTGATCGTAGAGAATTACTGTGAAGACGTAGTATCTTCAATTTCTTTAACCTTCGAAAGGCATTTTCATCAATGCTGAGAGGAGCGTAGTCAGGACATGGAACACAAGGGAAAGGCGCGTTGAAACAGCGAGGGCAGTTCCCGCTTAGATCAAGGACCTCCAGTTTGATGAGATTTTGAAAATCCTCCCCAGATACACTTTTTATGTTATTATTATAAAGATACAGCTCTTTTAGACTTGAAGGTAATTTGTGTGGGATATGAGACAGGTTATTGGATTTAAGAGACAGCAAACTCAAATTCCTTAGTTGGATGAAAGCATCCTCATCGATATAGTATGAGGTGTTACATGGGTTACGATAGTAACAATTCTGGCCAAAATAGAGAACTTCTATGTTGGTTAATTCTGAAAGGTTCTCCCTGAAAATAGAGTAGATGCTGTTTACTTCAAGACTGAGCAGAGTCAGACTGGGCGGAAGGCCTGTGGGTATACTAGACAGCTGGTTCCCGTCCAAATAGAGTGACTTCAGATTCTTCAAATGCCAAAAGCTCCCGTTCTTAATGGTCACGCTCTGGGAACACACACGGTCCTTGGGGCCCACTTTTACAGGGACACAGTTGCAGCGCATGTCGATCTCTGTAAGGTTCTCCAACCCCTGGAACGTGCTCTCCTGGATGTGAGAGATGTGATTGATGGTCAGAGTAAGGTTGGTTGTGTTCCTTGGGATATGTTTTGGAACATCTTTTAAGTCCCGCTTTGTGCAATCCACGGTGACTGTGCTCCTGTTTGGTTTCTGGCTGACTTCACACGGAAGGCTTTTGGGGTACCAAGTAGCAGAGACTAATATGTAGTAACAAAAGAGGATGAGGACTGTAATTCCCCCACAACGAGGCACATAATCCATCATCTGCAATAAAATTATTATCAGTTATACACATCATGGCAGAGCCTTTTCTGAATTCAGCCTCTCCAGAATACGTTTATCAGCAAGAGCCACTAATCTTCTCGACATCTACAGCTGTTAAGATTTGAGTCTACTACAGTGATTCTACTGAATATCTGCATATACATATTGTTACAGCATTGCAACCATTCATTAAAGTAAAAAGCAACACATCAGTGCCCAACCAAGTTATTTTTTGTTGTAAAACAAAATCTAGCACAATTGATTGGAGAACAACAATCCAAAAGCTTTGACAGTAGACAGCTGTTCTGCCTAAATCACATTGAAAAAACAGATATATCAAACGTGTACTATGGAATGTTATTTTAATGACATATTTTAGATTTTACACCAATATACAAAAAATACTCACCGCTATATTTTATTAAAAGGGACAAATCCACACGGTCGATTTTATGTTGTTAGAATAACTTTCAGTATGAAAATGAAACCTGAGGGGCATTCCCCCACATCGAGACAACATGTGAAAAGAGTTTATATATAGCCTAACTTCCTCATTGTTGCACAGCTTTACAAACCACAGGTTTAAGTCCTGCCCTTAAATACATGCTAAATCAATAAGTTTGAGTGTGTGTCCAGTAAAGGGATCCTGGCATCCTGTCCAGAGCAAACTTTTGCTTTGTGTCATAAGATGCTAAGGATAACATCTTATCTGCCTCCGTCTACCCTGTCTTGCTCCTGTTTGGCCAGCAGATGTCACTGCTGGCCATCCTGTGACCTCCTTGTGTTGTTCACTTACCAGCTGGTTTCCATACTTTGTAATTAATTAATCATCATCTACAGCGGTTCCTTGTGTAGCCCTGCTAGTCATGTACAGATCTTCCTGCCTGTCTGTAGTGCGTCAGTCCGGTCTTTTCTACGTGTCTGTTAGCAGTGCCTTTATCTGTAAGCATTGCCCAGTTCCCCTGGAAATAAAGCTTCTCTCCGTTTTACCCAGTGGCTGTGTCTGGGATCTCTCTCCTTCATGACACGACAGGATAACCAGACTCATCCAATGACCAAGTAGCCTTATCTTTCACTCTGGTCTCAGAGTCTCCATGCATTCAGAGTATCACATTTCAGATGTCCCTAAACTCCAGAGGGCCTTGAGTTCCCCAGTGTTCATTCTCTTCCCCAAGACAAAGACATCACTCACCCCTCAGGTTTTCATGGTGGATTTCCTTGCACTCCTGGAGTAATTCCATTACCTGATGATGGACCAGCGGTGTAAAGATTGCCTCAAGCCTTCACTCTACTCAAGAGAATAGGGAGTAGTTCAGTGGACCTCTCTCCCACCTTCCGACCCCCTGTAGGTGATAGCATTATAGAATGTCCTGCTGGAGGTGCAGTGGCAAAGCACTATATCCCCTACAGAGTGTGACATGTTGCTTGATAACTTTACACTCCCCACACACACCCAGAAGAGCCTGCTTATCTGACAATTCCACGGCTGCTCCGATGCCAACGTCTGACAACCATAGCTGCTTCGATGCCAGTGTCTGACCACCACAGCTGCTTCGATGCCAGTGTCTGACATATCCACCGCTGCTCCCAAGTGTCTGACATATCTGCTGCCACCATGACGCCCATGTCTGACATCTCTGCTATAAGAACCACCAGTCGCTGTCTTACAGTCGCTGTTTTAAATGCACTTGTTTCCCCGAGTTGCCCCGCCTGTGACTCCAGAGCCTGTCTTGCCAGACTCTGTACCTCCAGAGCCCACCCCACTGGTTGTCTCCCAAGCACTCGCTCCATTGGTCACTTTCCAGCACCAATCCTGGCCTCAAAGAGGCTGCTGCCACAGCATCCACATTGCAACTTCCAGGCCCCGAGGAGGCTGCATTGCCTCAGCCTCCAGTACCTGCAGCATGAGTTGCTTCACCCGGGTTTCCAGCAACTGTCCAGCCAGCTGCATTGCCCGAGTCTCCAGTGCCTGTTCCACATTTGCCTCACCAGAGTCTCTAGTGCCTGTTCCACCAGCTGCATCACCCAAGTCGTCAACGCCTGTCCCGCCGGCCGATTTGCCTGAGACTCAAGCGTCTGTCCCACCAGCTGCATCACCCAAGTCTTCAGCGCCTGTTCCACAGCCATTTCACCTAAGTCTCCAGTGCCTGTACTTCCTGCTAATTTGCTCGTGTCTCCATCGGCTGTACCGACAGTCGATTTGCCCGAGTCTCCAATGCCTGTCCCACCAGCCAAGTTGCATGAGACACAAGAGCCTGTTCCACCAGCCCCATCACCCAAGCCTCTAGCTCCTGTTCTGCCAGCCAGTTCATCCGAGTCTCCAGCATGTGTCCTGTCAGCGGCATTGCCTGAGTCTCCAGTGCCTGTCCCACCCGCTAATTTGCTTGAGTCCACATTACCCAGCTGTCATGCTGCTCCCTAAGTCCCTGGGAAAAACCACTAGGCTTCCCACTACCTTCTTTTGCTCCTAACTTCCTGTCCGGAGTCCTGGTCCTGTCCTCTATGTTAATGTCTTGTTAATGTCTCATGTCCTGTTTCCTTGGTCCCCTGTGCCTGATCCTGTCCGGTGTCCTGTTTCCCTGGTCCGCAGTCCTCCTGACTCTGATGTCAGGCCAATCATACAACCATGGTCAGGCTCTGCAGAAGTTTGTGGACTGGTGTGACACCTCCTGTCTGGAAATAAACGTCAGTAAAACCAAGGAGACGGTGGTGACCGACACCAACAAGCAGAGGCAGCAGCAGTTACCACCTTCATCCATGGTAAGCCAGTGGAGTTAGTCGAGGAGTATAAATATCTGGACACCATCTTTGACCACCTACTGAAATTCTCCTCCAACACAATGGAGATTCTCAGGAAGTGTCATCAGCGGCAATACCTCCTTAGGAAGCTCAATTCCTTTGGAGTCAGGAAAGACATTTTACAGTCCTTTTACTACTCCTTCATAGAGAATGTTATCTCATTCTCCATCATCTGCTGGTTCCATTCCATCAGCATGCAGCACAGAAACCGGCTACAGAGCACTGTCAACGTGTGCTCTAAGATTATTGGTCTGCCCTTGGGGTCCTTATCACACATCTGTGACCAGCAGACACACAGGCTAGCACTCAAAATCATCAACGACCCCTCACACCCGCTGAACTCTGCCTTTGAATGGCTCCCCTCCAAACGCCGGCTCCGATGTCCCGGTTGCAGGACACAGAGGAGGAGGGTCACCTTTGTTCCTAAAGCTGTCCTCCTTTTGAACTCCTGATATCCCCCCAAACCCACCATTATCACCTCTCACATTCCCACCTTCCCCTCCAACCCAGACCTCCTCAGATCTGAGTTATGTGTGTGCGCTGCTCCTCTATGCCTTTTAAATTGCCCCTCGGGGACAAAAAGTTCTTTGAATTGAATGGAGTGCCCTGTGCCTGATCCTGTCCGGTGTCCTGTTTCCCTGGTCCCCTGTCCCCTGTGCCTGATCCTGTCTGGTGTCCTGTTTCCCTGGTCCCCAGTCCCCTATGCCTGATCCTGTCCGGTGTCCTGTTTCCCTGGTCCCCAGTCCCCTGTGCCTGATCCTCTGGTTCCATGTCACATATCTTCTGTCCTCCTTGTGTTGTCTTCCCAGCTGGTTTCTATCCTTTGCAATTAGTCAGACGTCATCATCAACACCGGGTCCTTCTGTCATGTATATATATTCCTGCTTGTGTCTAATGCGTCAGTCCAGTCATTGTTAGGTATCAGTGTCATCTGTTGGCATTGCGCAGTTTCCCTGGAAGTAAAGCTTCCCTTCATTTTACCCAACGGCTGCATCTAGATTTTCCTTTCTCCTTGACACGACATAGAATATGCTCCAGGCTACACAAAACCCTGTCTAGGATAAGCGAAAGTCAAAGATGGATGGAAAAAGTTTTTTATTCTAAAGTATTTGGCTATAGAACACTTTATTGATAACTCACAGAAGAATAGTAACGTTATAAAATGCTGGGCATTCTTGTCATTTCATGTTAATGCATTTTTGAAAATTTCCTTTCTTAGTAAAGAACATGGCAGTAACCAGTGACATCTGCCTTTATGTCAACAGTTAGAAACATGCTTTGACCGAATCAGTTTTGATTTTCAATAAATGAAAGCAAAACTGTGATAGTCGAGTAGGTTAGAAATTTCCACATGCTCAGTCATGCAGATAGACAGATAGATAAGTGCTTTATTGTCATTGTAAGTACATTGTAAGACTATGGATCCCTCTTTTTGGTCTTTATATTGAAATATCAATATAGATGTCATATTTAAGCAGCACACAATTTACATGCATGCATGCATCCATCCGTTTTGTATACCCACTTGTCCAATAGAGGCTTGCAGGTGTCCGAAGCCGGCTGTAACAGTAGATGTATTCATTGTGAACCATTCGATATGTTATTTTCAATTCAGTTTGCACAAAGAAATTAATGAATACATTTATTGACATGGGCAGTTCAACACATTATGCTAATTGTGCTGTGAGCTGGTTACAACTAATGCTGGTAACAGTCAGTCAGGATCAGTGGTTAGGGAATGTTTTAGTTTCCCAATAAGTAACACCACCATGGGAGAGTAGCTGATAAGAGCAAGGGCTCTATTTTGATGATCTAACGTAAATCATAAAGCAGCGGCACATTGGCTACAATGTGTTTACCTGGCAAAACAGATCGTTTTTCGGCCGAGAAAATGGACCTAATCGAGCGCAAAATGAAAATGCACGAGCATATCATTTACAGGAGGACCATTGTTTCACCTAAGCCTTTTGAACTGAAGCAGGTGTGGGATTAGGTAGCAGCAGGTGTGTCTTCGGTTTCTGGCATCACCAGATCATCAGCTCAGTGCCGAAAGCGATATAATGATGTCAGAAGACGTGGAAAACAGAAGCTCATTGCTCAACCTGGTGTCTTTAAATAATCATGTGTGTCGAATGGTCAGATAGCCTGAATCGCAACACACCGACAATGTGGCCAGTCACCCCTCATTTAAAAAAACACCACTCCTACGAGCGGGAAGCACACGCAAAATCATTTGTCATTTTGACAATGTGCATGCTTGGAGTGAAAATGAGGAATGTGCTCATATGAAACTAGCAAAACTACTTTGCGTTGCGCTTTCCTCCAGAGCAAAATAGGGTCGCAATATGTCTCCCTGTGCCATTTAAAGCACTTTTGCTGAGAAATTCAGACCAGGTTAAAAAAATAACTGTGGCTATAGGGCTGTTTATTGCTACAGATATGCGGCCATACTTGGTGTGTAGAACACGGAATTTAGTTCATTAGGATCGTTACATTTAATTTGTTTCGTTTTTACAGTTTTTTGTTTTTGTTTCTCAAATCATCCCTAATATCTGCAAAACAGTAAGTGCATTTCTCAAAACAATTCATACAAACAGCAACAGAAAATAGATTTCCTGCGAAAACCTGTAACTTTCTCAAAATCCTTAGTTTATCCCTCAAAAGTAAATATTTATGTCAATGAACTTGTCAGTGCCACCAGAATGAGTCTTTGTGTCATTGTTCACGAAAAATATGGTGAAAATGCTTAGACATGTTGTCAATAGAACAGTGCACTCTGTAAGTATTTTCCAATGAAGAGTATGGCTAATATTTTTATGTTTAACAATGATTGAAAATCACAAGGTTTTACTTTTTCTGTATGGCATATATCAATTTCAACAGTACAGAATTATATATACTGAACGTATACTGTTACACACAGACATCTGTATGTATACACATATACAGTGTGTATATATGTACTATTATATATGAATATATACATATTGAGGACATGCTCCACAACTGTGGCCCTTATTAATCAGGAACGTGCCTCTGATTTTGGCCTCTTCTGCCTCTTTCTCTGTTTTGCCTCCCTATCCCATCACCACGTAGCCTTACTCCTCTTCTTACTGGCTGTTCACCCTGTTCATTTCCTTGTTGTTCTTCCATTGTCAAATTGTAACACTGTGCTGTGCTCTGTCAATATATGCTTGTCAACTGAAGGTTCCTAAGATGCATCTCTGAGCTATTTTAGATAACTGGTTGATCATCAGTTGATCTAATTCTTCAAGCATTCCCTTCTATTGGTAAAAGTCAAGATTCAGTTTTACTTAAAAAAATCTGTAGTGGTGATGTATAGATAATATACTTGATAGATTATGACAACTGGTTCAACCATTTTGCAGGTACCGACTTATGCAATGAACTAATGTCTAGATGTTTTGGGGGGAAGGACTATTCAACAGACAGCCAGAACAATCCATTTTGATCAACATGACATCAGCAATTGATAGTGTAGGAAACAGCAAACAATTGTTACATAATCATTTCCATGAATGTGCCAAAGCATTTGCAATTTTCCCAAAAGAATGAGAAATTGCTTTTATGATGTGCACGAATGACATGATGATGTGGAGGTTGCACAAGTAGTTTTGAGAATTTCAATTCTGATCTGAGAAATGTACCAAAGCGGTTGAGAAAAACTGTAATACATTTTTGTTTTGTCCACAAAATCATAATCGTATGCATCTGCAGGAAATTGACAAGCTATACTTTTCACAAGGGAGATACCCAAAGCCTCTGAAAAGGCCGTAACCAAGACCCATGCGCTTCACATCCAAATGCTACAACACCATCTGTTGGGCTTCCCCTTGCAGCAGGAGGTCATTTTTCATATCTGGGGTATAGTTGGAAAAAAGTTTCATAATGTGTCGCTCTTACAGTTCCTTGCAAAAGTATATTGACCGCTCAGTGCTGAGTCCGGAATGTGTGGGAAAGTTACAACCGGGGGGCGGGAATGGAGGCTTCATTTTCCCCGCTCAGAAAACAGGCCACTACATTTAAATTATTGTGTCCCCCCATATGAAACTCGCTCCTCAGCCCTTGTGCACAATATAGAGCAGTTTTTCCCAAACCAGTCCTCAGGGCACACTAGACAGATCCACATTTTTGTTTTATCCCAGGTCCCAGAACATCTGACCCAAGCAATCGGGAGGCCTAAATACCTCACAGGGGTGCTGGGAACCGGGATAAAGCAAAAATGTGGATCCGTCCAGTGTGCCCTGGTTTGGGAAACACTGATGTAAATACCCTGGCCCCCCACACACTCCCCAGATCACCATGCTGGGGGAAGGTGGAATTTGGAAATAACCCACACATTCACATACCATCACTGCTTCCATTCCCCATTAATCTATTTTCAAATCAGCATGCTGTACTGCAGTATGCCTGGCAAATGCTGAAGCTGATTTTAAAAACTGTTTTGTTTCTGCAAAACATCAAGGACCTACCGCTGACCTGGTAAGCAAGATTAGAACACCCTCAGCATATATAAATAGGCTCTATGTTAAGTCGCAGATGGAGAGGACATGCTACAATATACATAATGCATCAGACGTTAAACATGAAAAACTAATCTATAATAAACCTTTTAACTGGTCGTGGTTCAAAAAACGGTGCTACTGATAAACATCGTTCCTTGAAGTATAAAAAACAGATGGTGGAAATAAAAATAGAAAAATACAAAAATATCACTTCTTAAAATGGCATCCATTTAAACGTGCATTGAAATGGAGATCCAAAGCCCAGGATGGTTCATCAGAAGACTGACACAATTATTCTTCACATTCAGTTGCTTAACTAACATTTTATCCCAAGAGATGATTTGTACAGTCCAGTCCTTGTACAGGCTTTTTCGGTGAAGCACCAAAAGGTTGACCCTGCTACACCAGGACCCTCCTAGGAATTCGATGCCTGTAACCTTCATGCTGTCTCTACACTCTCCTGTTACTTTACTGGCATTCTAAGAGATCCTCTAATGCCTGTTTATTGGGAGGGCCAGGGATCATTTCTCACTTGCTTGTAAACTATCAGAGCATTAGCAACTTGCTCATTCCTTTTCCTCTCTTCTTGACCTTCTTCCGATTGTCAAGGCTTTAAACTGCACTGGGGAAGACAGTTCTGCTCCCCGCCCCAATTAGTTACCAATTTACAATCTCCATGGTCGACTGTGAAGAAACCACAAGTACCACCTGCCTGTGAGAGGCTGACTGCCCCCTGCTGGTGCACAGCAGATTCTCAGTGGACCATCGCATCACTGCTTGTTAAAACAGACAACCTGAATAATAGGTGCACTGTTGGTTGTGCCAGATGTGGTGGTTTCAGCATGTCAGACACAGCCACTGTCCTTAAATTTTTAGGCATTTACAAAGAATGTCCAGCCAGGCAAGGACTTTTTTTTGGCCAGGAAAGACATGGTTAATGATAGAAGGCTGAGGAGAAAAATAACAACTGGTGTGCAGAATGGCTTCTCTTCACTTATCCACCCATCCACAGGGTGTGTGCACATACATATCCATCCCAGGGGTCCTGGAGTCTTTCCCAGGCAAGGGTACACCCTGGACTGAACACCGGTCTGTCATAGGGCAGAGATACTCACATTAGCCACACAGAAACTCAGAATCTCCATAAAACGTAACGTCAAAACACCATGAGACGAAGCTTAATGCCTTGATGATATTCCTGAACACTGCATACCTCTTTTCCCATCTCATTCAAACCTCTAAGGTGTTACATTGGCATACTCAAGCTTGCTAATATTCCCGTCTGCACAGCCTTAACTTACTCACACAATACAGGCTAAGAGTAGAATTTGTTTCAACAACACTTATGAGACATAATGTTTTATAATTAGGGTGGAGCCCTGGTGATGCAGCTGTACTGGAGATAGATGCAGTGTGAAAAGAATAACAGCAGGTCAGTAGATTCAAGTATTTTAGGACAGTTAGTAATATTATAATATTGCAGATAGACACAGGCAGTCTGGGCCGAGGACTGACAACTGACAAACCAACGTACTCAGTGTACCTGATTCATGCTCACTCAGTCACTCAGAGTGACTCAGATCCATCCTTCAGTTACAGCCCATCCATGGCCCAATCTCCATTTCAGTTTTCTGCATACTTCCTACCCAAGCCCCAAGGGGTCCCTCCATGAAGTAAGATTTCTTAAGTGAAGCTAGAGATCATGATTGTCCAATAAGAATGCTCCTTACTTAAACTCTTATTAGACCATCATGACCTCTAGCTTAAGTTACCCCAGCCAACTGAGACGTCCATGTCCAGTCCTGCGGGGGGGGGGGGGGGGGGGGGGGGGGCCGGG
>JAODLD010000040.1:25529011-25542671 GCA_026781065.1 Mormyrops boulengeri | reverse complement strand
TGGCCTGGGAGCGCCTCGGGATCCCCCCGGAGGAGCTGGATGAAGTGGCCGGGGAGAGGGAAGTCTGGCTCTCCCTGTTGAGGCTGCTGCCCCCGCGATCCGACCTTGGATGAAGCGGGAGATGATGGATGGATGGATGGTAAGTCGCTCTGGATAACAGTATCCGCTAAATGTAAAATGCGGTTTTATTACAATAACTTAAAAAAATGATGTGTTGATTTAAAATGTTGATGTTGTCCCATTTTCAGCATAATCACTGGCTACGTCGACTGAGCGCAGCAGCCTTATAACATACTATACTGAGCGTAGCAGCCTTAGCACATACTATACTGAGCGTAGCAGCCTTAGCACATACTATACATCATACTATGGGCAGTTTAGAGACACCTTTTGCTACAGGCACTTTTTTGGACTGCAGGCGAAACTAGAAGACACAGAAACACACAGACACACAGAGACACACACACATACACAGACACACATAGAGACACACACATACACTGACACACACACAGACACACACCCACACACAGACACACACATGAGGAGAACATGCCGCTCTAGTGCCGCTTACCATCCACCGTCCTGACCTTTAACATAGATATTAAGGACTAGCAGAAGATGGAAAAATGTGGCTCAATACTCGCATTCAAGCAGATGAAGCCAAAGGACACCAACACTGAGAGCTCTCTGTCGTTATCAATCACCTCCCAAAAATGAGCAAGGCTATGTGTTTGATGGTCTGAGCTGAAGCCCCTGCCTGACCTTGACATCCAGGACGTGCAGCTCTACCCTGACATTGATCTCGTCCTCCGCATACATCTCAATGCGATGGACGTGGCTGAAGTCGGCCAGCAGGGCCACCAGGTTGGTCTTGGTGTTGATGACGTGACTGATGCCATAGCGCGGCCCCACCAGCAGGGTCACTTCGGTGTGCCTGTCCCCCTGCTGTGAGACAGACAGCCTCTTTGAGACCAAAGTCGCTTCTGCAGCATTGACTCCTTTAGATGATATTCTGGTGTGGCTCCACTTATATATCCTTCACTGGAGACAGAGAAAGCCACAAGACCTCAGGTTTAAAAGCCTAAATGAGTCAAAAGATGCAGAGACAAAAACACGCATTTACCAACAGTATTGACTTGAATACTCGACCCCCATATAGCCTCAGATCACAGAGGTACTTCAGGTAGTGTACCTTTGCCTGCAAGGCAGTTAGCTGCAAGAAGACAAGGAGGAGAAACAGATCCAGGGTGAAATCTGCAGACTACATTAATGACATTACCATTTGCATTGCAGTATTTCTCACTTGCAAATCCATTCACTTGTGCACATGCTAACATTCTTCATTGCACTTCATTGGTCTTCTGTTTTCTTGTAAAAATATCATAGTTTCATGCCACACAGGAAATCGCATGTATCAGAGGGAAAGACAAGTTTGAGCGTATTAGAATTGATGGGCTTTTGCACTGCACAATTATACTGTGTGAATTATTAATCTAAAGTGACTTCACAGGTAATTTTATTAGTTATGCACCTCCAAGATGGATCTCCCTTCCATATCTGTTTGGTGTTACATGGCGGTATACTGTATATGTGCAGCCATAAGGACAAATAGAGATGCTTATATCTTCATTGTATGCGGTATAATAAAAAAAAAAACCAGCAGACTTAGGAACAGGGACAGAAAGAATCGGAAATCCTACTTTCTTGCCGGGAGGTACGAGGTTCTGGTTGGTTTTCAGGATGTGGGTCAGGGCTTTTTTGATGTTCTTCTCCTTCATGCTGGACAGCAGCGCCGGGGGCAGGAACAGCGCAAAACCCCACTCCTTCCTGTGGGGGTTGGTCATAATAACTAACAACGATCACCTAACGGCTGGACAGACACCTGTCTTTAACAAGATGAGGAATGATTGTTAATTCAATAATTCAGCAATTGCCACCACAAAGACCACCATAAAGGTGAATAAAAACATATATCTAAAGTACTGAAATTTGTGAGTTTCCTGATCACAAGATGCTATGTAGCAATTACAAAAAGAATGAATGAACTCAGGTCAGGTCAGGTAATGTGGCTCATTTGGGACTCCCCTAGGCTGGTCCAGCTGCTTGGGTCCTCAACAATAAGGATCCTGCAAGCCGGATCACCCTCAGGGAATCGTGCCACATGGCCATAATGCCATAACTGACGCTCCATCACAATGCAGGTAATGTTCCTCATTTGGGACTCCCTGAGCAACCACTCATTGGACACAAAGTCAAACCAGCAGTATTCAAGGATTCTCCAAAGAGACACAGTACCAAAGGAGTCCAGTCTTCATCTCAGCTCACTGGATAGCGTCCATGTCTTGCAGCCATACTGTACAGCAAAACAGGGAGTACCAGGACTCTAAAGACTTGGATATTCGTCCTCTTGCAAAGATATCAGGATTGATACACATCCCTTTCCAGCGACATTATGACCCCCCATGCTCTCCCAATCCATCTACTGACTTCATAGGAAAAGTTACCAGAAACATGAATGTTGCTACTGAGGTAAGTGAACCTCTCGACGCAGTAGACGTTCTCTCCGCAGACAGACACACTGCTGATGGCTGTGCTCAAGAGGTTATTAAAGCCTGGATCTTGGTATTTATCCAGGACACTCACAAACCCACATACACAGACTCCTCGCTCAGTCTCTCAAAAGCTCAGATTAGACTCTCCTTTGACTCCATGAAGATCGCAGCATCATCAGCAAAGTCAAGATTGGTGAATCTATCCTCACAAACAGATGCCCCACAGCCACTGGACCCAATGACCCTGCCCAGCACTCAGTCCATTCAAGCATTGAACAGAATAGGAGCAAGAACAAACCCCTGACAAACCCCAGAATCGACTGGAAAGAATACGGAGTTTCCGCCTCCAGTCAGAAACGTCCAACATCCTAGCCGGAGGATCCGCTTTAAACAGCTGCTCAAAGGAGCCGGCCCAGTGGGTCACAACTGCAGTGTCATCTGTAAAGATCACTCCATCACCTGCCCTGACTGTCATTCTCTGAGGAACAGATTCAGATGTGCGTAATGCTTCAATTTCCCTGTAAGCAGGACATGGGTCACTAGACCATAGATGGTGTGTCACTTACTCACAGATTCCTCTAAAAAATGCCTCTTTATTTGCCTTCAGAGCCCTTGCAGCCATCCTCCTGAAACAGACCGGAGTTGCCATTAAGCCGTGTGCTGCGACTCCTCTCAATAATATCCAGGGTGTTTCACACACCTCCTTCTGGAAAGACTAGCAAAACCAACACAACCCTCAGCAATCTTCAGGGTCTTGTCACGGAGAGTCAGCAGTCACACCCTAGTTGTGCAAGTTCCTCACACAAACTACATGCAAACTCATCAGAAACAGCTTGATCTTGGAGTCTGGCCAGATCCAGCCTAATTCTCTTAGTAGGTGGCAGCCTATTGAACCTAAGCTGAATCTTCGGAGTAGCAACAACAAATTGGGCACTTCGGTAGACCCTGCAGTTCTGTGGGAGTCTCCAGCTTCTGCCCACGAGGATGTGATTGATCTTCTTCGCTGCACCACCAGTACTGGGGTACCAACGATGTGGCTCAGGGTGCTGGAACCAGGATTCAGCGAACCCCAGACCCAGACCTCTCACAAAGTTGAGGAACATGAAGCCATTTTCACTACGGTTGCCAGACCCATGGGGACTGACGGAGTCCTCATAGCCAGCCCTGTCAGTGCCAGTGGTTGAAGTGGTCAAGCGAGGCTGCAAATAAAACGTATACAGTGAGACAACATACAAGACACCTAGAGAGTGCCTTAGCCTGAGTCTCATAATATGCTTGTTGAAAGGAGTGACATTGACCGCCACTGGGAGGAGCTGATCTGCTACAGCTACTCCCTGAGTATGGCAGCCATCAGACCAACCAGACCGGTCTGGTCTCTACAGATCTCTACAGAGATCTGACTACTCCCCGGTCTGTGTACCTCAGAAAGTCCTGCCACCGAAACACAGAGTTTACGAAGCTTCCCCGACAGCAGAGGAAGATGGTCATCATGCTGCAGAGGCAAGACATTCCACGCACCTACTTGTGTGGGCCACTTCATATTAGGACCCGAGTGCTGCTGTGCAGCGAGAAAGACCCCAGCAGCACACCAGTTCTGATCCCCAACAGGCCTGACCCCACTGGCTCTCTGTTGGTTTCAGCTCCTCCGGGGATGGGGCTCCCGAAGGCTTTCCCCCATCCCCTTCATAATGTGTGCAGCCTTCCTGTGGGCGGCAGCAGCAGAGTTACTCCCGCAGAGAGCAGAAAAAAAGACCTGCCTGCCATTTTGGAGCTGTGTGAAATTTATATGTTGGCTGGCGTGTCAATCCCACCAGCAACCCCCAAATTTTTCCCTGCAAGTTGGAGGGCCGTTTGCATATGAATGAAGACAGAAGGGAAAACCACTTCTTTTGAGTTTAAGACTAGCAAGTAACCAGAATCAAATCTGGATATCAGAACGAAAAGCCCCTTCTAACAGCTGATAAAACAGTCTAGTTAGTGATGGCCTAATCAACATGGATAAAGAGTAAGAGAGGGAGTATAGGAGAGGGAGAAGGTCACTCACTCAATGTACTTGAGCGACACCTTCTGCGTCTGCTTCATGGTGACGGTCAGGATGTACATCTGCAGAGCAGCCAGGCGGAGGGCTGTGTCGTACTTCAGCTCAGGGCCGAATCGTTCCAGCACCACATCATTACAGCTCTTTCGGTGAGAAAAAGACAGCATATCAGATTCAGCTTGGGGACTGAGGGGATCTCTCATACCAGGACAGCGTCTTCACCAGACCATCAGAATGCTGGACTTTGCTCAGCAAATCTATTCAGTACCTATTACTGTATTATTATTTAGTGTATTTGGTTGCACACTATTTATTGTTACTGTGCGCATATTTACTATTTTGGTTCACTTCCAATTGTACTGTTTGTTGCTGCTGTTGTCAGACTTGCACACAAACGTTTCTTCTGCATTCCACCAAGTATCAAGTTACGTTAACTTTGATCTGATCTGTTCTGATCTTATCTTATCAAGAAAGATCTCCGCCAAATGCAACTTTTATCACTGCATGTTTTTGGTCATTGTTTAGGCTCAATTTTAAATATTACTGGGTGTTTCCCTTAAAGGAATGATATTTTCTTTGTAACAAAAAATGCCAAAATAATGGACAAATAAACAGAATTTATTCTGTTTTAATCTTAATACAGTCAAAGGTAAAATTGTCACTCACCTGAACATAAAGATATTCAAACGCCACTGGATCTCGTCTGAGCAGGTCAATAGGATCCTTGGGAACAAAGCTGATTCTGAAGAAGCATTTCATCTTATGAGATCCTGGTTTTTGTGTCACCTGGCCAACAGACGGAGGGTACATTTGCTGTGTATCAAAGGAGGCATTTGAAAGCATAACACTGAAGAACCCAAAAGTGTGTAGGCGCAGCACTGGATGAGTGCAGTGTGATGCTGAGCCACAGAGGCAGACTATTATTCCATCAAACTCTTGCCTTTGAGAGTACTGTGCCCAAAAATTCACCTACAAGTAGCCAGTAGTCTAAGTATAGCTTACTGAGAGACCCAAAAGACAAAAAAATGTAGAGAAGAGAGAAAGTCCTACTAGGTAAACACTAGTGCCACCAAAAGATTCTTCTCCAGGTATATATTCTTAACATTTGAAGTCCATAGCATGAAATTCTGAACCAATCACATTCACATCTTTCACATTCTTAGAGACTCCACTTAGTTGAGATATTAGCTGAACTCAAATCTGTAGAACTATAAGCTAGATAAAGAGCAGTAGAGGGTAGCAGAAAAGACCGTAATAACATTTCAAAAACACATCTGCGATCTGAACCCAAGAACTAGGGGTGCATTGATACTGATACTAGTACTTGTATTGGATCCGATACAGCGCTCGTGTACTCATACTCATCCTTGTGACAGTGTGCAGATATCTATAACCAATACCACCTGATGACGTGTCAGTGATATCATCAACAAGCAAAATAAACAAGACCACAAAACGTCTGTGTTGTGGACGTATTTCAAAATTAATGACAACAACCAAAGCAAAGTGGACTGCAAACTGTGCTCTGCTAAAATATCAAGAAGAAGTACGAAACAAGTTCGAACAACATAAGTAATTTAATATTTTAAATATTTTAAAACTAAACGTAAGAAAGAGTACAGTGAAACTGCTACCAGCAGCACTGTGCAAAAGCCCACCGTGTGGTAAACCCTAGCATGGAGAGAGAAAATCCCAGCAATAACCCCCGTGCAGTGAAAATAACAGATCTTACCCAGTATATGGTTCTTGATAGGCATAATGTCGCAGCATAATGTCGTAATGCAGGTATGTGAGTAGCGTAATACTATATAGATGGTATGCAGTGTAAAAAGTTTGTGAACCACTACTTTAGACGGTTTCAGGTGGCCCATGACATGTTTTTAAGTCATAATTAAATCTGGCTCACTGATACATTGTTTTCCACAGAGACAAAAATGGAGAATCAGCACTTCTGATCAGCACCCCCAAAGTATTTATGGCGTTGCCATCGTCATACGGTCATAAATAAAACTGCCTCCATGTTTTTAAGAAACTCAACCTCTAAAACTAAAACTGGTCAGCTTGTTATTGAGCCTCTTACCTGAGTTAACATCTCCTGCTCGTGAAGGAGCAACAGCTTGCTAGCAGACGCCTCAGCACGCTGCTCTAGCATCAGCGAGAAGTGCTCGATACTTGTGATGGACAGCTTCTCTTGCAGAGTTAAGATGACATCCTTTAACACAGATGGATGTGACTCAGAATGGTGAAATGTGCACGGCCTGTTCAGGTACCTCACAAGCTGTACTGTCCTACTTTTCACAATCGGGCGAGACAAGTGGGAACAGTGATTGTTTCATAGTATTATTAAGAACAACGGGAAAAAAAAAATCAAACCGGTTTATACTTATAGTAACAATCATTTTGTTTGAGGATGCAAGGCTTGAAAAAAGGGTGTGTGCAGTGAACAACAGCAAATAATTATTGTAGAGGTTCTTCAAGGCTCGCTACGATGTGATATTGTGGCAGCAATGTGATCATTGCCTTTGGAGTCAGAGATCAAGCTTAAATCCGTTGGCTGACGTAATTTAGTGCATAATCTTTGGCCATCTGTCTGCAAGGTACTAAAGCCACACAGTACTGTACACAGTAACTGTACAAAAAAGCCGCCTTCTTGCAGAATGAAGCCACACAATGACATACAGATAAACATTACTATAGCTGTCTTAATTACAAACACGTGCCTAATCTCATTGACATTCTGTCCACCTTGACTATCCCCCGCTTCTCACTCTATTCCTCAAGAACCCCCCGACAGTCCACATTATCCTGCTCCACCATCCGGGGTCCCCGAGGACTGGGTTCAGACACACTGCCCTAGAGGATTCAAAATCTAAAAGGCAATTTTTATAACTGGACTGTGTTCAAATCTTTGTAAAACTGATTAATATGCTCAGCAGACTAAGATTCTATGAATATTCACTGCCTGTAAAAATGTAATATTTAAACACAATGAAAAAACTTCCCCGTGAGATCTTCTAGATTAATGTAAATATTATACACACCTTGACTGAGGTACTGTTGTCAAAACGAAAGGACTTAGTTTGTCCATTTTCCAAATATACTTTCAGAACGTTTGGCATGAAAAGGAGGGAATTATCCTTGACAAGGTCCTGAAAAGCAGAAGAACAAAAACTATTTTAAGTCTCTGCTGAACTAAATACCCTTTTCCCACATCAAGTACTCACCCAAAACAATATGCACAGAAATCCACACATATGCATCAAAATCTACCTACATTACTCGACACATAATTAGGATGGAGACATACTACAATAAAAAGAATAATTTTTCAGTAATCTTTTGTGATTATGATTATACCACATACATGAACTGAGGGCGAAGTAAAATGTTCTGGTGAAAATCTCATTATCATTCATTCAGTTTTCCCATTTTCAAGCCAAATAGCTACCGATTCACTTCTCTGTTATTGAAATTCTGATGTATTATTCTCAATACATATTAATATCATACTAATGCGAAAATAGTAGGTAGTAATAATGGTCGGCAATAACAAAACTAATTCTATATGCAAAATAAACACAGCGTTTTATGAGCTTCTAGTTGATTTATTAGTAACACTAGTATAAAATTTTGTGATTTTACGCCCACTATTCACACTTTGGTGATAGAAACATTTAAATTCCATGTGTGGTATGAAACGCAGCATGAGGCTGTAGCAGATGAGCAGGAGGCAGCTTACTTACAGGAGCCTGGCCGTTAACGATGACCTCCTCCGCGAAGCGCACCTTCACTGGGTTTGATTTTAACTTGGCTTTCTTCGCAGCACTGATGAAGGCAGATTTTGGAGACTGAAAAGAATACAGACATCCGGTTTGTATTAGCGACAGAAAAGAAGGCATGTCTGCACTTATGGTCTCTGAGCGGCCAGGCAATGATGTAGAGGCAGCTATAACACACAGAGTAAAATGATGACACAATATGACTAAAGCCGTAGTCAGCAGAACGGATCTCATAAACAGCCTCTGCTCATTTTTATACACAACGTATTTCCTAACTTGACTGTAAATCCATCATCACAATGTTTTCATACTCAACGATTAACAGTCTGCACATTATACGCTACATTTCTAAGTGAGACAGCAATCAAACTTCTGACTCTGTGTCAGTGATCAGAAGGTTGCTGTTTCAAATCCCATGGGTGGCAGGATGATTTCACTGTTAGGCTGTTGAGCAAGACCCTTAAAACTGAACTGAAAACTGGAAAAAATGAGTGACAAAAATCTGTTTTCTGTCATGAAGGAAGAGAGAAAATATGAATTACAGTGATATAAAAATCATTGAAAGTAATTAAAAGCATTTTAAGCACTCTGCCACGTAGATCTGTACACTGTGTGAATAACCTGAGGACAGGAAGGGCATACAGATGCTTATGCAGTGAAGAGTGAGGGCGAAACAGGACTGTCAGAGATAATGACAGTAAGATTGAGTCTCATTTAAAGTACAAACAGGAAGAGTGTAAAAGTAATGTTGTTTAGTGTTTAAGGTCTTTCAGTGACCCATACTGGTACCCATATGGGGATTAACTCAAGGGTTTTCAACCACTTGAGGTCAGATCTGGGGGGCACATTTGGTTTCACTTCATCGAAATTGTTAGAGATTCACTGAAGACAAGTACATAAAAAGAGAAACACTGTTTAAGGCTGGGGAATACGAGAGGGCGCAGAGGTAAAAACTGAATGAGCTGAACTGCTAGAGGTTTTCAATTAAAAGCTCCCTTTTGGAAAGCTGGGTTTGTGAAATGCATACTTACAGGGTAAGGCTGAACCACTGTCAGCATGATGGATTCCTTACAGCTTCTGCGGGACAACAAAAACAAACACGTCATTCAATGATAAATCACCGCTTCACCATTTTTAATGGAAAAAGATGGATAATTATTTTTATAACACTGCAGCGGCATATTATAATATCATACAAATATCATCAAATACAACCTAAAAACACAGTTAGAATTCCATGGGTATTAAAAAAACAGTATTTGCGAAGAAAAGTGTTTTCATCAGCATTTCTGTTTCCAGCACTGCAAATCAACAGGAACACTTCATTCTCCGGCGAAAAGAACACTGCTTACAGCTGTATTTATGAGTCAGGGGCTGACAGCAAAGCAGCTCTCGTGGAGATGAGGCCCAATCGGGACCATTCATGTCGCTCCTTTTATCGTACAAGAAATGACCTCACATCAGTGAGTATTTTCCTCTGAAGCAACTATAACTAACCAGCAAAATTTATGGAAATCTAAGTGTTACTCTTTTGCCTCTGCCTGAGTGTGCAGAGCTGCCCTGTTCGGGCTGTGACTGCACAGATCACCACTGGATGCTCCCGTTTCCTCCCATGGTCCAAAACCGGCATCTTCAGACAGCTCAGAATGTGTGGATGTTTGTCTTATGATGAACTGGCATCCCATGCCGGGCACTGCTAGCCTCCTGTGCCGGGAATGACTCCATGCTACACGTGTTACAGAAGCCGGAAGGATGGATATATCGGTAGTAATTACCAGTTGGTGTTACTGTTATGACGTGACAATATTCATTTCTCTCATGGCATTGTGTTGAAAACATTTGATACGAGCAGAACTAGGGCTCTAGGCTACTGATGCAAACAGTTGTCATAGATTACTTGCCTGTTTGTCCTACAATGAGGATTATGGCACAGAGGAAGCCACCAAACGGCTAAGTCAGAGATGCATAGCATCTTTAGCACGTATGGTATTTTTGATATTTTTCCCATGTAAGCATCACTCAGGGGGGCTGGCTTTCCACGAAACACAAACCAGCACAATGCAGACAGTTGGGTGAGATACCTGACGAGATCAATGACCCGTTCTCTTGGGGCAGTGCTGACTGGCTCCTCATTGATCATGATGATCTGATCTCCAGGGAGAAGCTCGCCCTCTGAAGGACCCCCTGACAGATGGAACAGGACCAGAGTTATGATGGATCCTCTGGCATCCACGTGAAAAGAAACCGGTAAAACAATTGAACAACGTCAAAGAAATGTTAAAATCTTACTGCTAAATGTTTGCTCGTTCCCACAATTTTTGTTGTTTTAATATTCGTTTTCAACACTTTCTACATTGCACTTGTAGTCCTGAATATAGCTGCAAAACTTTGTCAGTGGCAATTCCTTTAAACAGGATTTACCATGAATATGCAAGCATCTTTCGGTGCACACACAAGATTTACCAAATACCGACTCATTCTGTTCTCCAGTTTGCATAATTACTATATTAACAGTAAATGTTCATTTAGATTTGATATCCAATGGGAATTTGATTCCTTTTCATTTTTAATGCAGCACATCAGGACAGCTTTGTGCCTCGTCATTGTATCTGTTAGGTACACAGTGGGTTACTAATGCAAAGGAACACTGCAAACTGTGTAGAAGCTCTGGTTAGTTATAATTTTTTTTTTTTTCTTTACCAATTAGTCACTCCAGACTCTGAAAATCTATGAAACCCATATGCATCTTGTAGCTGAGACCATCTTGCACGCAAAACTGATAAAGGACGCGGAGCTTTTATAATGCAGAGAACATTGAATGAAGCATGGGTATCCATGGAGAGAGCCATGTTACCGGGGGTGACGGAGCGAACCACCACAGGCTTCTCACTGCCCGCAACGAAGCCAAAGCCCAAGACCGGGTCGCGTCTCATCTCCACCCTGCGGGGAGCGGGAGGGGCTACAGGGCCCCCGTCTAGGCGGACCTCTTCCAGAGAGCTGCTCTGGGACACGCTGTTGAGAGAAAGATATGATATAAAAATAGACTGGATTGCTCATGAAACATCCACTTGTCAGTATCTCCTCACTGCTCCTCATATACTTTCATAGGTACGTCTCCTACATGGTGATGTTATGGGGTACTGCAAGCGCTCAACACATCATTGCTGACCTCCAACGTACACAATGTCTGAGGCAGGCCTGCTGTATTATGGGAGATCCCTCACACCTCAACCATGGACTGTTTGCTCTCCTCCCATCAGGAAGACGGTACAGGAGCCTGAAGTCTTGTACCAGAAAGCTCAGGAACAGCTTTTTCCACAATCCCATCACCATGCTTAACTCTCAAACCCTGCACTAGCCCACCCCCACACCATGGATCTTACTTTTTACACTCTGCCCCCCCATCTGTTCTGTTTTGCAGATAGTGATAATTTGCAACTGTCTGTACCTACAATATATTCATTTATGTACAAAATATTATTTCATCCCATCTGCATTTAACTCATGCATGCCTTCATCCTTTGCGCCTTATCTACGAATACTACCAAACAGTAAATTATTATTATTAGCTGTACATATTTCATGTTGCAAAAAAATGGATATCATTCTACACGCTCCTACATGTAAATATTGCCAAAGCAACACTTTTTTCTACTTTGCACTATGATTATTTGCAAAGTTGCTCTGCCAGCCATTTTCTTCCAGTCTGAACGTATTTTAAGTTTACATAACTTTATATCATTTATTTATACCCCTCTTGTAAATGTTACTTCATAACCACCTTGTACTATTATTTGCACTTTTGGATAGATGCAAAACTGCATTTTTGTTGTACTTGAATTTGTGTCATGTGCCAGAAAAGGTGAAAGAATTACCTAAAAGCATTAAGAATTTTGGCAGAATGATGACCAAATGGGAAATATCAGTTATCTGCTAAGTTAACTGAAAAAGAACTTAATTTCATGTGTGTCAAGCAAATTGACTTTTGCTAGTGGAAGATAAGAGATCCATCTGGGTTTGACTGCAAGTCTGATCTGGGTTGAACATCTTGGCAAAAAAACCAGCTTCCCTTTCCGCATCATACGAAATAAGTCATGCAGAATATCCCTCCGCGAGAGTCCGAGGGAGTAGCTCCTGGACCAGGACCTGTCTGCCCAACACCTCTCCTTTTGTGAGAGTCTGAGCAAGTAGCTCCCAGACCAGCCCTGTCTGCCCAACACCTCTCCCTCTGTGAGAGTCTGAGCGAGTAGCTCCCAGACCAGGACCTGTCTGCCCAACACCTCTCCCTCCATGAGAGTCTGAGCAAGTAGCTCCCGGACCAGGACCTGTCTGCCCAACACCTCTCCTTCTGTGAGAGTCTGAGCGAGAAGCTCCCAGACCAGGACCTGTCTTCCCAACACCTCTCCTTCTGTGAGAGTCTGAGCGAGTAGCTCTCGGACCAGGACCTGTCTGCCCAACACCTCTCCTTCTGTGAGAGTCTGAGCGAGTAGCTCTCGGACCAGGACCTGTCTGCCCAACACCTCTCCCTCCATAAGAGTCTGAGCGAGTAGCTCCCAGACCAGGACCTGTCTGCCCAACACCTCTCCCTCTGTGACAGTCTGACAAGTAGCTCCCAGACCAGCCCAGTCTGCCCAACACCTTGTCCTCCTAACTTCCTTTGGGCCTGAGGCTCATCTGTCGCCTAGCAGACCGTAGGATCTAATAAAAAAAAATGCAGGCACCCATGTGTTTTCAATCCTCATCCACAAGTATTTCATTATGTCTGTGTATTACCAGTTTCTAACATAGATTCTGGTGTACCAGGTTGCAGATAGATTTCTGATTACAATATATACAGCATGTTAACATCCAGCCTGCAACAGGACCTGGTATTCACTTTGAAACCAAAGGAAGAACTAATACACTCAGTGACAAAAAAAGTTAAGCACTCAGAAGTAATGGTCCGATTTGGTTGCAATTTGGTACAAACGTAGCCCAGTGATGGGTTACCAGACACAAAGGATGCCCGATGTTGGAACCAATAGGCACGTGAGGGCACCCAAACACATTCTGAAGGTTCCAGTTGCCCAAGACAGACCATACCAAGGGATTATCGTCGTATTGTGTCCCAAGACATTACAGAACCCCATCACATCTCTGCCTGCCATCCAGACACAGGTATTGGACTCCCTACATCACCCCGTGTCATCCTGCGCCTGCCATCCGGACACCGGTATTGGACTCCCTACAACACCCCGTGTCATCCTGCGCCTGCCATCCGGACACAGGTATTGGACTCCCTACATCAC
>JAODLD010000040.1:25501209-25513378 GCA_026781065.1 Mormyrops boulengeri | reverse complement strand
TGGTGCATGACAATGCCCGGCCTCATGTGGCGAGAGTATGCAGGCAGTTCCTGGAGGATGAAGGAATTGATACCATTAACTGGCCTCCACACTCGCCTTACCAAAATCCAATAGAACACCTCTGGGACATTATGTTTTGGTCCACCTGACACCGCCAGGCTGCACCTCAGACTGTCCAGGAGCTCTGTGATGCCCTGGTCCAGATCTGGGAGGAGATCCCCCAGGACACCATCTGTTAGGAGCATGCCCTGATGTTGTCAGGTATGCATACAAGCATGTGGGGACCACACAAACTACTGAGTATGACTTCGAGTTGCTGCGATGAAATTTTGGCACAATGGACTAGCCTGCCACATTATTTTTTCACTTTAATTTTTGGGGTGTCTGAGTTCAGCTCTCTGTAGGTTGGTAACTTTCATTTCTATCAAGCGATGTTGCATCCTTTCATTCCTAACACATTACTCAGTCCATATCAGTATAGATATCCAATATGATTTTTTCCCCATTGCGATCTGATGTGTTTTCAAAGTGTTCCCTTAACTTTTTTGAGCAGTGTGTGTGTATATATATATATATATATATACATACACATACATATACATACACATACACACAATTAATGATTTATATATGTTGAAAACTTTTTATTATCTATGTAACAATTTCTATAATAAATTAGACACACACAGCCCTCAGCATCACGCTTTTAAAGGTACCGTACACGGCTTTTGAAGACTTTTCTCTGTATGTTCCAGTAGAGGGCACTAGTGAGAATCTCTAATCTGACTTCTTCCTGGTGCTTCAACAGCATGCAGGGCTGCATGGGAAAGATAAATTAAATGCATTTTGGCAGATTTTATCTGTTTGCATATAGTATAATTTTAAAACTATGACAATAAAGGCATTTTCTTCAAGGCAGACTGTCACACACATATTAAGGACATATAGAGACACAATGTCGCCTAATTGTGTGAAAAATTGGAGTACCTGGAGGTAATCCATCGAAAATGAAGAGTATGCACGAACACTACACACTACACACATACTGCCGTACTGCAGTGTGACCTCTCTGTGCTATACCACGTCTTAACTCACGTAGATGCGCTTTTGAAGACTTTTCTCTGTATGTTCCAGTAGAGGGCACTAGTGAGATAATCTCTAATCTGACTTCTTCCTGGTGCTTCAACAGCATGCAGGGCTGCATGGGAAAGATAAATTAAATGCATTTTGGCAGATTTTATCTGTTTGCATATAGTATAATTTTAAAATTCATATTTAACAAAAATGTACTTTTGTATATTAATAAGATGCAATGCCTTTAACATTGTGCAAGGGTGTAGTGGGTCACGCTCACCCTAACCCCACAGTGTAAGAGTGTAGGGGCAGAGGGAGACCTCTGCATGCCAGGGTCACACAAGTGGGGGGGGTTTTGGGGTCTCCTGCTGATCAATCTGCCTAGTGTGTGGTTCTGCAAGTTAGGAATCTGTCTGTGTTTGGAAGGATGTCGCTGGTCCAAATCTTATGGCTGGCAGAGTGAACACTGCTGCGCCCTGGAGCCAGACCCATAAGCTTAGGCGCTGCAGGGGGATAAACAGCTGGCTCTGTGCTCTGACCCCAAGCTTCCCTGTCACCAGTGTAAGACTCATAGGAGAGAATGCTGAGGAATCAGAAAACTGAATTTCATTACACTTGCTTACCAGTACTATGACAATAAAGGCATTTTCTTCAAGGCAGACTGTCACACACATATTAAGGACATATAGAGACACAATGTCGCCTAATTGTGTGAAAAATTGGAGTACCTGGAGGTAATCCATCGAAAATGAAGAGTATGCACGAACACTACACACTACACACATACTGCTGTACTGCAGTGTGACCTCTCTGTGCTATACCACGTCTTAACTCACGTAGACGCGCTAACCTAAAATTCTGTATCTGACCTGCTTGTCTACAATGACTCCCTAGTTGTCAGGAAGTGAGACGACAGGCTATACGTGCCTCTTTGATTCCGACTTCAGTTTTTCTCATTGGGACATACCATTTACCCTGCAGTACAGTTTGACACCAGTTATGGGAGCTGTGTTTCTTCCTGAAACAATAGCCACACACTCTAGCGTGCCTAGAGGAACAGTGGTAATGTGTAGCAGTAGTAGGCAGCTAGCAGGTGGGTTTCTAGACCGAAACAATGACAAGGTCAATTTTCTGTGCTGCCAGGGCGGCTTGCCGTCTCCCGGCGCGGAACACCAGAGATCAGGAACCCTGACGTGGACCGCGGGGCTCAGCTATGTGGGAGCACAAGATCAGGAACCCTGACCTGGACCGCGGGGCTCAGCTATGCGGGAGCACAAGATCAGGAACCCTGACGTGGACCGCGGGGCTCAGCTATGCGGGAGCACAAGATCAGGAACCCTGACGTGGACTGCGGGGCTCAGCTATGTGGGAGCACATGCTGTGCTGTGTATAGTATAGTGTGTGTGTGTGTGTGTGTGTATATATATATATATATGGAGATGGACCTTGATAAGCTTCCTAATGGCTGCATTAGAAAAAAATGAGGAGATTCAGCTGGCCATGAAGCTTCTGGATTCATTTCCATCTCCAAGGAAAATCCTGCTAATATCCAGCACCCATTTTTACCAAGAACTGCTTTAAGTTTGCAGAATAAAATAAAGGGAACACTACCCATGTGATGGCAATAATGTGGTCATCCTCAAATATCATTCAATAAACCAATACAGAAAAAACAGCACCTGGGTTATTTGTCTCTCTTGTTGATTCATTGAACACATATATATTCAGTCAATGCACATACAGCTCTGGAAAAAACTTAAGAGACCACAGCACGGTTTCTTGTTGCACTTATTTCTCAATTTATGGGTGTGCAAGATACATATATTTTGCAATCTGCAGTCTGATCTCATTAGTGAAGGGCAGCTTCCTTGCTTTACAGGACTTCAGTCCTGCTTCTAGGAGCCTGATACAAACTGTCCTAGCAGTGCACCTCACACCTGCACTTAATGTTTCCCATTCCCTTTTCACTTGATGTCATCCTACAATTCATGAGAAAGAGTCATCTCTGGCATTAGAACGTCGCTTCCATCCTCTACTTGGGTGGTTTCTAGTCGTTCCCACTGTCTCCTGTTCTACCTTATTCTTGTACACTGCTGTCTTAGAAATGTTGAACCTTGAAACAACCTGCTGCTCTGCGTAGCCTTCTGCCAGCAGAACCACAATTAAACCAGAATTTAAAAATGCAGATTTGTTTAAAAATATAGTGGTCTTTTAATTTTTCTACAACTGTACATTCATCACTGTCTGTTTTTACTGATTCTGTGTATGGTGTGAACCAATTTAATCATTTACAGTAAGTAGTATAATAAAGCCGCAACCTCTAAATGATCTTCTATCCAAAGTGCAGCTAGAGCACATTGGTCTGCACATGAAGCGAGGACTCCCATTTTACCGTCCCTGCATAATATCTGCCCCCTTGACTTAGAGCAATGGACAAACTTTCCTGCAAGCCATGGCACTGGAAGGCCGGGCGCCCTCACACGTCACAGTAACAATGTGCTCCCTTTCAATGGCATCCTGACAGCTCTCTTACCCCAGGTCCCCAGTCAAATCATCTTTGATCTCCAGCACAGCAAATCTCGAGGAGCTCATAATCCTCCAAAAATGGTGGTGGGGTTGCTTTGGATGTACAGTACTCTGAGCCTTAATACCCCAGTGCATACTGGTGATGTGTGTCCTCTCCTGAAAGAGGAACTTACAGCTACAAAAAACGGGCTTCAGCAAAGTCCGAGGTCTGCGTGTCCTTCCTTTGCTCATCTCAGAACACATGGTGTTCGTCCTTTAAATCGGTACCCATTTAGCTTATATTTTAGGATTGAATAGCACATTTGCCATTTCTCTTTAACATATTTCATATCCATTAAGAGAAATGCATTTTGCTGAATAGCACCCTGTCCTTAGGAAATACAGGCAGATGACTGAGCTTCGCGGCTCATCTTGCACCTAAAGGCCGCCTCTGGCGCCCATCCCGCCCCCGGCTGCAGTCGGCGTTTCTTCTTTTTGCAATGCAGAAGGTTTGCCTTGCAGTTCACTTCCCTGGGCTGCTCTAGTGTGACTCAGATGGGGAAACACTGCGTATTAGTGCCAGGCGCAGTGGTAAAAATGGTCAAAATGAGTGCTTTTCGTAGTAAGCTAAGTAGCAATGCATTAGCTCAACCTTCCAGTGAGGTTAAGACGGCAAAGTCAGAGTGAGGTGCGTGACTGACTGAGGCGCCGAGGGCAGGCATGTAGCCAGAAGAGGTGAATCTTTATCCCACGGAGAAAATGTGTGAAAGCATCCGCTCAGTTAGTCCTAAGAGTGCTCTGACAAATGTACACTGTTGCATGAACACAGGTTACTCTCATTTTTTTCATGTTTCACTTTGGCACCATGGTTGTACTTCACAAGACCGGCAAGGCTCCCACAATCCCAATCTGCTTTGTGTGATGGGGCTTCATTTTATAACATTTAGCATGCTGCCCTCTGACGCCTGTTCACATTTTGTTACACTTTGAAAATAAGGTGATTGAACATTTAAACTTTGTATATTGAAGAGTGCTGATAATCAATTGGAACGCACGGGTGTTGTAGCCCGTGTATGGGACACAAGTCAGTTTTTTAATTAGAGGGAAAACAGCAGTACAATTACATCAAGTTGTTTAATAATAATAATAATTGATACTTTTATTGATCCCCATGGGGAAATTCTCTTTTTACACCTCCCTCAACTTGTCTGCGAAGGGCAGCCACCTGTAGTGGCGCCCAGGGAGCTGGGGGTTAAGGGTCTTGCTCAAGGACCTACAGACATGCTGAGGTTGGGTTTGAACCAGTGACCTTCTGATTACAGGCACCCAGGCTTAGCCCACTGAGCCACACGCTGTCCCCTAAGTGGAGGCATATGCTACAATCAAATATGTTCAACTTCACCACCAAAAAAATAACAGGGAAAAAAGTATGTTGATTCATTCTAGAAATGCCCTCATCACCCAAGTGTAATTCAGGGTTCCATTAATGTGCCGTCCTATAAGCAATATTTCAAGGATCCCCTAACGATGCCTGACAAATGAAGGAGAGCCAGGAGGGAAAAAAGCTACTGCACTCCACACACTCCACGCACTTCACGCATCCTCCACACGTTCCAGGAGTATTCACCAATTGCCCCAGTGTTACACAGCCTATATTTAATGGGAGAGATTTCTATTTAGGAGAAAATCCAGTAGCTCCCTCTAGTTTCTGTTCATTTTTAATCTTCATATTGCCCTAAATAGAGAATGAACAGTTAGCAGGATAACATGATATACCTCATTTCCCTGTGTGTATCAGCTAAAGACTTTAAGTAATATTGATAATGAGTTATATAAGTAATATTGATAATTAATTGATAAATTAACAAAAGTTCTCTCATGGCAACAAGTTTAACCTATTTTTTTTGTTTTCTCGGAATTTGTAATTTTGCTACATTTATCACAAACATCCTCTTGACCTTTTATTGTTGTAACTAATGCTTCCAGTAAGTTTGATAACTGTAGGTCATTAAAACAGCCTTATTGATAAAACATTATGGAATGAAATATGACAAACGATATATATTTCTTATCTGAGCTTACTCACTTCAGATCTTGCCACAGCATTTCTATGGGATTGGGTTCTGGACTTTGACTGGGCCAATCCAGAGTGCAAATCATCTTTCTCTCAAGCCATTTCTTTGTAGTTTTGCTGGAATGGATCGTTGTCTTGCTGCATAATCCATTTCCGTAACAGCTTCAACTCCCTGACTGATGGCAGGAGATTCTGGTCAAGAATTTGTTGATAGGCCTAGGAATTCATGGTTCCCTGGATAATATGGAGTCGTCCAGGTCCAAAGGCAGAGAAGCAGGCCCAGACCATCACATTTCCACCACCATGCTTCACTGTTGGGAGGAGGTTCTTTTCTTGATATGAAGTGTTCGCTTTTCTCCAAACATGGCGCCTGTGATTGTGGCCAAATAATTCAATTTTGGACTCATCTGTCCAGAGAATGGACTTCCAGAAAGCTTCGGGTTTGTCCAAGTGCTCTCTGGAAAAGTTTAAACGGGCAACTTTGTTCTTTCTTGAGAGCTGAGGCTTCATTTTAGAAATTCTCCCATGAATGCCATGTCTACTCACATTTCACCTGATTGTAGACGCGTGTACATTTATCCCAGATTCTGCCAGAGAAGTCTGCAACTCTCTGGAGGTGATGTGTGGGTTGGCCTTTAACTGAATTATTATTTTTCTGGTGCTTCTTGGTGAAGGTTTTGATGGCCATCCACATCTGGCATTGTTGCAGTGATGCTGACCGCCCTCCATTTGTAAATGACGTGTCTTGCAGTGGATGGATGGGGCTGGAATCCTTTGGAGATGGTCTTGTAGCTTTCTGCAGACCGATGGGCTGTCACCACCTTCTTCCTGATGTCCGTCCACTTCTGGGCAGAGTTGCAGTGATGCTGAGTGCCCTCCATTTGTAAATGATGTGTCTTACAGTGGATGGATGGGGCTGGAATCTTTTGGAGATGGTCTTGTCGCCTTCCCCAGACTGACGGGCTGTCACCACCTTCTTCCTGATGTCCTCGGATGTCTCCTTTCCTCTCTGCATTGTTGTGAAGAGGGCGAAGAGAATAAATCAGAATAAAACTGAAAAAAGGATTTGTTGATTTCCAGAGGGTTAGTGGTGACGACCCCATCCTTAGTTTTAACCGAAGATATCACTGAAAATGAGTCACACTGCCTAAGCCTAAGAGCCAATAGTTTACTAGGCCTGGCACCAGAAACATAATAGCGCGACTGAGTGTGATGAAGCATAAACTCTGTGGTGAGATAGAATAGAATTCAGCTCAGCTCTTACACTTTAGCTACTGCAGAGGGCGCACTTTCCAAACCGCTGGCAAAGGCAACCGTGGCATCACCAAGGAAGCCCTTAACAGCCATCCAGCAGTAGGCTGGGTTGTTAGTTGAGTCGGCATTAATGGAAATAAATTCTTCAAGTCTAGGGATTAAATAATCTATGAATATAGGGTTTTTAAGCAGAGAAGAATAAAAGTTCCATTGCGGAGCCCGAGGAGGTAGAGAAGAGGACATCAGAGAAGCATTAGAAACATCAGGTGCAAGAGAGCGAGAAACAAAGATCTAAGTGAGACTGGGACTTGAAGCGAGGTGAGAAAAAGGAGAATTCTCTGGCGGAAGGGATGATTAAACGGAATGAGTCAACTAAATTCAGGTCCTGCACAAATTAACACAAGGTACAGGTTGAGGGGGGCACCCGGCTACCCACAAAAGAGGGAGATTTGTCCAGGACAGGATTGTGAACGGCATTGGCATCAGTACCAATAATAAGCTTGAACTCCTGGAATTTAAGAATATGATTGGACAGATCCAAGAAGAATGAGTCGCGTGGGGGGTGGGAGCATAAGTAACAACAAAACGACCTTCCTGCCCCCCAGGTCAGAAAGAACATAACTGAACCTGCCATCTGCATTCCCTCCCGAAATGAGAATACAAATTTGAAGGGCCCGCCTATCCAAAATGACCCCCCCACATCTCCGAGAAGCAGCTGATGAGGAGGAAACAACCCTGTAGAACCTGGAGGCCGCCCGCTTTGCATCTTGCTGTAGTAAGTGGGTATCTATTAAGAAGGCAATATCAACCAAGCCATGATCTAGACTAAGAAAACAAAGAGCAAGTATAAACGAACAAAGCATGAAAAAATCTCAGAATGCCACACACACTCCAGAGGTGGATTGTGCCGGACAGTCGACCGCGACTTTAAGTATTATGTCTCAGGGAAAACCTACCTGCAACCCCCCCGAATCAAACCGAAACCCCCCGAACTCCATGCTCTGGATAGCCGCCGCAGTAATTCCAGAAGAGAAGATGGTGTTAAAAGAAAAGTGACTGGGCCGGGCACTAGAGCGTACATCCTCCCACCCCTTCCAACTACTATCGGAGAATGTGTGCAGATGGTGCCCGAAGCCAAGAAACAGAACCCCCACCACTGTTACTGCCCCGTATACAAAAGGGAAAGGAGGCAACCAAGAGTGCCATCAGCTAGTCAGACAATAGTAAAAGTCCAGCGAGCAAACAAATAATTAACAAAGGCAAATGATGAATTAATCACAGTCAGGAGCAACAGGCAACAGGGCAGCACAATCCACCGAACGCAAGGTGATTACAGTGAGCACTGCAAGGCGATTACAGTGACTGGCAAGAAATGGCCGACAATTAACTTGGTGGAGAGAAAATCAAACAGGAAGAGTCGCAAGAGACTGGAAGCAGTCCGTGGCGGCATTCGCCTCCTCCGGAGAGGTACACAAAACATGCTGACCTCCAAAGCAGAGCTTCAGGTTTGCAGGAAAAATTAGAAAAAGAGAAAGCCCCAACTCCTTCGCCCTCCGGATCGGTGTGTTCATCGCCTTCCTGGCCGCTGCAGTCTTGGCGCTAAAATCTTGATAAAAGGAGATTTTGCCGCCTTCGAAGCTGAGGTCCTGTATTTGCGGGCTTCACATATCACCGCCTGTTGGTCATGGAAGTCAATAAAGTGCATGATTATGGGATGGGGGGGCGAGAACAGGTTTCGGACTGGCCGTACAGCCTGTGAACACAGTCAATGGCCAACTGAAAGTTAGGGAGATGGGTAAAAAATGACCCCATATCGCCCCCCTCGTGGCCAAGCTTAACCCCAATTAATTCAAGATTAAGGCGATGGCTGCGGTTCTCAATCTCAGTCATCTTACTATCCAGAGATAGCGGACCCTTATTAACTCCAGCCAGCTCCTTGGAATGTCGATCAGTAATAGACTTTACAGTGGCGACTTTTTTTTGGATCGACTTAAAGTCCGCCCTCAACGTGTTCAGGTCGGCTCGAAGCTCTGAATGGTGTTGCTGGAGTACACCATTTAGAGAGTTTACCTGTTCGCAGAGAAAGTTCTTCATTTCCTCAAGAAAATGGGCCAGGAGGGGAGAGATGGCCTCCGCATTTATGCCGCCATCGGCATGGGGCAACTTCGTCTCTGGGCTGCAATGAGCCGAGTGAGGTCTGCGCTGATTAGCAGCCATTAGGATAACTGGATCGACCGCTGAAACAGCATTAAATTTCTGGCAGGTAAGCGGCAAGGGCGCTGTAAAAGAGGTGAAAAAGGGTGAAGAGAGGCACGGAAGAGCAGAGCTATGCAGCCATCAGCGACGAGTGTCACGTGACTCCCGGTCTGCTTAATTGATTACTTCAGCACTCACATGTGTTTCACCTGAGTCTATCACCTATTACCTACTTCGTTCACTTAATTTTGCACATGCTCTGATTCCATGTTTCATGTAGTCTGCTGGCTACAATTCCCTCAAAACAGGTACATGGAATTGATGAACATAAACCTGACATTTCACATATAAAAACTGGTGATGATAACACAAGAAAATCCCGGTAAAACAACAGAAAAATCTAAAGTACTCAAGGGGTTCACAAACTTTCCAGCAGCACTGTATTTATTAGTGTAAGAGCACACTATACCTTTAATATCGTGGCTTGGGGGTGCGGTTTCTTTGCCTCCGTAACCAAGATCATTTACGAGTTTAGCTCACATTTCTCACAGTAACTTTGAAACTTTTCAGTGCTATTAATTTTGTATTTTAATAATGGGTCCAAAACATAGTGCTCCCAGTGCGTAGAGCAGTAACTTTGCACATACAGGGGGACACTTTAGATGGCTTGTAAATCATATAAAAAGGTCTAGACAGAAAGTACCAAAGCAATTTGACATGCGAAGTAAAGTCTATAGTACTGTTTGTTCGAAACTGGCATCATTTAATTTTGATGTTATGGTTCAGGCTAGCAGACTGTTATGGGTTGATGTTAGGGGTGCCCACGTATCATTCACACATTTTCATATTTGTAGGGATCTTCCACCCCGAACCCTCTCAAATGTGAAGGGGTGACTGTACAGCTTAAACATAATGCTCAGGGCAACAAGCATGCAGAGCAGAAATACATCAAAATCCTAGCAATAAAAAATGCATGTAAATGCTGGTTACCTGTTGGCAAAATCTTACTAGCTTGGTTGGGGGAGCTTAGATGTTTCCAGTGCAGTGACTCACCACAGAGCAGCCCTGCTGTTATAACAGACCAGCCTCCTAATCACAGGTGTTTCTGTGCCTTAATCCCACTGCAACACATATTCCATAAAGATGCTGAACACCCCCTCGTTTTATTAGCGCCATTGCCAACACCTAGCAGCTGAACAAAACCTTCTATACAACAGGTTTACCAGCATCCAAATCAGCCACCTCAATTTCTGTTGGAGAAAACTGATATAACACTGTCATGGCTGGAACAAGGCAAGACTCTGTGGGGTCAAGGCACACAAATCAACACAAACTCTTATCCCACAAACACTCTCAACTGCTTCAGTGGAGATGGAACATCTAATTCAGCTAATATAAGTCCCTTCCCCCTAATAAGATGAATCAATTAAAAAAGACACTACCTTGACCAATATATTGACTGGCAGATAAAATTAGACAATATAAAGTTTCCACAAGGTTTGGGGGGAGCTAGTACTGGATAATAAATTACAGGAACTGTTTCCTTAGACAATTATAATGAGAAATGAAGCCCCCATGCTGGAGAAAACACTATGAACTGATCAGCTGGGGATGGAATTACAACACAGAAAAAATGTAGGAGGTACCAACAGGGGCTCTGTTAAGACAATGCGTTTTAAATTTGCTCTTCTTTGATAGTTCAACATCGTGACACTACATGCTATTTATCTAAGGTCTAAAGTTATGATGAGGTTTGTTTTGTTTTTATATTATTTTAGCTTCAGTTTCATTTTAAGAGATTAAGAGATCATGATAGCCAGCAAACTACTGTAAAGCACAAACATGTAGTGCCCCCTTCATTTTTGGACATATTGAGAATTTTTAGTTCTTTATTTAATATTGATAGTGGGGGCAATTTTCATCTTTTATAAGATGCCATACTTGTCAGGAATTCTTTGCACTCTTTATGATCTAGAATTCAAACGTATGACTAAACAAAAATTTGTCATCATGTGACTGCTATGAATGCTATTAGTTATTTTTAGATGTTTAGGTCTGTAAGGTCTTTCAAATGTTACTTTTCAGAAATACTAATGATGTCCTGTGACAGAATTAAACACTTAAAATGTTTACACATTAGAGTAAAAGAATGAGCCCATAGCATATGGTGGAAGAGCTAGGGGTTAGATCATAGGGTGCCATTACCATTCAACATATTCTGCAGCCATCTCTTCGTCAGGCTTGATTTCACATATCCAATGAAGGTTCCCGATGACCCCTGACAGCAGCCAGCCGTCACACAGCACTGTGTCTGCAAAGCTACACTCTTCCAGGCATGCAGCAGAAACGCGCATCTTTGGCTGTAATGCAATAGTGACTTAACATTCTTTTATAGGTTTAATTTACATGTGAATTTACTGGATAATGAGAGGGTAAAATGGCATGATGACTCAGTGGGTGATGCTGTCGTTGGGCTTGACTCTCAGTCCGATGCTGGCATGTTGAGCTGGCATGTTCCCCTTGCGTTTGCTTGGGTTTCCACCCACACCACAGAAACATATGGCCTGGTGAATCGCTGGGTCAAAGTTACCCAGGGCTGTGAGTGTGTCCTTTGAAGACTGCAAGTGGTACAGAATAAGTGGCTATGAGAAATGGCAGGAAAAGAGCACACCCCACTGCTTAGATTCTCAGATACTCACTGTGCTGAATGGAAATGGGAAATGGCTGGAGAAGAGCACACTGCATCCTGTGTAGGATCACAGATACTGTACTCACTGCGCTGAACAGAAATTGGAAATGGCTGGATGCTGGATAAGAGCACACTGCATCCTGTGTAGGATCACAGATACTCACTGTGCTGAATGGAAATGGGAAATGGCTGGAGAAGAGCACACTGCATCCTGTGTAGGATCACAGATACTCACTGCGCTGAACAGAAATTGGAAATGGCTGGATGCTGGATAAGAGCACACTGCATCCTGCTTAGGACCACAGATACTCACTGTGCTGAATGGAAATGGGAAATGGCTGGATGCTGGATAAGAGCACACTGCATCCTGCTTAGGA
>JAODLD010000040.1:25452352-25476940 GCA_026781065.1 Mormyrops boulengeri | reverse complement strand
TCAACCAGCTACATTCATTGTTAGCCTATTAAGGACCATATAAGACTGAAAGTAAAGGACCACATAAGCCTAAAGAAGGGTTGGAATAAAAAAAAAAAAAAAAACTGGTTTAGACATCGCCCAGCCCACAATTTGGTATCGGTGAGTACCATGAAGTGAGCATCTGGACTCATACTAGGTCTGAAAGAAATGGTACCAATGTATCTTTAATATTAGACATGAGGAATCTGGCCCAATACTGCAGATGTTCTTAACCAATGCATGCAAAACTGCAAAGAGCAACGCAAATGCTACAATAGTACTTTATCACTACGGAACGTAGCACAGATTTTTCATATACAGTTGCTGGTATTAAAAGATGTAAAGAAGACAGTAGCGAAAATTTTGTAGATATGATGCACTGAAAAACAAAAAAAGTCACTCATTAAAGAATCTTTATTTTTAAACGGAGGGGAAATCTATTTTCTGTAGTATTCTTATAAATTTTAGGATTGCTTTGTGACCACAAGACCACTGTTTTCAGTTACCCTGTGTTTTACTGAAATACCAAAAATTTGAAGATTAAAGTCACAGCAAATACCAAAGACAAACATACGATTCCCATTGTTAAGCATCGGCATAGTTCTATACAAAGTTCCTTTTATAGAAAAATCATATCTATATATAATATATTTATTTGCCCTGTTTTTTTTCCCCTCAATCTCTTTAGCACATTTTCTGTACTGGAAAAATATGTTCTGATTACAAGTGTGAGAAAAAGCAGAATAAGTATCTTTTATAGTTCTAAACATGCAATTTAGTAACATTATAAAGAAAATGCAAGTTAAACTACACATACAGCTGCTTTTACTGCAACCTGAAAGAGACCACAACCTAGCTATCCTAATGATATTCTTTGCAGCAGATTTGCATTTGGTGAAACTACATACATCTCTTTCAACATGAAGGGTCTAAAGTCTACCTTACATGGTTTAATTCTATTTTCCTTTCAGCTTGTATAAATTGCATATTTACTTGCTTCATCATAGGTTCTCTTCATAAAACTACAAATTAAATATGAAATACCAGCGAAAAACCTTATCAATCATTTGCATGACAAAAAACATCCAGTTTAAATACCATGAATCTATAAATATAAAGAAAAGCTCATTAAAACATCACTGAAATATTAATCTGAAACAGCACAGCAAGTCACAGCCACCATGCGCCGATATCTACAACCCAAGATGACAAAGCTCATTTAAACTTCATTCTGTACTGCTTTCATAATGTTCTTCCCCAGACGCTAAGCTTTGGACAGCTACATTAGCTTTCTCTGTGCATTAATTACTCATATTGTGCAGTCTATTTCACATTTTTATACAGGAGTGCAGCCATTGTTGGATGGATGAAGTTTAAAACATAATGACATAAAGTATATGTAGTATATATAGGAGCAAGGGCAATTTTGTTCACTAAGGTCTAATGATCAATTTGGTGGTAAGCAGATACCCAACTTAAGACACCATAAAACAATGTAAATATGCACTCTCACTCATTCCTAGCCTTCACACATTGTCCCGGCACCACAGCATAATGTGACCCATGTCAGCACTTTTGGAAGACACTGTCAAATTTGTTTCCAATACACATCCAAATGTGACCAGGACAATTAATGTTACCTTCTGTGTCATATGAAAATGCAGTTCAGTAATGTGTTCACAGCAGACAGTAGAAATGAAACAAATTTCAGTATTACCCACAATATTTTCCCAATACAAAAATACTTAAACTTTATTTGGTTTACCCAAGCTGATATTTATGAATGCACCTCTTTATATTACAGAAAAATCTATCCCTTACATTTGTTTAACCAGCATGAGGAGATTACTGCTGCATCGTACACACGACCTAGTAACCCGTGCATGACAATCGAGGGAAATTCAGTATCATATAAGACATCCCAGAACCTGAATTGGGGGGGGGGGGGGTGTCCCCACCAACATTCAGTGCAACAAGTTCTGAAACACCTGACACCTCCAAAACATTTGTAATGACAGAATTTTATATAGAACTTATGCCGTCTGAATTTGACCGGAAAACCTTTTTCTTCAGTAGTATAAAACTGCAAGAAAACTCAAACAGACCAGCAGAATGGAAAAAGAAGAGGAAAAAGGAACTTTGCTGATGGGAACTGTTCTATAAACGTTTTTATTCTCAAAACTATAAAAAAAAACAGTGATATCCACAGCTGGACCATTGTGTCAGTAAATAAGAGAGTTCAGCGAAGGCCAATATGGAAGAAAATATCCAAATCAACAGGGAATCATCTTTAAAAAGGTTCCCACTTCACTCGGCCGTAATGTCTCCCGAAAAAAACAAACACTGCTGCCATCAAAGCTGAACAGCACATCAGGAGTCACCAAGCAGCAAAATGACAGGCATCCAAGGAACAGATCTCCAGGTCAAGGCTTAGGGGTCCAGAACGTGGCCGCAGCGGTCCAGGAGAAGATCTGAAGCAGAAAAGGGCTTGGGCTCCATCATCTGCCATTCAAAGAAAGGCGAGGGCAGCGGCATCACGGAGGATCGGCCGGTCATCCAAGGCGCAGCACCAGCACCACACTGGAGCTCTCCACCCCGCCAGGGAACCCGTCATCAGAGGGCCCGGGGGTTCTTCATGCTGTAGTGGGCCTCCGAGGCAGACACATAGGCAGACTCAGAGAAGAAATCTTCGTGAAACTCCGCCAAGAACCTGCAGGGGGGTAGGCACAGAGGAGCTCATAACATATCTGCTGACAGTAAACAGCACCACTATGACTACTGTAATGTCACACTGTAGGCATTGCACTGCGAGTGTCTAAACCTCAATTTCAAAGGCAAGTGATTATTCATAATGGAATGACAGCTAAGTTGTACTAACGTTGTGGTCTTTCACTAAATCACAGGAGCCAGTTAGTTATGAAGCAAACCCTAGGCACAGAAGACGTGGCTTTTCTCACAGCCATGCACACAACGATAGATTCACATACCCCGAATGTGTATGTCCACACGGTGACCAATCAGAAGTCACCATCATCAGCGAAGAACAAAGTGTACCATATTCACACACTGAGCCCTGGGTGTGGGGGTGCGGGAAGGACAGCTGCAGTCAGCATGAGAGCGCAGAGTGCTGAATCGCCCAGGCTGCCCACAGAGAGACACCTACTCACGTCAGCGACATGGGTAGGGAACCCCCCCAGCCTCTGCAATGCCATTCGCACCCCCTACGCCAATACAGAGTCCATAAACCAGTGGTGCTCAATCCTGTTCCTGGCGCCCCACCTGCCAGAATGTTTTCGTTCCGACCCTACCTTAATCAGGCGTATATGGTCCTTAAGAGGCTAAAGCTGGTTACAGACCGAACGCGGCATGCGCTGTGCGTGCCCCATTCAAAAAAAAACAGCGGTGTCCGCTCAACGCGATGTGCTCACCGCGTGGCTTCTGCGCAAAGAGTAGGCGTGGTTTCTCCCCTGTCATTTCGGCTCGCGGTCAGTAGCGATAATGTATACTTTGCATGCAAAAAGATGGTACGCTTGTGTGATATAGCTCTGGGAACTCAGACACGGACGATATAAGTTTTTCCTCCATTTAGATTTCTGGGCCGGTTCGGTGCCTTGTTTCTATTGATCGCGCAACAATGCTTCACACCGCGCAGCGGTCAAAGTTCAACAAAGTTCATCTTTGACCACAGTGTTCGCACAAGCTCCCCAAGCAGCACGCGGCACGGAGCGCAGCGTGTTCGGTCTGAAATCGGCTTTAGCTTATTAAGGACCATCTGAGCCCGATTGAGATAGGGTTGGAAGGAACACATTCTGGCAGGTGGGGTACCAGGACAGGATTGAGAACCAATGGCATAAACCAACAATAACAGAGACTGATACCAACGTTCACTAACTCTCACATAGGCCTACAGCTTGAAAATTACTCTAAATCATTCCTACACACCTTTCTTCTCAGACTCAGACATGCAAGACCAAATGATTTCTCTTAGATGTGACACTAGAGGATATCTGGCCAGCTGACAGAACTCTTTAACTCCTCACCAGACAGCAGCCTTTACAAAGAGAACGGCACATTGATTAGTGAAGGCGGCAAGGAAAATCCCCCAACTGCTGCCATCTGAAGATCATCTGGCAGGATTAAGGGTTACGGCCCAGAATGGGGCTTGCATAACTCCACTAATCTTCCTTACCTCTTTGCATTCGGGAAGGACAAGTATGTTTTAACCAACATAACTGAACGCCCTGAAATCCATGTTCCAGTTCTAAAGGAATTCCCAGCCCGTATATCAATAACTATCACGCAAAGTGAGATACTGCAAAGCAATCCACCAGACTCCGGTTTCTGGAGATGATTCCTCGATCTACTCATAATTTCTCCCAAAATTCTTTGTGATGAACAGCAATGGATGAAAGCTTTAAAATCCACCTTCTCCGCTGTCAATCACAGGATGCTTTAACCCATTTTCACGAGTTAATACCCAACTTTCTACAAGGCTAAGCCATGTAGTGACCCACAGAGCTTTAAAAACGCATGCGTCCTGCTTGCAGTGAAGAGGACAAGCCATCGGACCCGTACAGTATAAGCAGCAGTGTGCCGACTACTGGCTGACCATAAAGTTAATCCATCACATCTAAATGGCCTTTCCTCTCTCCTAAAACCCACTGCATGGTTTACTGTCCTCACGGTCTTCTGCCTTTCTGACAAAGCAGCATAACACACTTCTGTCACAGCCATCTTTGGTGTCATTTTTAATGTTTCAGAACTCTCGTTTCTTACTGGAAAAGGCTCTGAATTTTTTTTTTTTTTTTTAAAAAAAAGAACTTGCAAACAAAAATACATTCATTGTATCGACCACAACAGATGCAGCTGTATTCGTCATCCAGAGATGTCTGAAGGCTAATGGTCTTCGCCCTGGTGCTCAGGGGCCAGACAATGGGAATGTAAATGTTTTGTGTTGCTGAGGCCACCCATAATTCATTTTAAAGTCACTTCTAGCTCCATAAATGACTCATACTTGACATACTCCACTAGCTGATTTGTGTTGTATTTCAGCCAGATGGGAATTTCCAGCAGATTACTTATGCTCTTGCTGGAAAAGCTTTGAACATCCACACTACAAACACTGCTACGGGGTGTGCGCTAAGCATCTCCAAGCTACTAGGTTTGATAATTATGCAAATGTGGGCAATTTGTTATACCCGTAATTTAAGTAAATTCTGTGTGGGCCCATTAACAGCTAAGTGAGCTCATTTTTGGATGTTGTCTCACCCCTTTACAGTATTTGAAATTAACTAATGGCAAGAAACTGAGCTGAGAAGCAGCTAGACCACAGGGTGGGACACGGACAGGACGCTGCGTGAGGGGGACGGTGCTCTCAGCGTACCCCAGGAAGAGCTCCAGGTGCTTCACCAGAGCCCTCAGGTTCTTGTCAGGGATGTGCATTTTCCCCAAGATCTCCGGAAGTTTCACTGAAACAAAGCCAAAGAACAACATGTCACAAAAACAAACAGCTTTACCAAATAAGGATGCAAAAAATATGTAAACATCAATCATGGTAGTGTGGATGAGCCACGTTCATTCCTACAGGCGGGAAACAGTGACATGCTACTCTGCACCCTTTGGGGAAAAAGCCCCTGGGGTGGGGGGGGGCAAAGGAGGCACAGGACCACAAGGGGTGGATGAAGAAGTAGCCCGGACAGAAAAACTGCAGGACGACAACTAACAGCCCAGCAACTCATGAGCTGATGGCAGAAGGTCTCTGGCATGGAGTGACAAGGAGGATTTAACCACTAGAGGTCAGTGGGGAGCTCACCAAAGAGGCGGAGGAGGTGCTGTGAGCCGTACATGTAGGATGGAGGCGGCGGCTGGTCACGTTGCGGGTAGTTCTCTGGAGTGAGCTTCCAGCTCAAGACCTACGATCACCAATGACGGGATGCTTAGTGGTAAGTGGCAAACCTGTATGGCTGAGGTAAGTGAATGAGAGCACAGGTACAGCCAGGCAGAAGCTACATCCATCCTGCATTATTACAGGCAGCTCCCACACAACTTTTCATCATTATTATATTTTTATGAAAAATAGCTACACACAACAATAGACACACAAACCTCATTGAGTTCATTGCTCCTGCTGCTCTCCAGGCCTGAGAAGACACAGCCGCCCTCTTTACTGGGGGTCAACGGTAAAGGCGAGGAGGAGCCGCTGTCAACAGGGGTCTCTTACCGAGATAAAGGAGCAACATTTACAACAAGGACAACGAGAGAGAACGAAAGGAAGCAAGCAGCTCTGTCTCCATTCCGCGGAATTATGGGTGAAACAGATACGTCTAATGCTGCTTCGCAACAGCAACACGAGGTCCCTAATGGCGGCCCGGTCATCCCCCATGGAGAAACAGCAGACAGGCGAACAGAGAGCACAGGCAAACGGACAGCACAGGCACATACTCTTCTCCAGGTTGAGGATGAATCTCGGCAGTGAGGCAGCCATTTCCGAGTGCCGCCTCTTGGGCTGGGGGGACGCCCCGGGGTCAGACAGCCGGTCCCCCCCAGAGGTGTGACGGGTGGAACGGCGCAGGGACATGGGGGCGTCAGTCTCGGCACGCCGCCGTTTGGGCGTGGACGGCTCGCCAGGGGCCAACTGACAGTCCGAGGCCTGTGGCGTGGATGGGTTCAGGCCTGGGGGGCTGGGGGAGCACTCCCGCGGCATCCTGTGCGGGGGAGGACAATTATTTTCTTAAGCAGTCTGGCATTTGAATTTCAAATATGACCTAGATATGCACAAAAAAAAAACAAACAGTGAAAGGCCAATAACGGAGCGTGGGGGTGGGAGCTCTGTGAATCCTGTGTAAGGATGGACGCTAGTTCATATCCCATGGCCAATAGGGTGACGTCATTGTCAGGCCCTTAACCCCTATTGCACCACATGCACTGTCTGACCCTGCACTCACTTTGTGTAAAGGTGTCTGCTAAATGTAACGCGAAACACGACATGCACACAAGAAAGACTCAGTGGCTGGCAAACCAGCATTATTCTGAAAGGTATTTCAGTGGGTAGGGAAAAGGATGCCAGAGAAATAATTTCATGCCGTGTTTTCCAAAGAGACACTAAACGTATTGAGTTTTACGACACCCAAGTATAGCTATTCCTGCAGGCCGAGGGCCTCAATGAAAAGATCAATGACTTGAGTATCTCACTGGGAACTCAGTTCGCAGATGGGCTAGCAGGGTTTATTCAGACCTAAGCAGAATTGTCATTTAGCATTCTTTAGCGAAAATGTTTCTCTACAGATCCACTTTTAGTCGGGCAATTAATCATACTGATCGCCGTACAAAGCGTGACAGTGAGAGAAGACTGTGATTTGTAGGGTTGACTGCTGCTTGAATAAAGGCCACAAAAATAAGCCAGACGGCGACATGCAAGAACAGGAGGAACAGCCTGTACACAGAGTCCTTGGTAAAAAAAAAACAAACAAACAAACAATAGTGCTGAACAAAAGCAGCTTCCCCTACGAGCCGTTTGTGCTGTGATCTGGGACTACAAATGTTTTCATGAGCTTTTCCAAAAGCGGCCAAGAACACACAATTAGCCTCGTCTGAACTCATCCATCCACAGTTAAGGCCAAAGTTTCCCTTTGTGGCAGCTAGCAGAAAGCAATCACAATCCACAGCGATCACTATCCACGGCAATTACCCCTTACCTTCCAGAAGTCACGGCTGCATCCCTAATGGGCATGAACAGCTTGGATGAGCTGATCTTCTTGAATTGAGCTTGCTCGTTAGGATACAGGAGGATCACCGGGAGCGTGAAATCAAATGTGATCCGCAGCCCATCCACCATCTCCTTGCACAGCTCCTCACTAGAGAAGAACATTGATGATGAGAAGCAGGCTTATGGGGAACATAAAGATTTCCAAGGAAGAACAGCGGTGCAGCAGCAAAAATCCAGAGACAGTTGCCACAGTCATTTTCCAAATGGCATATATTCCATGACATCAAAATACACACAATGATAATTTAAACATGGAGAAGCTAACTAAAACGTGTGGGCTCTACAATGAGACAGGGATGGCTTGCAGACACCCCTGCGGTGCACATTACTTAATATATATGTGGAACAATGACTGCCCACTTTGGGTCTACGGGACACATGAACAGTAAGGCAGAAGACAAAGGAGTTCTCTGGATTTAAGACTAAGCTGAGGTTTCTACAACATGGAGTTCAACTATGATACAATTTAGAACTCAGTCTTGATCTTCTGAATCAACAAGATTATTTCCACGTTCATAAACATAACCAAGACACATTAATGAAATAAGACAATGCTTCATTAAAGCATTAGGGGGCACCACTTCACACAGCCCTGGAACTCACTTTTTTTCAGGAGGAACATAGTGTGGGTTAGATCCAGCATGAGTCACGCTTTGGGGGTGCCGGTATCTCTCGTTGGCGGAAAAGGCCGCGTTGATGGTGAAATGTTTCACGTAGGACTCCAAGATGTTCACGATATTCATCTGGCAGGGAAGCTTCACCAGCTGGTTGAGAACAAATAGTTATTTAGTCAAACAAGTGAAAGAACTAAATACTTTGGTCGGCGGGGGGGGGGTGGGGATAGTAAGACAGTTTCTCATATAATTTTAGACGTCATATAACATTCCTATGACAAAGCAGCAGCAATTTCCACAGAAAAGCCTTCTGAACAATAGTTTTGCGTTACTACGCTCTTGCATAGCAAAATCCACTGATCATCTCAAGGACCATCTACCAGCTACCAGAAGATCTGCACCTTTTTCCTTTTGTTGATATAGTAACAATCATCCTCCAGCTTTTTCTTAAGAACCTCAGGGATATCAATCTTGATTGTTTTATCTTCACTTTCCCTTTTGGCGTGAGCCTCTTGTTCTTCCTTCTGGGAGATGAAGAGGCATTAATCAGTACCTTGCATGTGTGTTTAAATGTTCACTACTGTCGTGTAACAGTGAATCGTTACCATTTCCTCCAGATCTTCAGATGAATCACTCTCACTTTTTAATGATTCAACGTCCTCCGAGTTGCCCTCTTCGCTGTCTTCAGAAGAAGAAATCAGAGCTACGCAAAGACAAAGGAAACATAATCAGTCATCGGGCCATCTCTCAACTGCTCATCCCGTGCAGGACCACGGAGGAACACCGGCACCTGAAAGACGCATTTCTCATTGAAGCTTTCACATAACGGAAGTTATCATAGTGGGGATTTGAGAAAGATGGCGGTGAAAACACATAGTAGCTCTAGTGTGCTGCGTTGCACTAACTCAAAGAAAAAACAGTCATATTTAGCCTTCTATCAGTTTCCCTGCAACACAGATTTAAGGAGAAGGTGCCTGAGCCATTAGAAGAGAAGAGCTGAATCTCTGTATAAAAACCAGCAGCACATTCGTGTCGAGCAGCATTTTCAGTCCTGAGATTCCCAGCAGTCTCTCGCTGGGCAAACTGTGAAGCGTCTTAAGAACAAAGCAGTGCATCTTGTACATCAAAAGAAAGAGTGGGGGGATGCACAATGAGCATCAGGGCTTTAGATGATGCGTGTAAACATTTGCCCAGATGCTGGCTTTTCAGTAATATACAGGCATTTACTTACTCCCACAATTTGCTGATTAGTAGTGTGCCTAAAATATTAACAAGGTGTATTGTGATGCCCAAAACTTAGTAATCTGTATAAATCCATTGTATTCTTGTGTTTAATGAACTTGCTGGACCTTAAACCGCAGGAAGCACTGCCATACCACCACTGCCTTTTTCACCTTGTTTATCCACAATATCTCCTCTTTTAAAAGATGTTGTGGCTGTTGAGCTGTTCCTATCAGTTCAGTGCTTAACGCTTCCATGATTTACCAAAACAGTATGTGCTCTGCTATCTGAATTTAATAAACATGATATGCCAAATTCATACAGGTGACATTTGGGTGTTACAATATGCATCTCATGAACATTTCAGGCATACACTTACAAAAACATTTGTCCATTAGTATGTGTTTACCAAACTGTAGATGTATGTACATAATACCAAAAAAATGGCTTCGGGACAAATGTTTTTGCCCGCTATGTAAAGCCTTGGTGATTATTGTGTATGCACTATACAATCATGATTATATCACAATGTGGTACCTTGCAGCCCTAGACAGGAGGCCAGTCCATCACAGGACATATACAAACACAGACATTCATACAAACTATAAGCAATTTGGAGCCAATGTCTTTGAATTGCAGGAGGAATCCCATGTGACAGAGGGAGAACCTGTAAACTCCACCCAGAGGGAAAATGGGAATCAGACTCCCAACTCAGGTACTGTGAGGCAACAGCACCACCCAATGAGTCATCACCATGCTGATGGTGGCTCAAAGAACAATAAAAACTTCCAGGTACAGGTAGGTACTTCCAGGATTTCTTCTGTCACCACATCAAAAGCTTTTAAGGTGAACAGGAACACGTGCGTCAGAAGCAGCTCATAATTTCCTGCTGTCTGCATTTAAAAATGGCATGGTCTTAAAGAAATGTTAATGCTGGCACTGACGATAACATTCAGACTCCAGTGTCATCATTTTTACTTGACCAGATTAAAAATCAAAAATTTGACAAATACACTTGGGATGTGGTGGCCAATCACCAGGCTGAAACAGCACTCACACGCATCATCACTATTTCCCTTCTCCTCCTCAGGTAGGCTTTTCAGCACAGAGTCAACACCTGGAAGACGACAGCGTCTCTTCTTCCATCCCTTTCTCTTCCTGAGAGAGAGAGAGAGAGAGAGAAAGATAGTTATGGACCAAAAAGCACTTTCATTCCAAGCCTCCCATCTGTGGTAGGTTGTATTCAACCTGCACTTGCAGTAAGTGAGAAAATGAGAGAACAGAAAAGGTCCCACTTACAAACAAACAATGTTGTATAAGAGCGCCATACTGCTAACTTTGAGTGAATGACATGACAGTTGTGTGTGAAATTTGCAGCATGCTTTATTCAACCTGGCAGGGGGAACAAGATCTAACAGGTAAGGTGTTGTGTGAGAGATCCCCACTTAAAATGCTGTGGAAAAACATGTTAGTTACCAAACCAGACACAGAAGCCTTGTCATCTTCAAAGCAGTGCAGGTGCATTATGGGTGTGAAAAATGCAAACTGTTGGTGAAACAGCAGAGAGCCTCAGCACCAACCCTGACACTCACATGCGTGCCACAGCCTTACGAGCCAGTTTTTGCTGCAGTCTGCGGTTTTCATCTGTGTCGGGGAGAACATGGTCCTCTGCGGCCCAGCGATCCCAGCTTCAGAGATGAAAGGGGGGTGGGGGGCAGAAAACCAGTAGTCCCTAATGGCACAGTGTGTTCTGGGCATAGCCAACGCCAAGTGCTGCTCTGCATAAGTGCTACGCTAATCAGCACACCAATGTTAAGCTAACATTATTAGCATTTTGCAAATGACTTATCTCAGAGGTAAAGGTCATCGCTATGACGCTGCTGTGGTCAGCTTCTTATCATCTTACCTTTTCTAACCTTTTTAAGCACATATCAATATTACGGTAATTCGGAAGCATAGTTTCAGATAACTGAATGAATGAATATTCAGCAGGAGTTCACTGCAAAGATTGGGAAAATGAGGCTACCTCCTGTTCCAGCCGTTGAAATGGATCAGATACTCCGGGATCTTCCTGCCCCGCTCATCTCTGCCCAGGACAACGTCAACCACCTGGAAGGGTCACAGGGAGATGCTCGGCTGGTTTGCTGTATGTTATATTATATTTTATATATAAGAAGCCTCCGAAAGTAAGCCGACGCTGGGAGAAATGGTCACTCTAAAAAGTATTCATTTTTGTACAATTAATATTTCACACGCAGATATAATCGTGAAAAAGAAAATTAGTGGCCTCATGTCTGATTTAAGGTCGTTTCGTTTCAGTTCTCAACAAAAATAAATGACTTTATATGACGGGCAGAATCCATCGAAACAGAAAGTAGAGGAGTTAGCCGGGTCCGAAACAGCAGATCGGCATAAAGTCAAACCACATCATTATTTTCATCACCTTCAAATGCACGAAACCATCAACGAAATAAAGTAATAATAATAAAAGTGAAAGACTAAGCCACGGGCGTTTAATTAGCCATTGCAGGCCTTACGTAAACAAACCAAAACGTTTAGCAAAATAATTACATGCGACCAGTAATCTAACGCGCGCAGCTTAACTTAAACGACTAATTACTGTTTAAAGACACTGCATCTGGGTGCATTCTTGTTTTTCTGCTATTGATTTGCAAAAAAATTACACGTTTTCCGTGCTGCCGGAAAGTATGCAAAGAGCCCATTACCCGGGAGTATAAACGGAATCAAAAACTACGCGGAAAACGGTTTATTTTAGCTTACTACAGAAATAGGTAGAAAAAAAGAGTAATTCGCGCACAGGGGGGCTCGTGCGAAGTTACCGGTGAGCCCGTTTCTTACCTTTGCATCATACAGCACTTTAGCCTTAGTTGGGTCTGGTTCAAAGCAGAGAACTTTTTCTCCTTTGTGAAATTTAAATTTCATTCCCCGAGAGTTCATTTGTTCATCATGGCGAGCAGGAGAGGAGGAATCTGAACCCCCCGACTCCTTAACCCGTTCACCGCCGTGCTTTATCAAACCAATCCCGGTTCCTGGAGAGGGGAAAACACGAGGATAGCTAGGATGCGGCCCCCGATAATTGAAACGCGGAAAGCAAATCGCGGACTGACCCTCGGAGGCCACCGTAGCAGCTAAGGAGCAGCGCGTGTTTCAGTGCGCGCGTCTTAGGCGGAAGGTGTTTCGGTCCCTTCCGGTCTCTTCCGGTCCCTTTTCTCTGCTCTTTGTCATACGGTTGGTCGTGCGTTTTCTTCCCGTCCGATTCGAGTAATGTTTGTTTCTGAACCGCATATTGTATGATGACTTGATATCATCGCGGCACCCATCACGTGGTCAGATGTATTGACACCCTAGCATATTTTTCAATAGTACGTTATAAATATAACAAACGACGCTGGTCTCACTTTTATTAAACATTTTTGTTAATTTTTTTTTTTTTTAATCCTCGTGCAAAATTACTGGCTCCTTCCAGCTACTGATTTTTATGCAAAGTAACTGATTTTCATTTTCTTCCTCTCAGCTGTATTGTTACAGGTAATTTTCTAGCTAATCTCCCAGTGCATGCAGTTCTGAAGTCTTGTATTTATTCTCTAGGTTTCCTCAGTGAAAATGGCCAAGAGAAGAGAGCTGTCTGTGGATATCAGAAAAAAAATCATTGTCAAACATAAAAAGCTAAAAGGCTACAAATCCATTTCAAAAGACCTTGGTGTTCCTGTCTCAACAGTTCGCAATGTTATCAAGAAATTTGAAGCCCATGGGACAGTATTGAACCAAGCAGGACGCGGACGTAAGAGGAAAATTGATCAGAAGTCTCTGCGACGGCTGGTGAGAACTATTAAAAAAACACCATGTGCAACTGTTGAAGACTTAAAGGTTGACCTTGAGAGATCTGGAACAGTAGTCTCAGCTACCACTGTCCGCAGGGCTCTAAATGAGGAAGGGTTATGTGGGTGCAGGGGCCTGCTGTTGAAAAGGACACAAAAAGGGCAGCCTGAACTCAAAAAAAAAAAAAAAAAAAACCTTAAACTGGCCTAAGGCTTCCTAGATGTTCTACAAATGTTCCATTTGCTTCTGAGCTGCTGAAATAAATCAGAGGACGGATCAGAAGAGCTCACAGAGTAAATAAATCAGAGGACGGATCAGAAGAGCTCACAGAGTAAATTACAGGCAAATCCAGAAGTTAAGGGGGATCCTCAAAAATGGAAACGATGCAAGAAGTAGCTGAGGAGACGACTGTCATTAGGTCATCCACAAGTTTCTCCTCTTTCTTTTCCCAGCCCAGTTTTGGTCCTGTTCTCCCTACTGCTAAGTGCTTTTTTGTTGTCTTCCACACCGATTTCAACCATGCTCATTTTTACATTTTGATCTCTGCTGTGCTAATTTTACAAACCGAATGGTATACATTTACTAGTGGAGAGAAGTCCGTTGATTTCTTCACAGGACCGAAATGTATTCGTGAATAGCAACTGAATGTGATAGTATCTCTGCAGCTTTGTTATTGGGATTAAATTTGTCCTCTCTAACTAACTGCCCTGTGTGACCTAGGGCCTGTATCATGGAGCAAGGTTTGTTGGTTAGCTAGATAACTTGTTGGTTGGATTTAAGGTATGCCAGTTTAAATGAAGTTTATCTTCATTCACTTAAATTTGCTCCAGACTACCTTAAGTCTGACAAGTTATCCAGCTAAGCAAGAAATTCAGTTTCATGATACAGACCCCAGGGTGATTATGATTATTATTATTGCTGCTGTTACCTCTATTTGTATTGTACACTTGAACAATTTAACTTGATTTTGAATGTCTGTACTGCAGATATTGATACGGATCATTCGGTGGTCTTTATAAATGCACTACAGGAGACTTTAAAGTAGAAAGAATTTTTCTTTTTTCCTCTTTTTGGTCTTTTACTGCAGATAGTTGACAAATCAAGTCCTTTTCGGGAAATATCATTGCCCACTAGATGGCTCCCTTCCTGTATGTATAATATCAACAAGTTTGGCTTACAACAGGATTTCTGGCTAGCAGTTCACTGGAATCAGTAAATAAAACATATTTGCACCAGGTGCTGTCATTTGACTACAGAATTCATCAGTGTTTTGTTTGTCACCAAGAACTAACATTTAGACATTCCTCTTGAAAATGTTGAAATTTTAATTGGTTGTGCTTCATGGTTGGCATAAATGGAATAATCAATGACAAAGTATCCCATGTAGTCTGTAGGTCAGAAATTAATGTACAACATTTCATTTTTCAGCAAAGATGCAAAACATAAAGAAAGAAATGACAAAATAAGGGTACAAAGTCAGTACTGTTTGATCCATGCATTTTCTGTACCTGCTTGTCCTGTTGATGATTGCAGGGGGTCTGTAGCCTACAGGTGCAAGGCAGGGAACAACCCAGAATGGGGCACCGACCTATTGCAGGGCACAAGTCAGGGAACAACCCAGGATGGGACACCAACCTATTGCAGGGCACAAGGCAGGGAACAACCCAGGATGGGGTACCAGCCTATTGCAGGGCACAAGTCAGGGAACAACCCAGGATGGGACACCAGCCTATTGCAGGGCACAACCCAGGATGGGGCACCAACCTATTGCAAGACACACACACCAATGGATAATCTGACAACACCAATTACCCACAACGTATTTTTGGCCTGTGAGGAAACTGAAGAACCAGGAGGAAACTCCCTGGCAACATGGCAGAGAACATTCAAACTCCACACACATGGAACCATGGCAGAGACTCGAACCCTGGTCCCAGAGGTGTGAGGCAACAGTACTAATCACTGCACCACAAAGCCGCCTCTCCCGCATAGCTCTATGTTCCTGCCGCCCAGGGTGGCTGGGCAGCGTTCCTGTGTACGTGGCCATTGGCTTATTGAATGTCGCAGAAACCCCCAGTTCTGTGGTGTGAGGTGTGTGCTGCCACACAGGATGACTGGGCACTGCCACAGCGTTCCTGAGTGTGTGGCCGTTGGCTTATTGAATGTCCCAGATACCCCTGAAATCCCAAGAATTTCCCCCAAAGCACAGGTCCTTCCTACATGCCCCCCCTCCCCTTAATATCAGGCATTTCCTACAGTTAATGAGGACTCTGACTTCTTTTGTTTGTGTGAAGGTGCAGCATCACTCAGTTATGTATTTCACCTCTATGAAGTAGAAAATGTAACAATACTTGTAAAAGCTGCTGTCAGGATGGGACCAGTTTGTTCCCCAGACAGCTTTGTCACCCCCTGCATCTAGAACCTACTCCTCACACACTGCCAACCTGTATAATTATATAATTAATGATATTTAATATATAAATAATAATAACCTCTATAATTATGTAGAATTACTGGATTTATTAACTGGTAATGTGAAAGCCAATAAATGTGTTTTTACCGGAATGTTCTGAGTCCTACTTGTGACACATAACTCTGAAACTACACCTTTTCATTTATTATACGTTCCACTGCATGGCCATTTGCACAATCTTTCCCCATCAATTAGGTGGATACCCATTTTTCTTTGGATATGCCTCAATACCAATGTCTGAAAACGTCATTTGTATTATTTACACTCTTCAATTGACTAAATATTTATATTTTATCTATTATGTTGCGAGAATTTCCAGGTATGCCCTTGAATACAAATATTTACTCAGAATAATTAATTAAATGATTATAGAGTGACCTCAAGGTTAACTAGCTTTGGGTTACGGAGAGGTACTTTGCTGTTTTTCCCCTGTTTATCTCTTAAAATAAAACGTGTGCAAACCGATTATTGTGATATTCGAAGAGCAAACTTCTTGCTGCCGGAGCACTTTAGGCTTCGCTTACAGCATCATCCGTCAGTGATTGCGTCATCGGGGATGAGGTCATGGGAGCAATACGGCTGCATGTAACACAGAACAGCCCTTTCTCCATTTCCTCCATCTGTTTTAGGGCAGCCAGTATCCAATCCACTTTTATCAGTGACATCCCGGGTTAGTTCATAGACTCTTTCATCACAGGACTTCCCCCTCCCTCCCACCCTCCCAAATCCCCGAGTTAGGGGGCTTTTACAAAGCCATACCAAGTGTCTTTCCTGAAGCGCAAACTACAATTATTGTTTCAGTTGCATTTCATGCGCACATAGCAAACTACATTAACGAGGTTATATTCGATAATAACTAGAGTATATACCGCGCAGTGCGTTTGATATTGTTCTGTCTTGTTTAACGTCAGGTGACAGCAAGTTACTCTAGGTGACGTAAAATGATCTCTTCAAACTGCTTATGACGTTGGATTTTCGATCTCCTTAAACCGAGCGCTCCGAACCGAAATGTTTATCTTCGTTGGTTTTATGGTGAGTAAAACAGTGTGGAATTGGGGTGGGACCGTTATCAGTGTCTGAAGTAAAGAGAGACGGGATGAGACAGGCGTCCCAAAAGCGTATTACTCAGAGAGAGACCTTCCAGCTAGAGTCAGCCTCAGGGATTACTGGAGTGACTAACCAATCAAGCTTACACCTTGACATTTTAAATCGATATTCGTTTATTCTAGAGGTACTTCCTTATAAATTATATATATAAAAAACTGCAATTCATCATAAGTCGATATGATGATATCCGGACCTGTGAATTGGAGTGATGCATGGGACAGCGTCGGGTGTGGAGAAAACTCGAAAACATTATTAGTTTAGCATGTACCTGGGAGCAAATATCAAGGACAGATATTAATCTAGACGGGAAAGGAGATGTCAGCTCAAGGACTCTTACACAGTGTCTTCTCATGCTCGTCCCCGGCATCCAAAACTTTGTCAAAGCGAAGACTACGGCAGACAAGAAGTTTGGATCCCGCTATAATAAGAAACTGCGGCACCGAAAGCACATCAGAAGAATATGACAATCTGGAGTGCAGAGCTTTGGGATCACGGGAAGCAGGTGTTTGTTCCTCGCACCCAGAATATCTGCCTGGCCCCAAACTTGAACATCGCTCCAAGGTGTTGAAGCTGAAACAGCCGATTTCATCTTTTTCCAGTCCGTCTAGTCCCCTGGACATCTCACCGTCTTCGGTGTTTCAATTTGACTACGACCCTAGGGTCGTGAAGCGGAGTATTCCTTGGGATCTACCCTTCCTCACAAAAAGCCAAGCGGCTAGTCCACCGGGAAGTTCGACTTCCATCTTTTCGCCAAGAAAGTGGCTTCAGAAGAAATTGCATCAATCCAGCACCCAATCTTCTATTGTATGGCGATCCGAAGTAAGTATTTTGCAAAAATTAGGCTAGTTAAGAAACAATCTGCATGCATTGCTGAGACGTACAAACAAACGCATGCTTGTTTGAGCGAAATGATTGTTATTTCAAATGAATCCCCAAAATTCACGTATCACACGCTGGCTCTCATGTGTGATCGGTATTTTCCCAGGATAAGCTGTCACGCATAATCCTGTGCACATAGAACAAGCTGCTATGCGCTAAATGATCTAATCTCCATTATACACCCTGCAAATAAAAATCGCACACATGGTTTTAATTACCGGCACCACATTTAAGTACCAAGTTGGGATTCAGCGGTTTCAGAAAATGGGACGATGTATGTACATTTAAGTGAAAAAGGAGATTTTTTGCATTAAAAATAAAAAATCCTGCGACCATGTAAATAAAATCGTTTCAAAACACACTCGGGAGCTATTTTTAGTGAAAGTCTCCGGGGCCACATATCTGACAACATTCCAGTCCGTGCCCTGATTAAATGGTTTGTGTTTCTCGTTTTTCGGCAATAGCATCACTCCAAGGAAATGGTCATTCTCTTATCCTCTTTGGCATAGTGTAAACCAAACTTATTATTATTATTATTATTATTATTATTATTATTATTATTATTGTGCCCAGAGCAACACGTTCAGCGGTTTTGCGCGTATAGCAGCTGTCTCTTGCTGTGGGAACAGGAGGCAGTTATTGCTGTAAATGCCTTGCCGCTAAACTGTGCCGTGGGAAGCACATAAGTGATACTGAGAATGAATGTTTTGGCAGAAGTGTTGCAATAAATGGTACTTGGGATCGCACATTTGCTTCGGTCAAGCTACATGATAGATCTAAAATTAGCTCCAATGACAGATGACAAATGTAAGCGTGGACTCTGTGGAGACTAAAAAATGAACAGGTCATTTGACATGAATTTAATAAAATTAAAAAAAAAACACTGATTAAAACAAGGTATCCTAATATATTTTCCAGTCAAGCTGATTCTACATTCGCAACTATGCCATTTGAACATGGAACTATATGTTAATTTCCCATGCAGTTGGGACATGACAAGTGATGATGAAATGATCTTCGATAAATTCCTCATTATATCAGGGCCAATGCAGTACCTGCAATAACGTTTTAGTACAATAACCTGTAAGCGGTAATTATGGCCAGCGCCATATGTGGGTGTGTGGTTGCGTCTAAGAAGTTTCCTTTGACGACAAACATCGCACGAGGTCATACGTCTCACAGGAGGGAAGACTGCTGCGCTCATGCCACTCAGGTCTGGTATAAACTGTGAAATTGCTCGGTTGTTAGGTAATATGCAAGTGGAATAAATGGGGAACCCATTATATGTATTTTTAATGAAGATGGTATGCAGTGCAAGTTTAGTTAAGTTTGTTTAGATTTTTTATTTTATATTTTACTTTGTGTACCAGAATATTTTCTGTGTTATTTAAAATCTGATGTCATATTTAAACATATAGACATATGATATAAATATTTTAAAGACTTTGCCCAACTATTCTATATTTTTGGGGGTAGATTATATTAGTAAATGGAATATGTTTGGTGAGGTGGATTGTGAGGAATCCAGTGCATTTAAGGATTCCACAATTTCATTTCTGATTGTCACTTAACCTACTTTCCCCCAATTTAAAAAGGTAAACAGTTGTCAGTAGTCCTAAAAGAAAGAGTGACCACTGGTCTTGCTACAAAATTGCACACAGGATGTCCAAAATCAGACCAACTTTTAGTAGTGCAGGAATATTTTTTTTTTCAGTCAAGTGGCTCTGCTGTTGTCCAGTGAATTAGCAGAAGAGATGAAAGCATGGCTGGTTACCAATGAAAACATGCTGCAAGATCAGACTTTAACCGTAATTAATTCTAACCCACCATATGTGTATTTACTCCCCTTGTTGTCTTTGAGTTTTCTTTTGTAACAGTCTCATCATATCTGTATATCCAATGTACTGATATATAACTCCATGCATTTCGATTTGGCTGTTATCTACGGTCAGATTTGTTACTTGATTACATTCAGTTTCAAGGCTATGTTGCGTATATATATAATGTTTACATTATATTAAAAATGAAACTTGAATATGTAGATTGCAGAAAGTTAGTACACAGATGTTTAAACATTTTGGCAAAATATGACTAAATATTTGGTAGAAGCACCTTTCATGTCAGTTACGGCTGTGAGCCTTTCTCTCTCAGCTTGTGCCAGCTGCATGCCACGCTTGTTTTGCCATTTCGTTTTGATGCGTTTGTGTCCCATGTTGGTATGGTCGTGTTTACAGAGAGCAGCTGTTAAGTCTTCCCATGAGTTCTTAACAAGATTCAGGTCAGGGCTTTGACACAGTGGCCACTCAAGAATCAGTGGGTCAATGTCCCTAACGAAATGGTCGGTAGTTTAATTCAAATGTTCAAGAATGAAAAATCTCTTGCAAAACAGTCTCTGCTACCAGGATGTGCTTCTGCATTCCAAAGGCATTTTCTGTTATTTTGTATGATGAACACATGTCATGTGTGTGTCTGTGGGTGTAAAGGCACAAATATGCGTACCAGGCTGCAGAGATACTTATCGTAATAGTAAGGGTAATAAGCCTGTGTACCACGCTGCAGAGATACTCATCATAACAGTAAGGGTCACAGGTCCGCGTACCAGGCTGCAGATAGGCATGAACTGGAGATGGGCATGAACTGAATAAGCTTAACACATAAATGTAGGTATTACATAGGACAGGTGGGCATGGATTTGGAAGGATGGAAGCATGGGCATTGATACTAGCCACATCCACAAAGACTCCATGCCAGCCTAAAGATGGTTGACACGAGTTCCTTGGATTCTCAATATAATCAGTTCTGTTTTTACGCTGGGAGTCAAGTGGTGTGTGTGACATTGGTGCCATTAGACAGTGCCTGTTAGAGCTCAGTGGTACCTCTTTACTTGCAGACTGTGAAACTATGAAGCTACTGCACTGAGTAGATGATGCACCTTAATGGATTAGTTCCTCAGTGAGAGTGATGTGGATTGTAGAGTACATTTGTGAATGCCTGGGTTCATGGTGGCCCTCTGCTACATGCCCCGGAGTCATGGTAGCCCTCTGCTACATGCTCCGGAGTCATGGTAGCCCTCTGCTGCATGCCATGGAGTCATGGTAGCCCTCTGCTGCATGCCATGGAGTCATGGTAGCCTTCTGCTGCATGCCCCGGAGTCATGGTAGCCCTCTGCTGCATGCCCCAGAGTCATGGTAGTCCTCTGCTGCATGCTATGGAGTCATGGTAGCCCTCTGCTACATGCCATGGAGTCAGGTAGTCCTCTCCTGCATGCCATGGACTCATGGTAGCCCTCTGCTGCCTGTACTGGAGTCATGGTAGCCCTCTGCTGCACGCCCTGGAGAGATTTCAGTGATGCAGTTTAATCCATAAAACAGTATTAATCCAGCATCCAGCTGTAGTACAAAGGTGCAGTGTTTCTGCTTCCGGAGTTCATTCTCCCTTGAAATGATGACCAGTCTGGCATGTTTTCTGATGCATACTGGATATGCACTACCATTGCTACTGTTCTGCAATCATTCTAAATGTTGCAGTCATTTTTTTTTGGTGAAGGATGTATCAGCTCTGTCAGTGTTACTGATTTTTTGGTGTCGAAATGACACCAGACATAATGGCTCAAAAGAAAAGTATAGCCCTGCATGTTACTAAGACCTGAAAAATGGTCATAAATGAATCTCCTGTTTCTCTGAAGGTGGAGCTGAGATGAAAAGCTATATGTTGGGATGAAACTGCTTGGCCACCAGGAAAAGGATTCTTGTATCTGGCTTTGATTAATTATGTGTTAGTCATCACAGACTGTGTGTCTGCTGGTTCCTGGTCCCCAACTACAGACATACATACACATAACTGCCTGACAGTCTCGTAAGAAGGTAGAGAATAAGGCTGGAGAGCTCTATTGAGGACTACAGTGCAGGGTTTTGAGTTTTCTTTAAATTGAGTTATGTCCGGTGAAGTTAGCTCCTCCCCCTGTGTTAACTGGAATAAATGAAGTAGAAGTCAGGAACACTGAGAAGCAGCTCGAACCTGTTATGCGCGGCTGAAGAAAGGGCTTCGTGGGAGAGACGGCTGGGCTGCTTAAGCTGCTGTTTGGAGAAGCAGGAGGACATGAGCTGATGTGGAGTCAGAGCCTCTGTGCTGAGAATGGCATGAGGAAGCGGGCTCCGAAGTCGCTGCAAATCATACTGAAAAGCTGTGAACAGTCGATGGCAGACTGAAGGGGTTTGTGTGACTTTGGGCTAAACCGGTTTTGTCTGGTTTAGTTTAATGTTCAGGTTTCTGTGAAAACACCTCTCGCAAATATGTGTTAAAACTTTGGCAATAAAACATATACTTATGTGAAAAATCAATTGTGCTGATTATAATTCAACAGCACTCAGAATTCAAACGAATGAAAGGTACAAACTAGCTTACAGAAACAATGGTTTGCTTTGATTGAAGCCTAATTACTAAGGAAATTAAGAGTCAAGTGGTTCTTGGTGAGTCAATGAAACTTAATTTTCTGTTTATATCTGGTCAGGAAGTGACATTTGTTAAATTGAAAAAAAATCCTGTGACAAAAATCAGCCTTTTCTGCTCAAATTAATTTCCTAAGAAAAATGTTAAAATGTTAGATTTATTATTTACAATTAGTCATTTAATAATTCTTAATTTTTTTAGCTAGTCATCAACAAAGCTGTATATAGAGTGCAGGTTTTATGTGTGTAGGCTGGGTAGGGGTTAAGGTTGTCATAGTTTAGGATCAGGATTTTTCCCATAGAAATGAAATTATGGTCTCCAGAAAGATATGATTAAAAATGTGTGTGTGTGTGAGAGAAAGAGAGAGAGAGAGAGAGAGAGAGAGAGCTGAAACCATGAATAGGACAAGTGGGTACAGAAAATGGATGGATGGATGTATTGATGGAAGGATGGACAACGTATTATAATGTTTCAACATTTCTTCGTCTGTTTGTTGTTGTGCAAATGCTACTGAAACATTTCAGAAGTTATAGCGTAAATAATAAATTATAATATATATATGGCAGAAGCAAACCAACCAAAGATTGGAGACTCTTTGGAGAGTGCTACGTTTGGAGAGTGCTACGTTTAGAGAGTGCTACGTTTGGAGAGTGCTACGTTTGGAGAGTGCTACGTTTAGAGAGTGCTACGTTTGGAGAGTGCTATGTGTAGAGAGTGCTACGTTTGGAGAGTGCTACGTTTAGCCATGTGCCTGAAGAGTGGCTACTAGAGATGCAGCAATTTGTCACAATGTTTAGAAGCCCCTCCTCCCCTTCCCCAGCTCAAGATTCCAGGAGTTAATCAATCTGCAGATTACGACCAGAAAAGTCACTGGCCGTAGCTGAAATTAGTACGTAGCCAAATAAGGAAATGGGAGCCAGCAAAGGAAAGCAAAGAAGGTGCCTATTAAAATGCATTCTACTGTGAAAGTGAAACTGTTTAATTACTATTTTAGGATAAGTTTATTCAGATTCACTGGTACTATGTGAGTCTAAAATCCACAGCTTGGTGACCAAGTCATTTACGTGTTGGGCATTAAATATTCTTTTTAGTAGAAAGCAAGTCACTGTCTGTGACAGATCTGTGAACTAACTGAATATTTTGTGGTGATGCTGTTATGATTCACAGATTCTGTGAATCTTCTTTGCTTTTTTCCAGTTGGATTATAATTGAAATGACTCATTTAAACAAACTATGGTATTACTTTGCTGTACTCTAGTCGAACAGGGAGCCATTTTTTTGTCTGGAGAAGACAAGAGATGTGTTGTATTTGCAGACTTAATACAGTTGTATTTATTTTAGCTGACTTTTTCTCTGGGTGCGTATGCTGTGCTGGCTTTGCAACTCTAAATGTATATCTAACAAGTAAAGAGAGCGTGGGGCAGCCGGCCGCCAAAGCTGCCTTGGGGAATGTTTGGAATAGCGTAGTGCCATTTCCACATCTGGCTCAGACAACGCTGTCCTACTGCTTTGGATTTAAAAGCCTAGGTTAAGTGAAATGACAACTGCTGTCGAAGGCAGAAGCTGGCCACTAAGAGAAACGTGATTGCAGATTTCCAATCTGGTAATCTTACGTGTTGTGGAATGGAACTGTCAAACTTGATAAGTTGTAGGCCGTGTGTGAAAGGGGAATAATCAGCGTCACTTCCTAAGTGAAAAAAAATACTGCCTCACAAGCTGATGTTCATCTGTTCATCTTAAGTGAAAACAGAAAAAACAAAATGGAATGAAACTGTTATAATGAAAACTGAACTCACACTTAAAACAGAAAGCATGTGGAATAGGATGATCGACCATGAAGACTTCATATAGAAACATTACAATTTTCCATGGAACGTCATGCGTTTTAAGTTTCGAAGGATCGTTGCCTAGCCCCTTCATTGGTTACAGTGTATGAAGCTTGCATGTTGTCCCTGCATTGCACAGGTTTCCTCTAGGCACTACTGTATGTTTTATGGCCACAGTTGACAAACAAGTGGCTATAGTCAACTGTTATCTCTAAATCATATATAGTATTGTAATTAAGAAGGAAAATCCTTCCTATTCAACATGTTGAAGAGTTTTGCTCACCTTGGCACAGGGTAAAAATTCCTCTGTAAGTGTGAGCGTTCGTTCCTTTGATTTCAGGCCTCGGCACAGGGTGGAGATTCCTCTGCCAGTGCGAGCGTTCGTTCCTTTGA
>JAODLD010000040.1:25426030-25438389 GCA_026781065.1 Mormyrops boulengeri | reverse complement strand
ATTTATCACGTTATGGGGACATTGTGTCCCCATAAGGATAGGTATACCAGGTCACACACACACACACACACACACACTTTCAGTGGACAATTTATTATGTATCCAGATGCAGTATCAGGTAGGCCCCCCGTTTTTCCCCAGTACCAAGTACCAATCACTGGAATAACCAGTGATTTCAGAGATGTTTTCTGTTGACCCCCCTTGTGTTGAGTTTGTTTTTGCACTTTTCTGTTGGCTTTAATGAGTCTGGCCAGTCTCTTCTGTTCTCTCCCATTAACAAGATGTTTTTTTTTCCTCACAGAACTGGGTGTCCTTTATTTATCACTCCATTCTCATAAACTCCAGACACTGTAGTATGAGCAAATCCCACCAGGGCTCTGTATCTGAGGTGCTGGAGCCACCACGCCCGGCACTGTCACTCATGCCAGCTGTAGGACTTACTTAGATCACGCGTCTTGGCCATTATAATGCTGAGTCACACAATTAGTGAACCTCCTGACCCAGTCAGTGTGCTGCATGTATCCAGTTACTGCCACACAATTTGCTGTTGGGAGGAGCAGGGCTGTTTGTGTTATCTAGCAGGTGTAGCTAGTAAAGTGGCTACTGAGTGTAGATATGAAATGGAGTTACTGAGTGTATATATGAAATACATCTTTTGCGTCATTGAATGAGAGACCCAGGAGGGCACAGCAGAACCTCGACAAGGAGAGTAAAACATGAAGCAAAATATACAAAACATCAGGCTTTTCGAAAGAATACAGATGGATGCAAGGTTAGGTACATGATCTAAATAAATGAGAGCCAGGACTACTGGATTTAGGCACGTTTCACAACAACAGTGACCACTGAACAAACAAGGCACAGAATATTGGGGTAAGACAGCAAAAGGAAGGAATGTGGAGATGGAAACGCATGTCTCGTAAAAAAAGGGTGCAGAGTAATGGAAGACAGAAAAACTGACATAAACAAATGCTGGGAATGTTGGTCATTGTCAGGGTCCAACAAATAAATACAAGAGTAAACCTGAGAATCTGCATGAAACTAGAATTAAATGAAATTTGTCCTGCCCAGCATGAAATACTACAGGCAGCAGGGCCAGTCTAGTCTCCCACAGCGTTTTAACCATGACTATAGCTCTGCTAATTGCTAGCAGATCTCACGGCTCTTATTACTCTGCGTGGCGTGTGATTAATTAGCCTGTATGCCTCAGCCCGGTCGTCACCTCGCTGGATAGTGCCCGTTGCTCCTGTGCATAACTGTGCATCTTCTGCCTGCTGGAAGCTGCAATAAGTAAACAAAAATCAGTGCAGGTTGCATGACTTCTTGCTAATTAGTCCAAAGCACCATCTTCATGGGGTTCAGCCTAGTGAGCATGTGAGCTTCATGCAGACTGTCATGGATTTTTGTTTTTACACTCTTGTTGTAGTAAGTGCATTTTTGATGGTTTCTCAGTTTAAAAGTGATTTTCTCTTTCATGTGTGCATTATTTCATTCTCCGCTTCCATACAGTGTCCATAGTCTCTTCCATACAGAGATATATTGTTTTTTCAAAGCAAGTGAGATTAAGAATCTTAGAATTTGAAGCAGCAACACTTTAGTCATGAGTATGATACTATAACTGCTGAACTAGTATTAAAAGCAGCTCTGATGACTGAGAGCTAAGATTGCTCAGGTCTCTACCTTCGGGAAGACCAAGTTCAAGCTAATACAGCTGGAACATCCATCCTTTCAAAATATAAAAGCCAAACATTTTTTTCGAATCTAGAACAATACAGTAGTGATACTTCACATTCATCTCCATTGGAAAATTGTGTTTTCACCTACTCCATCTTGTTCTCCATGAGACACACAGACTCATATACAGGTGAGCACAAGCTTTGGGGTGACAGCGCCAGGTCAGACAGCAGGCGGCGCCCTTGGGGCTGGAGGCTAAGGGCCTCACTCTAAAATAACTTGCCTATGGATTCTGTTATCTAAGGCCAATCTTGTTATGAGGTCGGATGGCACGATGTCTTGGAATCTATCATAATGGGTGTCTTTATGTGAAAATGGCCCCATAGCAGAAACCCTCATACCAAGAACTTTTCTCCGTGGCACACCAGAGTCCATTGGAGTCAAATTCATTTACCGGTGGGCTCTGTGTTTTGTGTCTGCTACTTTCCATTGTTATGTGGCTGTTCATTCCAGTTCATAATCCTGGGTAAAATGGTTAAATTAATAATTGCAAATTACTACAGCAAAATAGAGTGCACTGTAGAAGCAAAATGCTAAATGGCTATAGCGCTGAGGTATACTACGAAAACCACAGAAATTACTTATTTTTATACTCAAGAAAGAAGAAAAAGTTCGGAGGCCTGTGTTCCTCTTGAAAGTACCTAAGGCACACCTGATTCAAGCTGCACAGGTCTCAAAATTTACCGTTTTCACAAGAATCCACCCAGAAGCCTTTGCTGTGAGATATCCATGCACAGATTCAGATTCCGCTACACATATCCTCCCTGGAAAAGAAACAACCAGAACAGCTCTGGAGGATAGACTGTTAGACCATGATGTGTCACAGATGACTGTAAGGTCCCACCATAAAAGTATCAACGTGTAGACGTAAGAGGGATATGACTGGCCTAGTAACAATGCTATTTCTGCTTTGAATTATATCTACACTCGTTACCACATCTGGAAATAGTTCACAAATACAATGCTGAGAGAAAACAAAGAACACAATCACTCCAGCATACCTTTCATAGCATATGCCTTTGTTTTTAATAACATATGCGGACTATTATGCATTCTGTATATCCATCATAACCAGGAGCCTATTCACTCTCCCTTTTCAGAGACACCAACCTTATTCATGTAGTCCAAATAAAGACAGCTGCCAGCTTTCTGTCTTATACATTAATTAGATCTTCATTAATTTAAGCGAATACGAGTAACACATGTGCTGGACTTAATGACACTGTAGTTCAGCTGCAACAGGTGCCACAAACCAACATGTCACACTCTGGTACATTATGTACTGCCTGTAAAATGACAGTGTGGCCAAGGTACTGCTAAGGAATTTTGGATTTGTCCCAAAACTGTTCTGTATGGCATCATCACAAAGCGTGTGAGTGACAGTATGGATGATCCCCTCATCATATGTTTGACATTACAGTCTAATGGACATACTTGCAGTGTTTAAGTTAAATGGTTTGCATGTCAGATCAGGGGTTCCTCTTTTAGATAGAAGAATCCAGGAGGTGTCACTGCTGAGCACAGTGATCTAGGCTGGGCCATCCTGTCCAGATGTATCATCAGTCTGTGAGGTTCTGAGCACCAAAAAAATCACCTACATAAAGACAGCAAGCAAGCAAGAGCTCTCTACAGAACAAATCTCAGGTCAATGTTAAATCTTTCCTGTGCAGATTATTTTTTAACCGGAAGCTCTTTGTGCAGAAATAGAACTCACAGTATGAACTTTTACAACAAATCGATTTCCTCCACTCTCTTTCACTTGCAGTCTTTGGTAGCACTAATGAAGAGTTTGAGCAGCAAAGGGGGGACACTTTTTTCTGGGTTCTTTAGCAAAGATGGAAGCCAGTAGAACCTAAATTCTTTAGTTTAGCATAAAACACAACAAACTATTTTCACATATTAAGAACATTAGAAAACCCGACCAGTCATTTAGCTTGCAGATTTTAATTTTTAATATATCTTCTGATAAAATTTGAACTGGTGCTGGTTATGTCCATGAACTACACTGTTTAGGGGGTGGGGGGGGTTTGGTGATTCCCAAGGCTCCCTGAGTGACGAAGGCCCTAAGAATTTGGAATATAGTTGGACTGGCCAGGGGTGCGAATATGATATGTTCTCTAGCGGTCTCTAGCAGAAGCCCTGATTCCCATTGTGACGCTGTTTTTGAATCAGTGCTAACAGTAAAGCAGTCATCAGAAATTACTTTGTCTGTTTCCCTCAAGATTTTCTACACTTGGATCAGGTCCCTTCAGTAACTTTTACTCAACACTAAGAGATGTGGTGCTTATAACCTCTCCTTGTACGGCAACATCTCAGGAATTCTGTCCGTTTGCTCTTCACTGAACTCACTTAAAATCAAAAAATATTCTGTGTGGTGACCAAACTTGCTCATAGTATGCCAACTGACATTTTGCAAGTGCATTGCTCAGCATGAGAAACACACTTTTTCACTTGAATTCTGGGTATGTGGGGAGTCTACAACAACCATAAAGCATCAAGTTCAGCTGATCAGAGGTTCCACATCCAGGAAGCTGGAGTCATAGTAAAGGCAGACCGCTGGCAATAGCGAGACACTGACTCTGCACAGAGACCACTGGCTGTAGCAAGACACTGACTCTACACAGACCGTTGGCAATAGCGAGACACTGACTCTGCACAGAGAGCACTGGCTGTAGCAAGACACTGACTCTACACAGACCGCTGGTTGTAGCGAGACACTGACTCTGCACAGAGAGCACTGGCTGTAGCAAGACACTGACTCTACACAGACCGCTGGTTGTAGTGAGACTGACTCTACACAGATCACTGTCTGTAGTGAGATTCTGACTCTAGAGAGATCACTGTCTGTAGCAAGATGCTGACTGCACAGAACCCTGGCTGTAGTGATAATCTGAGTCTGCACAGACTGCTGGTTGTAGGGAGACGCTGACTCTGCACAGAGCACTGGCTGTAGCGAGACGATGACTCTGCGCAGACCACTGGTTGTAGGGAGACGCTGACTGCACAGACCGCTGGCTGTAGCAAGATGATAACTCTAAACAGACTGCTGGCTGGGTCTGCCTGTGTGGCCCTATGTGTCACAAAGTGCTAAGCTAGCATGTCATGCCTTGCTCTCCACCCCCTCACATCAGGGAGGGGGGGCAGAGAGAATTCCTGCTGGACATGGTCTGCCTCATCTCCTCCTGTGTGTCTAAGAAAGAGGCTACGTTAAAAAAAAATATTCTGAGCTTGAATATCCCCTCCAGTTATATTCCAGTGACTCATTCATAAATATTGTAATATTTGTTGATTTTCTATTAGTTACAAGTTTGCTTTAGACTTGGGGGGGTGACTTCAGTATGTTTTCTGGTTTTTTTGTTACTTATTCCTGTATATTGGCATGACATTTTACAGTTTCACTTATTTTTTTCAACATCTGTACAAAGCAACTAAATATTGAGAAAATGTGCAAATGTGATGAAGTTCCACTGTCTGCTATGAGTGTGTCATTTTCTGACGTGGATGGGTGGTTCATTCCTCTTTCGATGAGCGGACCTTTAAAGCTGCCTCAGTACTTGCCGGGCCTTTGTCTGGATTGCATTACTTTCGTTGCCATGTTTGACAAATGCTACAGATGTGTGTATGTAAGAAAATGGTTGATTTTGAGCTACGCGTCATTTAAATAAACAATGTAAAATGTACACAAAGTCCTAGAGAACGAAGATAGCTTTCAAGCACAATCAGCAAGATAAGGAGTGTGGTATGCTGGCTCTAGGTTTTGTCGGAAACAGCAACTTTGCTCCTAGTTCAAGGTCAAGTTTGCTGACTATTATGAATATTAATGAAAGAAGTAATGCAACCTAAATCACTGTTATGATTCAATTTGAGGTTGGTTATGGATTGGATATTTTTAATATGACTGTGTTATTTATAATTAGTTATTTCATTACTAATAATACTTTCAAATTAATACTCATGGTTGCTGGTTATTTCTGGATTGACCTTAATATTCCTTAAGTTTGCTATAATTAGTTTTGAGATGCTGGTTTTTGGTGGTGTATCTAGATAGATATAAAATGTCACCACTCCTTGTCAAGGACTGTGAGGTACACTCTTAAAACGTTATTGTCTAATAATAAGTCAACCTCTGTGTTTATCTAATCGCATTTTCTTACCAAAAATGGCTGCCTTGACCCTACCTGCTTCACCTGTGGAGGTTCAGCCATTTCGGAGGTGCTTTAAAAGGGAATATGGTGTGTTGTGCAGGTAAAACCACCACAGTAACAGTGAGCTCAGAGGACACTGCATGTTTTTATTCACCTTTACGGTCTGTCTTTTTCAAAGATGTTAATCTACTTTCACACCAGAGGAATAAGTGCTCTTTTTTAGGCTGAAAGTAATCCCTTGACATAAATTCGCCAGACTGAAGTGCCACACTGCTTGTTTTGCAGTGTTTGTGCTGTTAGTTAATTTTGAAGTATTAGGCTCAAACAAGTGGAAATTCTGGGAAAAGGAAAGAAAAACAATTTCTTTCAAAAGTTACAGAGCATAGGTATGCGATTGTGTTGTGGAGACTGCAGTAGAGGCCCGTGATAAAACAGGATGGCAAGAGAAAAGCTAGAGTTACCTAGTTTTGGAGATATCAGCTGTAGAAATATCTACATCTGTCTTCTCTTCAGTATATTGGGACTGAATGGCAATCTTTCTATAGTGATTAAAGCACCAAAAAATACATTTGAGAAATTCAACAGCAATGTGTCTTACTGGAAATCATGACCTAAAGATAATCCTTGTAGTGGGCAATTTCATGTAGGAACTATTTTCTTTCTACTGAACTCCACGCACCACCCATATCACTGCTCAGAAGTTAGCGCTGGGGCTCATGTGCTTCGTGATCACATGTAAACATCGATGGCGTCTTCCTTGCCTGAGCTCTGAAGTTAGCTAGCTCAGTGGTGTTAGCTAATGTGCTAGCTAGCAGTATCAGTTAGCATCAGTTACTAACAATGACGTATAGAAACAGTACTATCTCAGTTCATAGTAATAATAGGTTGATATTGCTAGGTCATATAGCACTTCTAAGCTAGCATCGATGTTTTCATCCGATCAGTTTGTCAGGAGCATGAGCACCCTGGTGCTAGGGTTGAGCAGATACTCAATATTATCGATAAATATTTCCTTTTTGTTTTTTTCCAGCTATATTGATAAAACAAAAAAATGTATGTGTAAAGAGTTTTCATTGTTAGTTACAACTAATTCTGTTTTCACTGGGACAAACGACATTATCCAACTGAAAAACAAACACATGAAAAATACTTTTTCCCTGCAGTTCTGTGATAAGCACACCCCACCAAAAAGATGGACCATACCACATATCCACTGTGCGCACAGCTAAACCCTAGGAAAATAAACATGCTCGTGTTTCTCATTAAAAATGTGTGTTAAAGCCTAGCTTCCTACCTTATTGTTTTTTTTTTGGGTGATTATGATTGTTGTTCGTATTCAACTCCATAATTTGGGCATCATTTACTTTCATTATACAATAATGACCACTGCCGGGGCACTGTTTATTTGGGCAATATTTCCTGCACCTGTTTCAAATGGGGAAAATAAAAGGTGCAAAGAAAGCTTTTATTGCGTCTTGAGTAGTTTTTGCCTTTGTCTCATGAGTTGTAAACACACAATAAAAAGGGCTTCATGTGCTACACCTGCCTTAGACTGTAAAGTCTTCTGTCCTACACCATAGAAACTGATGTTTTGCAAATATGTGTGAACCAAATATTGGAAATCACAGGCTGTATGTTTTAAGGCCATTTTTAACATTCCCTATGTATTGTTTGTAAATGTAAATGCAAAATACAGTATTTAAACATATTCATTCATTAATTGATTCATTTATGATCAGATAAATCTACACATTTCTGCAGCAGTAATCAATAATGCACATACTGTAAAGGCACCAGCCCAACTCTACCCAGTGCTGTATTCTGTTCAGTGATATGGTTGGTGTGTGGAGTTCCTACATGAAACTGCTCACTAAAATTGCCCTGGATTTTCTGGAGGTGAACTATCCTATTAATTCAAAATAAAAAAGTGTAAAACAATTCTCTGCTAGGCTGCAATCTAAGTACTGAATTTAAGTTATAGGAACACCGTAAATGTTTGACAGCATTTCGATTGTGTTTGCACGACAAAATGCATAGCAATAATGTTATGTGCACATCTGCACGATTTACATGCAGTTTGACCACAGACAAGCTGAGAAATATGACTCATCAATTAACTGGATCCAATACCACATTAATGTTGTTTAAAACATTTTTATTCTAATGTTATGCTGGGTTAGGGTCACAGAAAAACTGGAAAGCATTCATAGTGATTCTAAATTCACAGATATTATAACCCCAGGATTCACACCGGAAGATTTGAAATATAGATTGTTTACTAACAACAATAATCACCCAGACATAGAATATACTACAAATCAAGGCCGGCTCATCCCTTTAAATTATATAAGAACAATATTATGCAGTTTCAATAGAGGGTTGAAGAATGGTTGGGATGTGTGTGTTTTTATTATGACTTGTCACCAGTATGTATTGTTTGTTACTTACATTTCAAGTCCCAAGTGAAAACAGCGGTAGGACCAGAATCAACTTTGGAGTTTGCTGTTTGAAATGGAAGTAAACCCAGCATCAAACACGGTGACACCGCTGTCACTGGAAAGGACACTGCTGTCACTGGAAAGGACACTGCTGTCACTGGAAAGGACACTGCTGTCACTGGAAAGGACACTGCTGAATGCTGCAAGTCAAATTCAAATGGTTGTTGTCCAATATTGAATTACTCTGTGACTTCTTAGCCTATGTGAGTAACATTTCCTTTGACTTTCTTCTTTCTCAGTCATCTAAATGCAGTCAAGAAGAGCCATCGTATAATGCATTCATGCTAGGTGCTAATTCCTAGACAGTCGGCAGTGGTATTTTACTAAGCACTATTCAACAAGATGATGTATTGTCAATGAAATAGAATTCTGTATAAAATAAGTGATGTCCCCTCTTGACAAGAATCCAACTTGATTTCACAGATTGACTTATAAAGTACTGTTGTAAACAACTTAGATCAGACAGTTTTTAGTCAGTACGCTTCAGCCTGTCCAAATGCTTTTGCAAATTCCTAATCCTGGCTAACTCACTCTTGCATTGCTTAATAACAACTCATATAAAGTTTGTTAAAATGAAACTTGTTGTTTTATTTTGGACACTGATATTGAATGGCTCATTTCCTGTACTTCCACACCTGAATTTGATTTATTTTCAAATATGCTTTTAATGGTTTGTTTTGTGTAATTTGATATTCCACAACCAACAAGCATTTGAGGCAGCGCTTTCTGTCTTCCCCACACTGAAGGGAGTAACAACCGAAAAATGCACTCAGAAGAATGAACTTTTCCGCTGGGATATACGAGTACCATTGTATCGCATGGCTTACTTGAACACAATGTTTATCTAACTACTGTATTTTATTTATGTTTAGTTAAATATATAATACTTTTTACCCATTTAAAAAGCAGGATAATTTACTGTACTATGTGGACATCAATCAGCGTCAGTAATGTCCTATCTGAGATTGATCCATAAATCTCTAGTCGTAATTAATGTGGTTTACCTTTATGCTACTCAGGACTGCCACACGTTAACTTGGAAAGTCACTAAGTACAAAAATTAAGGAAATAATTTGCTTTTGGTGAATGTTTTGAATGAGTAGGCTTATTCAACTACACATAATAACAAGAATTAGAACAGGGTGTGTACATTGATCCTCGGGGCAGTGTGGGGTGTGAAGCGCACTGATGTCGCAGCTGTATCCATCCATCCATCATCTCCCGCTTCATCCGGGGTCGGCTCGCAGCTGTATTTGATCAATAAACTAAATTGGTGTCATCATACCCATTATAATACTAAGCCTACTGACTTACCATCACGTGACGGACTTACAGAAAGCCTGCCTACAATAACTGTTTATTAGCAGGTAGTGAAAAGTAGTTTTCAACTTTAACAAGAATGGATGTAATGTGCTTTTAGTTTAAGAGCATTTTAACGCACCGAATCAGTTCGATCGGTTTGTGTCTGCAATTGGATAAACAAAAGTAAGTGGAGGAATTTCGTGCGTAAATGGCCATCATTCCAAAAGTCTGCTCTTCTCAGAAATGTACTGATAAGGAGGCTTGTAAAGTCTATTATAAGCGGCCCTTTGAGCCTTTTCCTGTCCCCGCCGGAGCAGCGCCCCCCGGCGGCGCCCCTCGGCGGCGCCCCGCCTCGCTTTCCTGCCGCCGCGCCGCAGCTCCGCACATCTGTCCGCGCAGCCCCGGCGCTGTGGATGAATCGCTCACTCCGGCGCTCTTTTCTGAAATGAAGTGTGATTTTTTTGTAATGTTTTGAGATGAACATTTCTTTCTCCGACATTTTTCGCTCTCCGTTTTGGCGTACTCCTCTTTTTCGATACTATGGTTAAAGACTGAATGTATTGCGATTTGTCTACTGGATTTGATTAAGCTGTTGACACTCGCTTCTTCGCAACTTGTCAGTCCTATATGTGGATGTTTACTCAGTCATGGGAGACTCGGTATTCTTCGAAAAGCACATTACTTACCTTGTAAGTATTATTCACTATTCGATATCGTCCATCTAATACTTTTAAAGACATCTTTTCCGAAATGTCTCCAACTTAAAAAGAACCGCCATAGTATAAACTGTACTGTATTTATTAGTTGTATAGCAGAATGCTGAAATATTGCATGGAGATATATTTTAGCGGAGGCGTGTGTGTGTGTGTGTGTGTGTGTGTGTGTGTGTATGTGTGTGTGTGTGTGTGTATGTGTGTGTATGGGGGGGGTGGGGGCAAGGGGTCGTGGGGATAATTACTGGGGAGGCTTTTTCAACGCTGATGGCTGCACGTGGAACCTGTGTTTACATTTTCAAATAGTATTGATTTTTTGAAGCTTTATGAATGCTGCTTAAGTCGTTATAATATATGTAGAACTTGATATAGGACTACATATTTTTGTCAGCAAAAACACAAAATTCAATAAGGCTTAAAATCTCTTGACACGTTGGTGTTGCACACTAAAGGTCAGACTTCATTAAAGTGCTTCAGGTTTTACCTGAATGACCTTTTTCAAATGACCTAAAAATGCTGAGGAATCGGAGTTCATTAGGTCTACATGATGGTCTGTGCTCCTGGTGACTTGGAGTTCATTAGGTCTACATGATGGTCTGTGCTCCTGGTGACTTGGATTAGGTCTACATGATGGTCTGTGCTCCTGGTGACTTGGAGTTCATTAGGTTTACATGATGGTCTGTGCTCCTGGTGACTTGGAGTTCATTAGGTCTACATGATGGTCTGTGCTCCTGGCGACTTGGAAGCGCTGGCTGGAGGCTGCAGCACAGTTTTAGTATTTTGCTGTTTTATCACCAAGGAAAAAAAATATGCAGAAGAAATATGCATTTTATTTAGGTCCTAGGGCTGAATAATAATTTGCCTGCTTCCCAAACCAGTTATAAAACCTGTGTGGTATATCCCTGACATGTGTGTGTGCTGTGAATGGTGTGCAGGTTGACGCTGCTGGGTGGTGGGTATGTTTGTGGTTACCTCCCTGCTCCCCACATCACTTCCTTCCTGTAACATGCATTGAGGATTTCTCAAGGACAGGCCAGTGGCACTTAGTCATGCCCAACCAGATGAATTGCATTTTGATTTAACTCACTGCGAAGTTGCACGTAAGACAAATGGCTGCACAAATTGCCCAGGAGCTATTTGACAGCTTGTTCCGAGGATATGTGGTCAGAGTTTACGCTTCTGGGATTACACCCTGTCTAACACATCACCTAACACAATGGTCCTTTTCTTAATACTTGTCGCTGCTGCTGTGAGATCAGTAATGTCATAAGCGGAGACCTGAAACTTTCTAAGATGCGTAGACACCAGAAGGTTGTCCATTTAGGTTCAGAACCTTCTGTCTAGACCTTTCTTAATAAAATATCGATTATTATTATTATTATTCTTGCATAGCTTCATCAATGTTTATCATCCAACCCCCCCACCACCTTGTTTTCATGGAGAGGTCTGTGATGTGGGGCAGATACAGACCAGTTTGTGTTAAACTGGGCTTCTCCAACCTTCCAGCAGGGTGGGACCCTGCAGTAACCCCAGACAAAATACACATACTACACTCCAACTGAATGGTGTAAAGGCCCATTTGCCTGTGTTCTGGATGTAAAAGAGTTCGTAATTATCATTATGCTTATCATTATGCTTATCATTATGCTTATCATTATGATTATTTTTAGCATCTCTCTAGCATGCCAGTGATTAAAAATCATATTATTTTAGTAATTCAAATGTAGCAAAGCTGCTGGGTCAGGCAGCTGATTTAAATAGCTAATAGTTTAGGTGAAACAGTGAAATGTAAATGTTCCTCCTTTGAGCACCTGAATCACATTCTGTTGCACCAGGTGATGTCAAAGCTCTGTTAGTACTGTGCTTCAGGTGATGTCAAAGCTCCGGTATTACTGTGCTTCAGGTGATGTCATAGTTCCGGTAGTACTGTGCTTCAGGTGATGTCATAGGTCCGATACTACTGTGCT
>JAODLD010000040.1:25401867-25411895 GCA_026781065.1 Mormyrops boulengeri | reverse complement strand
AGCTGACGTCACACCAGTCTCTGCAGGGTATATTTCTGAGTATAACACTCCTACTCGTGAGTGGGATTGTCAGCTGACGTCACACCAGTCTCTGCAGGGTATATTTCTGAGTATAACACTCCTACTCGTGAGTGGGATTGTCAGCTGATGTCACACCAGTCTCTGCAGGGTATATTTCTGAGTATAACACTCCTACTCTTGTACTGAAACAACTGTAGGTGGGATCTTAAAATAAACACCACCAATAAATCAAACATTTAGTAAATGGCATTTTAAAAATGGATTTCAAGTTCTTAATTGCTGAAAATTTGTTTTTACCTGTAGTTTTCACATTTGTTACTAATGGTTTAAGAATGACAGTTAACTAAAAGTTTGTGCTGTAGCTCTCTGTTTGTTACTAATGGCATAAGAATGACGATTAACTGAAAGTTTGTGCTGTAGCTCTCTGTTTGTTACTAATGGCATAAGAATGACGATTAACTGATAGGTTTTCCCGTCAATTTGCTGGATAACATCCATGTCCAGACAGGGGACATCACGCAGCCAACGTCACTGCAGTCCCATGGAAAGATTATAACTTTGGCTTCTTGCTAAGTAAGTCAGTAAGCCTCTTTGCCACGGAGCTCCTATGACAGATCTGACTTAGTGGATCAAAGTAACTATAATCTTGTCAAGGCAGATTTAAGAGAAGGATTGCTCTGAGGTCAAGAATTTCATCGCAAATCCCCCACCCCCAGTTCTCAAAACTGACTGCTCCCCAGTTTTTGCAGAGATAAGGTATTCTGTCTTGTTTTTTCATGCTCTACCAAGTGTGATTTTCTTTGCTGCCATACACAGAAGTGAGACACAGTTTGGGATTTCAGAATCCTTCCAGAAATCCATACGTATGCGAGCCTTGTATGCCATATGTGTACCATGGAGGGGCAGGTGGGAGAGGGGGGCCTCAGAGCCAATGGCATGTGTACACTGCGATGGACGGGCATCATATCCAGGCTGTACCCCTGCTACCTATAAATTAATCAACAGAGTGCATCTGAAAAGCAGACATATCTTTAACAAGTTACTGAAAACAGATGATAAATATAGAAGCCTGTCGAAAATCCATGAAAAGGAGTGAAAACATTCTTTCTGTTGAGTGCGGGAGTGTCTCTGCTTAACATACAGGAGTAGAAATACCTTTCTCAGCCTGTGTTGTCCCTTTTTGGAGATACTCTGAGCAGGATAGTGATTGGATGACCAGCGACAACTGAAATCTGTCAGACTCAGGAGCTCTAGCCAAGAATCCGACTTGCTCAGCAACAGGAGTCCGTCTCTCTGTCTCAACAGCCAGTGTAGGTTTTCCCTGTTTTTTTTTAAGCATTGTTGGGATAATGAAAGGTTTGGTTTGTTTTCCATATGTATTTTTCATAATTCTTGAATTTCTGGGAACTATTTGTTCTAAAACGTTACTGTAAAGTTCTACCCGAGTCATAAGAGAAAGGAGGAACGTGTGCTGGCTGAGATTTGCAGCAAACACCACCCAACCAATAAGTCCAATAAGTGCTGAAGATGGAAAAAAGGTGGAACACTGTGGTTCTCCAGGGAGCTGGTCCTCACAGTGAGGACTGCCACATTGGACATTTACTTTGCTTTCATCAATGTGCTCAGTTGATGGGGCAGTGGAGGGCATATTGTGGACCACACAAATGACCTGCTTCTCTCTGGGCGGTTGGGTTCCAGAAAGGAGGTGGGCCGGCAAATGGGACTGATCACAGAGCCACAATCTCAGCTGGGAGAAGAGCTGAGCCTCATCTCCCCAAGAAGGCTAGTCTCCAGTGTTCAGCTTGATTTATGTGGGAACATCTCTAGATGACACCTGTCAGTAGCAGTGACACTTCCTGTGTGCAAATGCATTTCTCAGTGCTATAAGCTCAGTGGTGAGTCTGTTGGCAGTGAGCCCCAAGCCTAACAGGGTCGTCAGGTGTTTCCCTGATGTCCAGTCTGCTGTGTGCAGATTATTCACACTATAGCCTGTGCATGACATACTCAGTAACATTGGCGTATCACCAACATGTGTCACTGAACTCTACATGATCGAAGATGTGGTCTCTTTTAAAAGCCCATGACCTCAACTACGACACTCTGTAGAGGATGTGGGCCTATTTCTGCACTTTTGCTGCCAATTTTCTACATCTGCAGGGGAGCTGGACTGGTCTTGGTGACGTCGGTGTAATGGACAGTCTCTTTAACACTCCTCACTCAGCAGGCAGACCTCAGAAATCTGTCAGACTGGCCCACTTTTCCTGCGGTTGATACCTTAGCTGTCTGCAGGTCCCCACACGCATTCCCATGCTCACACTGCACCCTACTCACACTGTGTCCTGCTCACACTGCACTCTGCTCACACCGCACAATGCTCACACTGCACCATGCTCATACTGCACCACGCTCACACTGCACCATGTCCACACTGCACCATGCTCATACTTCATCATGCTCACACTGCACCATGCTCATACTGCACCATGCTCATACTGCACCACGCTCACACTGCACCATGCTCATACTTCATCATGCTCACACTGCACCATGCTCATACTGCACCATGCTCACACAGCACCATGCTCATACTGCACCATGATCACACTTCCCTATGCTCACACTGCACCATGCTCATACTTCACCGTGCTGAGACTTCACCACTAATGACACTGGAGTTTCGCTGAGACCTAGCCACATACAACCCAATTCTGATAACAACACCATTGTGAACGAGGTCATTGACATAGTTCCATTACCACTACACAGCTGACCATCATACATATTTTAGGTCTGCAAGTGGTCCTCTGAGAATTGGATAGTGTAATGTCATGGTTGTCTATACGAGTCCTACATCCCCGAGCAATTTAGTAAACCTATTATTTTGGTAGGTGGTGTGTGACTCAGTGGGTTGGGACTCTCAGTGGGCTGGGACTCTCAGTGGGCTGGGACTCTGTGTCTGTCTTCAGAAAACTGGTGATTTAATTAATTGTTGGGCCCTTGAGCAAGGCCCTTAACCCCGATAGTCCCAGGGTCAAACTGACCCCACTTTGTCAACTGTACAGTATGTTGCTAGATAAATAAATAAATGTAATGTTTTGCGCCCGATAGGAATTCTAACATGCCAGGTGCTTTTTGTCTGCCTTGTCTCTCGTCTTCTGGGTTGAGTTCCCTGTCATAAATGAACATTCCATTGGATTTATTAGTGACAGCTGTGAGATGTGAGTGGGGTCAGTCACACACCCTTGTGTCCTCCTTCACTGGCTTTAAGGTTTGCTTCTGGATCTTGGAGGTTCCTCTGAGAAGATGGAGTGTTGTGTAGCCACTGTGTGCTATTACCAGAACCAGTAACTGCTGCTCGGATTTGTTCAGATGTCCAAACATCATCTCAAAGCGTGTTCTACTGCTCATGTTTCCATTTCATTGGATTTTGGTCAGAAAATAGCAGGTCCTACACCAGCAACAGCCTTTGCAGACTGAACTGAATTATGCTTGTGCTTTGACATGCATGTGACACATCTGGCTGTCCACTCCTAAAATGACATCAAGTTACACGCATGGCTATTCTTCCGGGGAAATACATTGCAGGATCTGTATATGCCTAAGCCTAAGCCTAACCCTATCCCTAAGCCCAGAGTCAAAGGCAGATCAACAGATTAAGTGATCTGCAAACCAGAGATCTAATTAGACATCTTTGCTGTCAATAGGATGACTTCGATAAACATGCCTCGGCCAGCAGCAGGATGGTGGGATTTCCTGAACATCTCTCAGTCTATTAATTTTGCAGGGGAACCAGGACAAAGTGAACAGCCAGATATTAAGTTATCAAGTAATAAAATGTATTGAGTCAGAGTCCATTTGCTGATTTTTACTGGAGAACAGATGGAAAAGGTCAAACGTCTCACACCACATATTGTAAACAATGCAGAAATGGAGTGTCTAGAGGAATAACAATTTTTTGACTGTTGCAGGATTAATCAGGTTTTCTTATGCCTTTCATGTTTTTACAGTATATCAAAGGAATGGAGGTGGGCCAGGAAAGTCGGCCCAGCTGCCGCTTGACCCATAGGGCAGAGCAATGAGTGTCAAGGCAATTTAACCCCTGCTTGTGCTATCAAGTCACCTCAAGAGTAAATGTAGTACATTTACCGCTTTGCATTCCATCCACTGAACTTCATGTCTCCTTAGCAAAATTAGCCTGTAAGGGAAATATTTGCACACTGTTAGCGACACTTCAGACCCAAAAGTAGGGCTGCTAATCGCAGCCATACTGTCTTCTTCTTGAAATAAACGGAGAAACAGGATATCAGTGAGAACTTGGCTCAGGAAACTTTGGCATGCAGACATTTGGGTTTGCTTTTAATTAAAATTTATCTTTTGAAAAAATTGTAGGCCACTGAGAATGGGGGCGGGGGGCTGGCTTGGATTAAGGGTGGCAGGACCTTCCCTGGTCTGCCAGGATTTTGGAATGATTTATTAATAACCAAAAGCTGTTTGTAGTTTTAGATTTTTTTTTTAATTATGTCATATGTAAGATATTGGGATGTGACTTGGGATTGATCCAGGATGGCAGGAAAATGGGGGAGGATTTATGTCTCATATTACTCATTTTGAGGCCGAACAGCAAGTCAAAGCCAGCAGAAAAGCTCAGGCCAGCGGGATTTCCCCCCTTTTCTGAGTGGCCTGAGGGTGATTAATGAGGTTAGGCTCAGGTGCGTCAGCTTGGAGCCGACTGCCAGGCGTGACCGTGCCCTCGACAGCTAGTTGGTGCCCTGCGACTGATTACCGCTCCGAGACTTATTGCCATGTGTATCTCATGGTGCCAAGTGGTATGTTTTAAGTCTGTCGTATCTGAAATGTCACTCTGTTGGGATTTCATACTTTTGTGATGAAAGGGTTATGGGAAACTTCTTTACCTTTACATTTATTTATTTAGCAGACATTTCTGTCCAAACGTACAGGTGTGGCAGATAAAACATAACAAGGATACAGCCGACAGAACTGCTTGGCTGAGCTTTCTACGAGCGACCAGTAACAAGTGCAAGGTAGCACTGGAGCAAGAGCTGCAATACAACATTGTAAGAATCTGGAATCGGAAAAGCTAATCGCACCCTGAGGATGAGGATCCTGCTAGAAAAGGGCAAAGCGCAAGAGCATGCGGTGTTACCAAAAGCAAGAGATAACAGATGACGACAGAGCTGTTCAGGGATAGGCTCAGCTCTTTTATGACGACAGAGCTGTTCAGGGATAGGCTTAGCTCTTTTATGACGACAGAGCTGTTCAGGGATAGGCCCAGCTCTTTTATGACGACAGAACTGTTCAGGGATAGGCTCAGCTCTTTTATGATGACAGAGCTGTTCAGGGATAGGCCCAGCTCTTTTATGACGACAGAACTGTTCAGGGATAGGCTCAGCTCATTTATGACGACAGAGCTGTTCAGGGATAGGCTCAGCTCTTTTATGATGACAGAGCTGTTCAGGGAGAGGCTCAGCTCTTTTATGACGACAGAACTGTTCAGGGATAGGCTCAGCTCTTTTACGACGACAGAACTGTTCAGGGATAGGCTCAGCTCTTTTATGACGACAGAGCTGTTCAGGGATAGGCTCAGCTCTTTTATGACGACAGAACTGTTCAGGGATAGGCTCAGCTCATTTATGACGACAGAGCTGTTCAGGGATAGGCTCAGCTCTTTTATGATGACAGAGCTGTTCAGGGAGAGGCTCAGCTGTTTTATGACGACAGAACTGTTCAGGGAGAGGCTCAGCTCTCTGGGGTCGGCCTGGCATTGTGGCTGCATGTGTGATTTCACATGAATAAATACACAGTGTTTATGTGCATATTCATGTGCATATTCATGACTAAATATGAGATTCAGGTAAGCTGACGTACAACAATGTCAGATTTCATCTGACTAAGGACTACCCTTAGCGTGCTCTTCCCATCTCAGGATTTCCCACTTTTTTATTGCTATTTAGGACTTTATTCCTTTTTAACATCGAGCAACATGCAAAAAAAGTCCTCTGTCTCTGTGCCTAAGCAGCCCTAGACGACGACCTGCGTCTTACACATCTGCTCACACTGGGCCCATTTTTTTTTCCTGGTGGAATACAGCTTTAAGGATTTCGTTAATGATACAACCATTCAGGAATGTGAATGTGTATCCATAAAAATACGAGGCTGTATCTGAGCCCTGCTCTGCTGAAGCCATGGTCAGCTGCAACGATGGGAGTGTTTACTCAGAGGAACTATCTAGAAATTTTCCTTTTGCTGAGATCCACATAACCCTATTTGTTTATATATCTACGGTTCATTCCTATTATGTGCATACAGCGTACTGACTCATCATAAATATTTTACCAGTTTTATAAAATGATAATAAAGTCAAAGGTATATAGCTCGTAAAATTAACCTGACTCCAACAGCACAGGCTGACTTCAGCTTTTAATCCCCCACAACCACAGCAGAGAAATACAAAATGGAAAGCAGATTCGTGATAGGCTTTGAAAATGGTTGTCATGGCAGCCTGCAATCTGTATTGCTGAGCCTGTTTTCGATAAAATCTGTCTCCTTGAGGATCAATAGAGTGCAGAAAGGAGAAAGGACATACTACTCTAATGATGCAGTCATTCTATCTTTGTATCCATTTTCAATAGCCTCTTATTCAATTTTGTGGTGATTCAGAGCCCGCATTAAAAGAATAGGATAGTACTCTACATGTAGGATCAAAGGATCGTTTGGGATGCATCGTACACCCGAAACAGCACGCAGAGATGCACGTGCCTCAGGTAATTTAGTCATCAGTTCACCTGCGTTAAGCTCCAGGTCATCATGCGAACACGCAAAGAGCCTGTGAGTCTGTGGGATAAGGAACATAACATCAGTGCTCTGTGTTGCAAAAACGTGAGAACCACACACACCAACATGGGATGATGCCACAGTGTCCATTTTACTGATAGAAGAAAGCTCTGTACCTCATACTCTGTCCTGCTTTTTGGTCTTGCTTTAGCAAGAACAAAAGTCATACATTTATAATCTGTTCATGTATTTTGTTAACCAAGCCTGTCAGCACTTTTGGAGAGGGGGGAAATTATTTGGCTTTTACTTGGAAGGCAGTTTTCCATCTGAAGACAATTCACTGACCGTTGGTAAACAACTACAAATTAGACATGAATATCGTTTTCCTGGACTTATATAGTTTTTGCCCAAGTAGCAAACAAAATTAAATTCTGTACTTCATCCTTGGCCATAAGTGAAGTCTTTCTGCTTTTTGACTTTCCAACTTGCATATTCATGTCGGAGTAAAGTATCTGATAATTAAGTGATACATTAATCTGTATTGCATGCATAATGCTCTGAGTTAAAATAAAATAAAGACGAATCATTATTTACTGTATGTATATTACTGCTTTTTATGCATGTGCTTTTAATGACCTTAAAAAAATAGCAAGTGATAAATAAATGGCAACTTTATTTATAACGCACTTTACACACAACGCAGTTGACCAAAGTGCTACAAGTGTGTCAGAATAAGAGTAGAGTCAAAATAAGCTAAAAACCACATATAAAATACATTAAAATTAAGGTTGATAGAATAAAATAAAAATAGAACAAAAATGTCAACATATCATGCTGTTCCAAAGGCCAAAGTGAACAAATGTGTTTTAAGAAGTGATTTAAAAACAGACATAGAGGATGCTTGTCTGACATGAAAAGGCAGCTCATTCCACAATTTAGGTGCCACCACCGCAAAGGCCCGATCCCCTCTGAGCTTCCGACTAGTCCTGGGCACGCTCCGAAGGAGCTGGTCAGCCGACCTGAGAGACCGAGGAGGTATATATGGATGAAGGAGCTTAGAGAGGTTCAAAGGGGCAACACCAGACAAACACTGGTCATTTGTCATTTTATTTAATTAATGTCTTATACTCCACTTTTCTAATTAAGGGTGATGATTTCAGTCACTGTTAATATCTGTGTTTATACTCTGCCATTTTTTTTTGTATAATTGTAGAGATGGCAACAACTACATCGAAGTTTTTCAAGGGAGCTACGACAAGTTGCATGAACATGTCCAACAACAGATGATAGTACACCGCAAAAACAGATGGAGAGCGATGCTAAGATGGATAACCTTCTTGCAGAGATCACTCGCGTTAGTTCTACTTTGTGCAGTGTGGCAACGGATGTGACTACAATTAAAGAAGCCTTGAACGAGTTAAAATACACTATGAACGTCGTGCAAAACAGGCTAACGGAGGCGGAAGAACGTATCGCTAAAGTCGAGGACGTTGTCGAACGGCTGGAGAATGATAAAATGCTTACGACCCTTTGGAATCGTACAGAAGATCTTGAGAACAGGAGCCGACGCAACAATGTTAGACTGATTGGCCTTAAGGAAGGCATGGAAGCAGGGGGAATGATAAACTGTGTGGAAAAAAATTCGTCCAAGGGACTGGAACTTGAGCTAACCGACGAGTTCGAAATGGAGAGAGCACATCGCACAACCATCCCAAAATCAGCTGAGAATGAACCCCCGAAACAGATGCTTATTAGGTTCCTGCACTCCTCTGCGAGAGAGAAGGTCCTTAAAGTGGCGAGACAAAAACAGGGAATTGAGTGGGAAAGCTGTAGAATTTCTATCTTCCCCGACTTGTCTAGGGAGCTCGCTGAGAAACGCAAGTCATTCAATTCTGCTCGAAGAATGCTTCAAGGGACAGACATTAGATACACCCTTGCTTACCCGGCGACTCTGCGCTTTACATGGAAGGGCAAAAGCTCTGCATTTGCGTCCAGCCGAGACGCAGCGAGGTTCATCAAAGAAAAATGTTCTGGAAAGGACTAAATGGAAAAACACAGTGAACTGATGTGATTGTGGAGTATATTGTATTGCAGGTATGTTTGGAGGGTGGTGGGGCTTGGTAAGGTGTCGCCGGATAATAACCTGACAGATAACGGTAGACAGTCAAAGGCGCCCAACGGACCCAAATAGTGTTTTTGTTTATTTTATCGTGTATTTTTTCTTTTCCTTTTTTTCGCTTTAATTTCTCCGAGATGTCTCCATCTTTTTCAGGAATATTTGTGGTTTATTTTGGTTTTGCTTGTGAGTGTTGCAACAACCCATTCGATGCTGCGAGGTTAAAGCCTAAAAATCTTTTTGGGAATTCATTGTGTATTGATGTTACAGCAACTCATAGTTTTGTTCAGCTTATTACATGGAAACGATAGACTGGGTTACGTGTTTAATTTAAGACAATAATAATATGTTCAGTTAATTTTTTTCCTGGAATATTAATGGATGTGGTAATCCAGTTAAAAGAAGGAAGATACTGGCATATCTCAAACATAAACGGACAGATATCGCATTTATTCAAGAGACTCATTTGGAAGATGGGGAAGTTCAAAAATTCAGGCGAGATTGAGTAGGCCAAGTGTTTCATTTGTCCGTCTCAAGCAGTTGGCGGGGAGGGGTCATGATTTTAGTTAATAAGGGATTGAGATTGTAAATTATCAGTGCATTTAACGATGTTGCTGGATGGGTTGTTTGCATTGAAGCATTCATAAACGGAGTGAGGGTGGTGCTAATAAGGAAGACCCACAATTCATTAATGATGTGAACAAACTACTGGGGAATAAAGAAAGGCACATTATTTTAGTCGGGAATTTTAACCAGGTTATAGAGGGCACTCTCGACCGAAGTTTAAATAAACAGATCTCAATACCAAGATATAGAGCTGCTATAAACATACTAATTGAAGACATGGGCCTAGTTGATATTTGGAGATTGATATACCCAACTGAAAGACAGTATTCTTTCTTTTCCCACAGCCAGGATAGATTATTTTTTTATTTCAAAGCCCATGGTTGAACAAGTCATGGATTGCAAAATTGGTTCAATAGCATTGTCGGATCATGCATCAGTTGAAATGAGCACACGAGCGATAGGCTCGTGTGTCGCCTGCGCCTTGGCCGGCTCTGGCTATACCTGCACCTCCTGAGGCTTCTGCTCTCTCCTC
>JAODLD010000040.1:25387271-25401767 GCA_026781065.1 Mormyrops boulengeri | reverse complement strand
CATTCCAAAGCCACACCTGTTATGCCAACACAATGTTCCAACCGCGAGATTAAGATCTCATGGTCGACAGTATCAAACGCAGCAGTTAAGTCGAGTAAAATAAGAACCACACTGTCGGCGGAGTCACACGATAAAAGAATATCATTAAAAACTCTTAAAAGTGCCGATTCAGTGCTATGCATTGCTTTAAAACCAGACTGAAAAATCTCCTGGACGTTACATGCATTCAAGTGTGAAATTATCTGCTTGTGTGCTATTTTTTCCAAAACTTTAGATAAAAAAGGCAACTTTGATATTGGTCTAAAGTTTGCGGGTGATTTTGCATCAAGCCCAGGTTTTTTGAGTAGTGGCTGCATAACTGCATGTTTAAAATTTTTAGGAACCACCCCTGAGAAAAGCCTCATAAACAGTCCTAAAGTATCCCCAGTGGCAGTGTTCAGACAGTACATGTTTGCACACACCTGTTAGGGAGGTATTTGCAGGGCTCAATGATTCAGCCCATCAAATGCTCACTGCATTGTAGCCACATTTTAGCCGAGCTACAGATTTCAGGGTCCCATCACATAAATGACTTGGCTAAATGACCCAAGCTGCCCATCCTGGGCCAACATGGCGAGAAGGGCATGTGGAGAGAACATCCAGGAGAAGCTGGAATGTTGGTGATAGTGATAGTGATATCTCTGTTTAATGGGTCCTGTGAAGATTAACGATCTGGGGTGAGCTTCCCAATAATGACTGATAGCGGCAAATAATGAACAAGATAACAAGTGACACAGGTGAAGCACGAGTGCGATTCACGAGTGTTTCCAAAACATCATTATTCCAGGATTTATGAACAAACTTATTAGTACAGTATTTTGCTGGCTCCTCCCCAGCCTGTCGCTCGTAGGAAAAGCAGAGACTGATGGTAACAGGAACATCCATCCCATGTATGTCAACGGTGAAATATATCTTAAATGATTACTACATCAAACTTATGCAGATATAAAGAAAAATAATTTAGAAAATCAATGAAGCACATAGAAAAGCACACAAATACAACAACAAATTAACAAATTAATATCAAAATAAACTGTGTAAAGTGTGTGTTCTTTGGTGTGCGGTGTGATACCTCTCCTCTGCTACGGTTTGGGGATTCAACACTGGAAGTATTCGCTAAGAGGATGCCTGATGTCTCCCAATATCCAGCCACCAGCAAACACATCATCCTTTGCCATCTGACACACTGCAATGCTGCAGTGCTGGACCAGATAAAAACATCAGTGAACTCAATCAATCAGTCAATTTTATTCTGTATAGCGCATTTTCAATTTGAAATATCACATTGTCTCAAAGTGCTTTACATTATCCTTGCTCAAAGCCAGGCCACTTGGCCACAATGTCTGTAAAAAGTCATTGATGGTCACATATCACTTGGACATTTAGACCTAAGGCCAAGCAGCCTTGCTGAAGCCACGTGCATCACTGATGGTCTGCAGGAATCCACCAGTGGCATAAAATCTGAGCTGGGAGAAGCTGCACAATAGACTGAGGGCAACATTCCGGTGTGTTTCTCTTTTCAATTTATCCTGCCCCAGACCAAGGGGGATTATTATATCACCCCAGGCCAGCCTGTATATCTCTAAAAATTGTTCATTACTGAGACGGTCCAAGAGGTTCATGTCTGCCTCCAAAACAGTATTTAGACAAGCAATTTGGCTTCCTGGATGGCACCGTCTCAAATGTCATCTTTAGTTGAGTTGCACAATTCTCTGCCATTACTGGTTGTGAGAGGTGATTCACTTTCCCAGTTTAACGGATGTGACTGAACACAAGGCAGGTTTGATCCGTTAGCTCATTATGTACCAGGGTTGTACCAGAAATTATGAATTGTGCCCCATTCCATTCATGAACTGGAATTTGAATTGAATTGGCCACACCCTGCAAGATGTTGAATTGCTATGTATGATGTTGAGTTGCTGGGTACGATGTTGAATTGCTGTGTATGTTATCATGATGTGTAGGTTAGCACACTGTGTATGTTAACACACTGTGTCTATTATCATGCTGTTTATGTTAGCTCGCTGTGTATGTTAGCATGCATTGTATGTAATCATAGTGTGTATGTTAGCATGCTGTGTATGTTAACACGCTGTATATATTATCATGCTGTCTGTGTTAACATGCTGTCTATGTTAACATGCTGTGTATGTTAGTATGCTGAGTATATTAACATACTGTGTATGTTAGCATGCTGTCTATGTTAGCATGCTGTGTATATAATCACAGTGTGTATGTTAGCACGGTGATTATATTAACATGCTGTGTATATAATCACAGTGTGTATGTTAGCACGGTGATTATATTAACATGCTGTGTATAGTAATGTTTATGTGTAATTCATATTGAAATATTACTGTACTGTACTGTTACAACCACATGTACACTATATATTTTAATTTATGTGAATTCAGTTCCATTTTAATTCTACTTCCTTATATTCAAATTCAAATTTTTAAACCAATTATAATTGAATTCAAATTTCAAGGTGATTCTCAGTTCAGTTCTGAATGGTGCACTATGTGCTCTATGTACTCAACTGTATACAGGCTTTTTGCGCTAATTAATAGGCCGTATTTGAGTTTTATATCACAATATTAACATCGACCAATTTTTATTGCACTCAGCACTCAGCAGACCTAAGCATCGTGGTGGCAGGAATAAGATGAGGCAGGTAGAACAGATGGAGGAAGAAACATGGTGTGGGTGGAAAGAATGCTTTTTTTATTAATGTCTTCAAAAAGACAGTTGAGTGTTCGCACCTCTACCTTTCTCCCGGCTCAGTCCCTCACACCTTTCCCTCCTCACCGTCACCTCATGGCTGGACACTTTTCAGATGGGCGGTCACCACATGGAATGATGGGAAGGGGGCCGGGTCAGGCTTACCCAATGTCCAAGCCCCATGTGCTGAGTTATTATTATTACATCATTATCCTTATTATTCCCTTGTCCAAAAAAGGGCATCACTGTGTTTTTGTAATCTATTTCAGGCAACTTCTGTGTCTCTGGGCCTGAATGGTGGGCAAAAGTTCAAATAAAGAATAAGGTAGAAATGAACGTGCGGGTCAGCACATAATGTTATGGTGTTACGAACTTCTTCATGTAGGAAGGAAGCAATGGAAGACTTCTATATCTTCATTGATTGCATGTAAAGCAATTGGTTATGTATACAGGGGTCATACAGGGACATTAATGTCAAAAGGCCTCAATTTGTTACTAATTTATTCTGTTTTAGAAAATGCAGCAAAGTTATTTTGATTAAAGAAGCAATGCTAATGTGTTATTTGGTTAAATGCCCCATATTTTGTAAGGCTGCATAATTTATCAATATATGCATGTAATGGTGATTGCACTAATGGTGCAAATATCTCTCTTAAGCACTAATCACTGCATTACTAATGATTCACTGTATATAAACTGTGCTGATGCTTGACATTGTTTTATTCAATCAGTAAAGGCCCTTAGTGCCCTGTGACTTGAAATCTTCTGGAAATGCTTTGCTCCAAAAATTCCAGTGAACCAAAATAGCCTTAACCCTTTATGAAACAGTAATGCAGCGTAACCATAGCTGTTCCTGTCTTTAGAGCCTTGCCTTCCCTTCCCATACCTTCACTGCATATTTTCATTGTTGACAGGTTTCTCTATAATATGGCTAAGAAATCACAGGGTCTGACTTTAGGCTGGCTAATCATTCTCTCTAGTCAGATCTTTTCTGTGTTTGGGGATGGAAGTTGCCTGAGCCCTTCGGTGATGAGGATATTTGGATGACAGAAATTGCCAGAAAAATAGAGCACACAAGATTTACAGTAATATCAGGGAGGCTCTGAATTGATGTAGGTGCATAGATGAAAAAATTGGATTAGTTTATTAAGATGCTCCGGTTGATGGTCATCTGAGCTTCATTCTGAATCTTTTTACAAACTGAAAAGATGCATATTTCCACGTCCTGAGCTGATTCCAAATACTGAATGTATCTGGAAATGGTTGCAGCTCTTATCAGAGCACATGATACTGATTGAGACACGTTTTTTTTTCTCTCCCACAAGTTTCTCATTAGCATTAAATGGAGAGAATTAAATGGAGAGAATACAATTCTTGTATAATTACTTGGTTTAACTCATATGTTTTTTTTCTTTGTAATCCAATTTCATACTTAAGACATATGAATTTCTGAGCCAGGTGCAATTATGGGGTTGACCTTGTCTTTTCAGAGAATATGGGGGGGCTGTTTTTATTTACTACTCCAATATATTTCACTTTCTCAACATAAATTCCCCAATGCAGAAAGTAAGTATGACTGTTCATATAACTGGCCTTAATTCGTATATCCTTATAATGGAAAACACATTGTAGGCTTGAAATAAGCAGTAGGTAAATTAATAAATGTAAATGTGTGGTCATGTTTTATCTTGGTCTTAGTCTAGCATGCATTACTATAAACTCTCAATGGTTTAATAGTTTAATGTGGGTTAGGGAACAGACTTAAATGTATTTGCTACTGTGGACACACACTTGACTTAAATAATACAGACGATGACGTCAACTACAGGCACCTGCCTCATAATATAAGGTAGTTGTGAACAGTGCTTCTGTGGCAGCTTTTCACAGTTGGAACCTTGCATAGATGTCCTTCACATCAGGATATCTGCTATGTGTGTTGTGGTTGTTTGTGCCACAAAATATCTCGTGGGAGTTTTACTTGTAGAAAAATGTTCTGAGGGCAGAAACGAAAAATGATTGGTTTAGAGAGATAACCAGTCAGATTGTAGAGGCGGTGGGTCCAAACAACTACAGGAGATGGGACCAAGACATCTGACTGCTTCGACCCACCTCCTCTGATTGGTTGTCTCTCTAAACCAATCATTTTTCGTTCTGTCCTCAGAACATTTTTCTGTAAGTACAACTCCCATCAGCCACAAAATGCACTGACCTTCCAATCCATGCTCACCACACATGTGTGTACAATTAAGAGGAGACGTTTTGCCCTTGATTCTTTGCACATAGCCGGATGTGTAACAGAATGTAACAAATAATATTCTGGTCAGATTCTTCAGGTCTCATGGAAAATGACGGGAACATTCGAAAATTCAGTCCATCAGAACGTTCACAGTGAGACTTGGGCCTGCAGCATGGCTGCAAGATAAGGCCACTAAAACTGGTGGGTAATGGTGCAGAATAATGTGAAGGCCTCTCTACTGTTCACAGGGCGACTTCACGTGGAGCAGCCTATCTGGTCGAACTGTGCATCTAAAGGCCATGCCCATCCAGAGCCTCTCGGAGCTGGAGCGGGTCAGACTGCAGGAAGTGGCCTTCAGCCGCCTTAGCCAGGACTACGACATGGGCTGCCAGATCACCATCCCAAAAGGTAGGGAAGCTTGCAGCTCATCAGCTATTCACCTTCAACGGTAGGGATGCCTGCAGCTCATAAGCTATTCACCTTCAAAGGTAGGGAGGCCTGCAGCTCATCAGCTATTCACATTCAAAGGTAGGGAGGCCTGCAGTTCATTAGCTATTCACCTTCAACGGTAGGGATGCCTGCAGCTCATAAGCTATTCACCTTCAAAGGTAGGGAGGCCTGCAGCTCATCAGCTATTCACATTCAAAGGTAGGGAGGCCTGCAGTTCATTAGCTATTCACCTTCAAAGGTAGGGAGGCCTACAGCTCATCAGCTATTCAACTTCAAAAGGTAGGGAGGCCTGCAGCTCATCAGCTATTCAACTTCAAAAGGTAGGGAGGCCTACAGCTCATCAGCTATTCACCTTGAAAGGTAGGGAGGCCTGCAGCTCTTCAGTTAATTCCCATCAGTCACAACAGTATCTTTCACTAGACCTGAGTCTACTCTCTTTGCTGTACGAGTTTCTCTCAGTAATTCTGTTTTAAACCCTTTAATGACCTCCAATTCATGGGTAACTTGTGCTGCACCTAGCCAGTCACATTAAAACAATATCTTCGTTTCCACCCTCATTTTATATCTATATCAGTTTGGTCATTGATGTTTAGTATGATTATACAGTCATTCTGCATATCCATACTGGTAAGTAGCAGTTGGTATGGGAGTTTGCAAGACTGGCCTGGGTGAGCTCACTGGTTTGTTAAGAGTAGTGCCGCCAGTCCTCATGCAGTTATTCAGTGACTTGGTTTTCAATAACCTCAAGCAGACTCTTTGCATGGACCCTATGTTATGACAAGATATATAAATGCTATAAACATGCAACCATAAACGTGCAGTTCAGGGAGCCTCTAAATAGGTACGGCTCCTACACCGTGACCTATAAGGTGCTTTCTGTATCACACATGTGATGGTACAATACATTTAACGTAGACAAAGAGCAGTTCCACAGCCTCAGTGTGCCCTAAAGCACAATTCTGCCGACGGAGTGGGGAAGAGCAGCCCCCCGACAGGGCAGGACCCGCCCAGGTTTCCGGCTCCTCCTGAGACAGCCCTGCTCTGTTCCACGTCGAGCCGCTGCTGTCAGCTTGATGGCACCCAGGGGATCGAATTCCCTCATGTACTCCTGCTCCAGTCTGGACTCCATAATCCAGGACAGATGCCTGCCATGCACTTCCAGCCTCGACATTGCCGCATGAAATCAAGACCATGCCTTTTCTAGAAGAGATCGCAGACCGTCCGTAGCCAGTGGCAACAGTGGTGAATTTTGTCATGCCTTTCAAGATGTGTCTTTATGGCAGCCTTTAACAGTCAGAATGTGGGTGTTCAAAACAGACACTGATCGGCCTTTCTTTTTAATAAGAGAGTCCCTCTGGAGAATGAAAATGCAAATATTATTGTACTGTGATTTACTGCTATCAGGGAATCATTGAAACAGACTATATATCAATGAAGATTACAGTCTACTTATGAATTTAGGTTTGCTTCAACATATTTCATTTGGCTTTATTGTTTATTTTTCTACGTTATATTTTTTCTTTGTATGTTTTTCTGTGTACAGAGGCCTTGGCATGTAGCGAGGGACAGGAGATCCCTCTGTTTTTTCGTGTACTACAAACCCTCTGAAAAGAATCCAAACCATTTCCTCTTATATGCACAGAGTCAGGGCAGTCGGTGACTCTAAAATGACTTGCAGGTGGGAATAATGGCTGCCCATTCCACCTTACACATTGCCTTTCATTTAGGCCAAGAACAGGCTGTGAGACAATAAATAAATCATACCAGATTTTTTCATGGTAAGATGCATGAATGCATTCTGATTATCTTTGTTTCTTTTCAGATGGGCACAAACGCAAAAAGTCACTGCGAAGGAAGTTGGATTCATTAGCAAAAGAGAAGAACAAAGATAAAGGTGTGGTGAAATATACGGCACATATCTCCTAGTTGCATTAATTAGATTATCAGGTGTTTTCAAGAGAAATATTCCACTTTCACTTTTTTAATGTAAATTTTATTTAGTTTATTTTTTGTTAGTTTGTTCATATTATTATAATATAATAAAATCAGCTCATGGGAACGTCAATATTATTAATGTTATCATAATAATATTATTCATTTGTTACTTCATTCTGGTAGTGGAAATGCTCATATATTTATTTATTTAAATCTCAGGCGTCGATCTGCCATACCATGAAAAAATGTTCATTTTAGCATCTTAATCTGATATATACATATATATTTTGTTTTCTCATCCAGCAATATTTCATGTCATTTGCAGGGCACTGTGCCTGAGGCAGCATGAATAAAGTAAAGTCTTAACTCAGCTACTGATAACATGATTCGTTTTTTTTTCCATTCCTAGCCGTAGAGATAAGTGCTGCTGCCCTTAGGACAGCAAGTGTGTAGGATTGTGGCAAAGCATTGTGGGCCTTTGGTCCCTCACAGCTGGCCTTTGTTTTCTCACACGTCGGTCAGCCAAGTCTTAGGCGGTTTGAAAATGGAGCCTTTGATCTGTGGTACTGAAACCACACTGGACCCAGAGCACCAGCCCCGGAACACTGGATCCAGAGCGCCAGTGCTGACATAATAGTGAGAGAGAGCACCCAGAGCTGCACTTCTTACAGCACTGCAGTGGCTGAGGCAGCAGGGAGCGGGCACTTAGGGGTCTGTGTGCAAGAATGTGGCCGGTCAGGGATTGCGCGAAAACTGGCTGAGCTCTTTGGTTTTCCTGGGTTGTGTCTAAGCACATCCCACTGGTCATGCTCCTCATGCGTGTGCAGAGCAGGGTCAGAGGCATGCATGCGTGCATAGGCATCGTATCATTTTTTGGTGTCAGAATCGGTGTCCTTAGCTGTCTGGCTATTGCTGCAGTGCAGCCCTGTAATGGTTAAGACTCGAAAGACCACGTTTGAGTCAACCTGTAATTCTAATAATATCCGCAGTTAAGGGCCCTACCATATCTCTGATTGCCAGTTTAAGTCCTGGGATGCACTTGTGCTTAAACCCTTTGGCAAGGTTTACGATGTGATTGCGGAAGCTTCATTTATTGCTGTGTATGTAACACAGTGAAATTCCTGCTTGTGTGCTTCCTCCAGAAAATAGTGCCAAATAAACACAATGCAATAAATATAAGACAAGAGTAATCAAGTGAAATTATCATCATTTATGCTGGATAGGTTATAAAAATACTAAAATAATAATACAAATGTCTTTGTAAGGGCATAAAAGTTTATGTGCAAACATTTGGAAAGAGACGATTTAAAATGTAAATGTTCCTGTCTCCTGCCCTCCTTCTATCCCTGAAGAGTTTGTGCCGCAGGCTTTTGGCATGTCGCTGTCACAGGTGATTGCCAATGACCGCACATACAAGCAGCGGCAGGACTCCCACAAGGATGAGCACCGTGACGTCAGCGACCTGGTGTCCTCCATCCTGCAGTTTGCCACCAAGCGGCCTAACAAGGAGCTGTCCAGCAGCAACTCGTCTGTTAGTTCTTCCTCAGAGACACCCAACGAATCCACCTCACCCAACACTCCCGAGGCAGCACCCCGGGCCCGCAGGCGGGTATGGCCCCCCTCCTCATGGTCCAATAGTCAATGGTTCCCTCATCCCACCCGCTCCACCCTTCCGCACGCTGAGGCTCATAAACATCAGGATCTGTATGACACTTCAAGTCAGAAAACTATTGATCTCTATCTTTTTTTAATAATTGCTAGACACTTGTGTTAGGGTGTTTTATTTTTACTTTTTAGTGAATTGCAGCCTACAGGTCTCATCAAATTTGTAAATTAAAATCAGCTTCATTTGACTTGAGAAAACAGAAGACAAAGCTTGCACTGTGATGTCATAGCAGCTCCACAAGCTTCTGGGGTGCCTGACAGGAAGCTCGTTTCAGACGATAGAGAGCATGAAGCCCCCCACCCCATCTGGGCAGGGGGGGAGGGAGAGAGGTGATGTAATTCCCCCACGTTGCTCTGCATTCGGCAGGGCGCGATGTCTGTGGATTCCATCACCGATCTGGACGACAGTCAGTCTCGCCTCTTGGAGGCCCTGCAGCTCTCGCTGCCGGCCGAGGGGCCCAGCAGGAAGGAGAAGCATCGTGACAAGAAACTCAGCCTGAACCCCATCTACAGGCAGGTGCCGCGCCTGGTGGACAGCTGTTGTCAACATCTGGAGAAATACGGTGAGCCCGGGGACCATGCCTAAGGCTGGTCCATCACCTGAAGTTCTGTTTCTCGCTGTGAACAGGGGACCCGGCTAGCCCAGACTGCCAAGGAAAAAGTATGATGGCGGGGCATGCTGAAGTGCCGAACCACATTGTGGCTAACTAAAAAGAATTTTACTGAAAACTCTAAACAAGAAACACAGGATACAAAAGGACCATGCACAGAGTAGAAAGACAACACTGACTAAAGCAGGGAACTACACAGGAACAAGCACATAGAAACCAGAAGCTAAGCACAGCAAAAAAACAGCAAGTAACAGGTAACTTACTCAACACAAACGCGGTGAACTGGAGCAAATAACCACAATGACTGATTCAGGAACAGAGTAAGGGCAGAAACTTAAAAACACTGGTGGTAAAGGAATGATGAGGGATAGGTACACAAGTACAATGATGAGAGATGGATACACAAGTACATACTAATACTAATACAACAAGGAACAGGTGAGGGTAATTAATAATCACTGGACTTAAACACTGGGAAAGACTAGGACCAAGGGTACAGAACATTTTTACATAACTAGACACAAATACAGATAACTAAAACAAAGGCACAAACAACCAATACAGAAGTACATAAAGCAGATCACCAACACAGGGAAAAACCCAAAATATCAACAAACCCACAATGGGAGGGGAGCATGGGGAACACTGGGGACCAGTGCTGACAGAGAGAGCTGGGCAGATGCTTTCCTTCTTTGTCACCGACATTGATTTATAAACTGGAGGCTACCAGTTAAAATCTCAAGAGGTACCACCTCTGGGTGCCGAGAAAGGGTATCGGCCCAGGGTTAGGACTCAGCCACATCTGCTTAAGGCCCAGTGGCCATCAGGGAGTGCCCCTGTCTGATCTGCCTGTCTGACTGGGTAGGGAGGTGACAATTAAAATGATTAAATTTTGCTTAGGGTGCCAAAAAGATTTGGGGCGGCCCTGTTTACCTTTGTTGCTTGAGTGTGAATAACTATTTTGAAAAACCCTATTTTGACATTATGTATAAGAAGGCATTTAACTTCATATAAGATCTGTTGCAGGACAATGTGATTTCCATTGTATATTTCTCATTTTTGTTTAGTTAGCTGGTTAGTTTTGTTCAGTTAGTGAAATATAGTGAAACTTAAAATTAAACTTAAAAATCTTTTCTATTTTTGTGCCATCAGTTATTCCTTTTGATGAGATTTCTGCCTGTTAAGCTGGGATTTCCCACTTTTCACTTAGGTCTCCAAACTGTTGGAATTTTCCGGGTTGGAAGTTCTAAGAAAAGAGTGAGGCAGGTAGGAATCTTTGGAGGAATTGATTGGAGTTGTCAGATTTGTAGCTAATAGCTATATTATGTAAAATATAGGTTAAACCACAGTATGCTTAAATTAAACGTTTTATTTGAGTTGCTCCCAAAATGAGTTGATATAGTAATTAATTTTAGTGATTGTGAAAATTAATTTGGGACGCAAACATGGCATCTCAGGTGGTTTTCACACAAATGGTGGTATGCTGCCAGTGGTTGTGGCTGGGAACATGCAAAGCGATGTGCTTCTGTGGTGTCACAGCTGCGAGAGGAGTTTGACCGGGGCATGGATGTTCTTCTTGATGAGGAGCACAGCATACATGATGTTGCAGCTCTGCTGAAAGAGTTCCTGAGGGACATGCCTGACCCCCTGCTGACCAAAGAGCTGTACACTGCCTTCATCAACACCATGTGTGAGCAGGAGTGTCCCTCCCCCACAGCCCGAACTCCACAACAAACCCAAACACTCACCACAATCAGGGAGAAACCCAAATCACAATCAGTGAGAATATACCAAAGTAGACGTTTGCAGAAGTAGGGAATTTATTTTGGCTAATTTCTGCCAACTGGTAATCAACATCAGTAGGGAAATGAAAATCATGAGCACATCACAACTGAAAAAATGCTGATCAGATCAAACACTGATTATACCTTAGTCACGTCTGGATCACACACTGACCATATGCTGGTCACACCTAGTTCATACTCCAATCACATGCTGATCACACACTGACCATATGCTGGTCACACCCAGATCATGCCCTGATCACATGCTGATCACGCACTGACCATATGCTGGTCGCACCCAGATCATGCCCTGATCACTCACTGACCACATCCTTCTTCTCCAGTGCTGGACCCTGAGGAACAGCAGAGTGCCCTGCAGCTCCTCATCTACCTGCTGCCTCCCTGTAACTGCGACACCCTCCACCGGCTCCTGCACTTCCTGTCCACAGTGGCTGCACATGCGGATGACGCGCATGACAAAGACGGACAGGAGGTAATGGGGGTTCTGCTTTTATGTTCCACTCCTGGGAATTCTGGAAATATTGTTAAACCCATTGATTTAAAGATAAATAAAATAAGAAGGGATTCATGTTAAGGAGGAAATATCCATTAAGTCATTTACTCTAGTATGTGATTGATTTACCCCGCCCTGCGCTGATGGTTATCGCCAAATGACCATCTTCCACATGCCAGAGCCTGCTGCTCACTGCTCCATTTTTTGCCATCCCAAGTCAACTAAAAAATGTGAAAATGAACTGGGATACAGATGCCAGGCAGGGACTGTCGATAAAACCCCTCACTGGGATATGTTCCGCCTAGATCCGCGATCCTGGCACAGATGCCAGGCAGAAACTGTCAATAAAACCCCTCACTGGGATATGTTCCGCCTAGATCCGCGATCCTGGCACAGATGCCAGGCAGAAACTGTCAATAAAGCCCCTCACTGGAATATGTTCCGCCTAAATCCCCGATCCTGGCACAGATACCAAGCAGGGACTGTCGATAAAGCCCCTCACTGGAATATGTTCCGCTTAGATCCCAAAACCTGGCACAGATGCCAGGCAGGGACTGTCGATAACGGCCCTCACTGGGATACATTCTGCCTAGATCTGCGATCCTGGCACAGATGCCAGGCAGGGACTTTTGATAAAGCCCCTCACTGGAATATGTTCCACCTGCATCCCCGATACTGGCACAGATGCCAGGCAAGGACTGTCGATAAAGCCCCTCACTGGAATATGTTCTCCCTGCATCCTCGATACTGGCACAGATGCCAGGCAAGGACTGTCGATAAAGCCCCTCACTGGAATATGTTCCGCTTAGATCCCAAAACCTGGCACAGATGCCAGGCAGGGACTGTCGATAACAGCCCTCACTGGGATACGTTCCGCCTAGATCCGCGATCCTGGCACAGATGCCAGGCAGGGACTGTCGATAAAGCCCCTCACTGGAATATGTTCCACCTAGATCCCCGATCCTGGCACCATTACCAGGCTGCCCTCATGTTTGGCTCATGGGAGCGCTGAGACAAGGGGCGGAGCTGGCTGGGGCTTGAAGAGGGCACTTTCCCACCAGGACCTTTATCTGCGACCTCACTGAACTCATCTTGCAGGGTCACAAAGCACAACCAATTCTAAAACTCATCAGTTTTCTGGTTGTGGCAAAAAAAAAATCTTCATTTTGATCGTCCAGGCTAACTCTCATCAAAGCGTGCATGCTGTGAAAAGCCCCTTCCCTGCCAAGGGACATGATCTTGCATAGTTTTCAGGATGGGGGGTGGGTTGTTTATGGTAGAAACAGCTTTTACTAACAATAGCCTAATGACTCTGCATCTGTTAAAGAATGTATTAATGTCCTACATATGTTTTTTAACATTGGAAAACATCCATCCATCTTCTGGCCTTTTCTGCTAGTGAGGGTCACAGTTGCAGCATGCCAGGCAGGTCAGATCAGTGCTCTCTTTCCAGGGCTACATAATCTAGCTTGTTCTGGGGGATTCCCAGGCATTCCCAAGACATCTGGGTGTTACAACTCCTCTCCCCTGAGGCCTCAGCCTACTGGGAGTTGCCTTGATCAGGCTTCCTTGGTGTCTGGTATTCCAGGTCGCATCCTTAAAAGATTTAAACCATCCAGCTCAACGTTCACATTTCCTGATAAATTTTGCTTAAATAAGTGGGTTCAACACCCCTTTAAAAAGATCACTGCATCTTTCTAGTACAGTCAGTCTTGCTACAACGCAATTAATGCATTTCACAAAAACCTCATGTTCACTAAAATTGGTCTTTGTACATTTACGCATTAAAAATCTAAAAATATTCAACAAATTGTTATATAAAACTGTAGATTGCATGATGCTTTTCTACAACTGAAAATCTCACAAATACAAATGCAATTCCACATTGTATTGGACTTGGTTACTAATACAGTGGAACCTGCTTATAGTGATCACGGTTATAGTGCTCACCCGCTTAGATGGATCAAAAAGCTTGGAACAGAATCATTCCTATACAAATCCTGCTTAAATAATTCGCTCATAGTAATCAAGTAGTCCACTTCATTTTGGGTCCTTTTATACATTACAGTATAAAACAAAATAAAACTATACAATTATTATTATTTTTTACTTTGATAAGCCTACTTTGCCTTGCAGTAACCTGTCTGCTTCTGGCTAGCTACCTGAGGCTAATGCTGCATGCACAGAAAATAGGACGGGAAAAAGAAATAAATTTTCTCTCAATGACAAATATAGACTCATGGAAGCTTACGATACACTGCCAAAAACTAGCAACAGCGAAACTACAATAAGCTATATTTTATGTACAGCGCTGAGCAGACCGATTCATCGCTGCAGCAGCGAATGAAAACGACAAGAGGCGGACTGACACAAAGTTGTTCTTTATGTTAGGGACCGCACAACAAGCAACAATAACACAAAAAGCATGAATGATAGGGAAACATGGGGAAGTTACACTAAGGATGGTAAAGCACACACACGGCGGGTAAATTACCCGATGGCTAAGACACGCGAAGATCAGGCAAGAACTGAGTACAACCA
>JAODLD010000040.1:25371122-25384560 GCA_026781065.1 Mormyrops boulengeri | reverse complement strand
CACAGTGACTCACTGTCACGTTGTGCCCTCACACATCTTCACAGTGACTCACTGTCACGTTGTGCCCTCACACATCTTCACAGTGACTCACTGTCACACTGACCAGAAACCAGCCAGGTAGAGGGCAGAAGTGACTTTCTAACGCCAGAGATGACTGTCAACTTATTGAACAGTTTCTCCTGAATCGTAGGATGTCATCTAGTGGCCTTCAAAAGGAACGGGGAACATTAAGTGCAGGTGTGAGGTGCACTGCTAGGACTGAAGTCCCGTAAATAAGGAAGAAGCCCCTCATTAATGAGAAACAGGGAAGAACCAGGCTGCAGTTTGAAAAAAAAAATATATACATATATTTTTTCAAAAAATATATATATATCACAGATGCACACCAATAAATTGAGAAATAAGTGAAACAAATTTTTTTGCTGTGGTCTCAATTTTTTTAGAGCTAAGGCCTTAAATGTTTCCCAGGTAGCAGGGGAACATCCTACATGTGATACCAGCTCATTGCAAGGCATGCGTGCATACACACACACATGCATGCACACACACGCACGCACGCACACACACACACACACACGCCTGCACATACACACACACACACACATTTTTGTATTCATATCTCTATGGGGGCATTTCATTTCTCAGGGAAAACCCCTAATCCCAACAATGACAACCTTAAGCCTTAGCCAGCCCTAACCTTAACCACGCACACAAACACACACACACACACAAACACATTCTCCTTACACTGTCACACAATACAGGAAAACAAAGATCACCTGGACCTCAGCCTGGCCCTTCTTCTTTTAATTACACGGTTTTGTTTTTCTTGTCCTTATAATGAATGACGAGTTGCACATGGAGGGGACCGCTGTAAAGGCATTGAGGGACCGCTGTACCGCTGTGAAGCTCTTCATCCAGCACTCATTTCAGCAATTGTGCTTGAATAAACACCAATTACATTTTTTAAAACATGAAACTTATGATAGGATCATTCAGTGGTTCCTCCTTGATGTAGGAAAACAAAGTGCAGGAAGCAGAGAGCAGATTGTACCAGTATCCAGTACAGCAGACTCAACTGTCAAAGTTGAGTTTTGCCAGATTTAAATAGAGTAAATATTGTCAATATTTACGTCATACCATCTGTAATGTTCCCCTGATTCTTCATGAAGCTTTTCTATTCATCTGAAGTATATACTGTGAATTGGAGATTGATAGAGTTGTCATTAAGTTAAGTTCAACAGGGCTGTAGATTTACCCCATTTTCACATTTTTCAATGATGCTGTTTTTACTAGATGAAAAGACAGATATTTGGGGAGGCTGGCATGACACTTTATAATCGACCCTCAGAAAATTACCACATGTAATAATCAAGAAATACAGTTATCTTAATACCCAAATTTTAAAGTAATGTATATATTTAAGTACTCTTCATGTACTTAAAGGAAGTTAAAACTCACTTTAACAAACTGATTTCACATTTTTGCAGATTCACAGTAAGTCTTTTGCATTTTCCAGGGTTACATGGGAACATGTCTGGGATTGGCTCACTGGAGCATCTCGACAATCGTCAGGACAATGTAAAACAAACTGTCCTGCAGACACAGGCTGCCTTGGGATTGCCTCAGTGCAGGCCACGCCCTCTGGTGATGCCGATGTGCAGCAGCCCACAAGACGTGCCAGGATGCCAACTGCTGTCTGGCCAACCAGCAGCCGCCCTGCCGGACGGCCAGTCAGTGTGCAGCTGCACGGAGGGACTGCCAACCAGAAGCCACAAGGGCTGTGATCCTCCCAGATCCACTGTACAGCAACCTGGGTCTTCTTCCCCGTGTGGGAGTGGGAGCCCTGCCCCCCCCAGGGCATCTCCCCAGCACTCTGCTCCAGCCCTGGATGCTAACAGACCAGCCGGAACCGAACGGCAGCACTGGCAGAGAGAAAGGTGGCAAATCTGGCAGCTGTTATCTTCGGACAATGCGGACACTCTGCCAGAGACGCTTGTCTAGTGCCATCTCAGCTCCAGCTGCCGAATTGCTGAGCAAACAGCGCCCCCTTCTGCCCATATGATGTATGCGCTGCTGCTGTGGACAAGTGTGCAAATGTATGTTTGTGTCTGCTTGTCCGTTACTCTGAATTGATTCATGTTGTATCATTTCCTTTTTCACCTTTTTTGTTCAGTGGGTGTATTTCCGTACTGCTTGCATTGTGTTTTTGAGACACCTCAGGCAAGCCACAACAGAAGATGTGGATGTTATATGAACAGCCTTAAATTTAAATACAAAAGTATACCTATTTAATTATTATGCAGTAAAATAAATATCTATTCCATAACTGTAAATGACCATATATGATTGGGTAACAAGTTAGTATGGAATGGCTTTAAAGATTAGGGATGAGGGTGCCATCCAATCCATGGTTTGCAACACTGAAACATAATGATTCATAATCATAGTTATTACACACCACTTACACAGCAGTAAAATTATAACTGTGTTAACGTCAAGTTATTTGTTCTAAAATACTGAACTGGTTACAATATTTTCAGTTGATTCATTTATTGATGTTTATATTAAGGAACTAACATCCGCTTTTGTGAGTGCTTGTGTTATTTCATTAGTTTGGTTTAAAATACTAATTTCATTTAAATGAAAGTCAGTTATTTTCATAAAGTTCCAACAAGTGTTGTTTATTATTATTATTATTGTATTTTGTAATGCTGAAAATGTACATCAAAGGTTCTCATAGTATTTGGACTAATTGAAATCTTTCCGTTTTTATAGACTTTCAGAAATGCTTTTTTATACATTGTTCACATTCAGCCATTGAAGTGTGTGTTGTTTTTCTAAATACCAAATGCCCACACAATTTATGTGCCAAATTAACATATTTCTGAAGAGTATTTATTTAGACTAACTTTGACAAAGCAAGTATTTTAATTCTATTTGTTTATATTACCACCAATATTTTTCATATTTCCTAAGGAAACAGCATTCGTTGTATTTTTTTAATGATTTATGATTTTTGAATCCTTATCATTTGAAAAACCAGATTATGTACGGTTATATTTATGATTTTCATCTATGATCAATGGCTGTTATATTCTCTTGGTATTTATGTCATATTAATGTTTATGTTTTACCAATAATAATAAAACATCTTCTGGAATCATTTCCTTATATGTAAACAAGCATACAAACAAAGGCATTTCAGCATGGTTTGAAGATATTGGGAATATAAATCAGTGAAAAAGATCCTGTTTGGTTTTAATGGGAAGTTTAAGAGCAGTAGCCATGACATATGTTCTAGAAAAGTGACAGCCTACAGGAAAGCCCACCTTAGAGTTACATGGGTTGCCAAAGTACTCACTCTGTGAATAATTACATTTCCTAATAATTTCTCCGTTGTGTTTGTTTGTCTGTTTTTTAGGTGACAAATGCTGTTCGTTTTGGTGACTTTGCAGTTATGTTGGACAGTTGCTTTACATGTATGTTCTCCCTGCACCTTGGTCGGTCCCCAAGGATTCTCTTCATTGCATTTCATGATGTTTTTATCAGTCTTTGCTACTTTGTCTGTGAAGATTTCTTATAGCAGTGCATTATTTTGGGAATGTCATCTTCTCCATGATATCATTCATGCTCGATCTTGTTTTCCTATACAGCAGATTTTTTCACTTCTGCATAAACATTTTACAGTATGTGCTTCAAAATTACTCACATTAAGGCATGTATGGTTCAGTAGTCAGAAATCATTTATACATCTATAAAAATATGAATGTGACTAAAATGGTTTCTTTTTAAAAGTAATGAAATAGGAACTAAATGAATTGTTGGTCATTCTAGGAATCTGGCATTTTATTCACAACCCTGTTGATCCAATACTGTTCCTGTTGGTTACTTTTGCAGGTTATGACTGCTTTGCTTTGACTTACTGTATTTGCTTTTTCACAAAGTAAATATAACTTGTGGATATCTCAAGTAGACTTATGTCATTCTTTTTGAACAAATCTATTATGTTAACATAATGATCTTGGTCACTGCACTAATTCATTCGCATGTTTTTGTTAATTTTTTTCACTTGGTGATTCTTCATCCACTGACAGCGGTTCACTGTCATTCCTCGTTCACTGTGTGAACCTTCATTGACTGATTCATTCTTCAGTTCCTTCACTGTGTGATTCATTTTTCACCCTGTTCACCTATTCTATATGTGATAGATATCAGAAATATATAGTAGTGGTAGTTGTGTAAATAGATAATCAATGTTACTTACACAATTTAATAAATATATGTAAAACAATCTTACAACAATTTTATTGAACATCCACCACCACCTCTGATGGAAAAATTTCCAGGAGGGGACCTCGCCCCAGGAGATTCACTGAAACGAATCACAGTTTCTGTCCCTACGCAGAATTTCCTGGTGAATGAGTTGCAGTGTCCAACATCCAACGAATCTCCCAGCTTCTTTAACTCTCAAAGGAGAATCGATAGATCATCAGACAGCATACACTAGTTCTGTCACACAGGCAGTACATAAAGTAAAGAAACGAAAATGTCTCACAGTGTTACATTCTTTAAATGCAGCACAACACCTATATGGATATTTTTGTAAAATGCTTCTTGCAGGTGAGCCATCTTGCTTACACACAGGTGCTGCAGTTTCCCCTTGAATGGGATGTTAATTCTACATTTGGATAAGAGGACTCAGTGTGAGATTTATATTTTCATGCCTCCTGCAGATGATCACAAAATAAATCAGCAGTGAATTCTGCGGTACCATTATATCTCATAAGTGCAGTGCCACTAGATTTTAGCCCTATGAAAATGTCATATTTGGCCCCCAACACAGACTAACCCAATTATGTTTCCTGGACCCTGTCATTTATAGGCCCTAGGAATCATCCTAACTCCTGCCCCTGCTTATAACTGGCAGCTCACTCCAACGATCCCACTAACTTTTATATTCTATATAAAATACATAATATATTTTATATATATTAAGTTATTCACTCGGTGACAAAAAGTTAAGGACCTAGAAGTAATAGTCCGATTTGGTTGTAATTTTGTAAACGTGCAAACCAGCGATGGGCATGTAAAGGATTCGATTTGCAAGGAGCTGGAATGTCTAGTCACAGACACAGAGGATGCCTTGTAGACACATTAGACAGCATTACCAGACCTTGACGGATAGGGGTGACATTGTGGGTTTGCAGGAGTATGTGGGTATACTGTTTCATGCTCCCCGGTCGCCCGGAGGAGGATGGGGTCCCCTTCTGAGTGTAGGTTCCTCTCAAGGTTTCTTCCTGCTAGAGGGAGTTTTTCCTTGCCCCTGTCACCCAGAGGAGGATGGGGTCCCCTTCCAAGTCTAGGTTCCTCTCAAGGTTTCTTCCTGCTAGAGGGAGTTTTTCCTTGCCACTGTCGCCTCAGGCTTGCTTGGTGGGGGTTCAGGCCGGTTATACTGTATGTAAAGTGCTTTGTAACAATGACTGTTGTTAAAAGCGCTATATAAATACAATTGAATTGAATTGAATGAGGGCAGGTGGTTTATTGTGCAATTGCCCGGCATGCGGGGCAAGCAGATGTGACAGGCACCTGATGTTGGAACCAATGGGCATGTGAGGGCACCCACGGACGTCGTGAAGATTCCGGTCGCCCAAGACAGACCACACAAAGGGAGTATTGTTGTATTGTGCACCAGGCATTACATAACCGTGCCTGCCTTGTGGACACAGGTATTGAATAGGGGCGATAGTACAACATAATGGGATTTCTTGTCGGAGTGAAAAGCGGTCTCGCCAAGACGCTGCAAATCGGCTGCTGTAAACATGTCAGCGTCTGACAAAATTACCGTAGTAGATGCCCCGGACACTTTTAAATCCTTCGTGTAGCAGCATTTTGGGTACCTGGTGGAAAATATAAACTTTTAATAAATTACTTAAGTCCACTGAAGAAAACATAAAAAAAGTTTTATGTTTGTTATTTATATTGTTTTATTTATATTATATTTTATGTTCAGTTGAGAAGTCAAATAGGAGAGAAGCCTGTCATTTGAGTTTGTGGTGAAATATTTTATGGTGCTAGATATTTGTTCTGTTCTTTCCTGCATATGATGATGGTGATTATTTAACACATTTCATCAAACATCTGCATTATGTAGCATTTTTTGTCTTTCAAGGTAATCAAATAAAAGGCTTCTTTCCAGTAATATATTTCCTCTTTGAAGTTTTCCTTAAAATATTGTTAAAATATCGTCTCGTCTCATTCTCGTGAACCCAATATCAAGTGTCGTCTCGTCTCGTCTCGTGGGCTGAGTATATCGTTACACCCTTAGTATTGAACTCTCTACAACACCCCGTGTCACCCCACACCATGTCTCGATGACTGGTATCAGCCGGACTATGGGTTCACCGTCCCATCCGTAGGCTGCCGTTAACACCAGCACAGAGACGGCTGTGTTTGGAGTGGTGGCATAACCACTGATGACGAGTGACGTCGTATTGCGACTTCAGGTCATCTCTGGTAGTGATTCAGGGAACCCAGACAGCACAGCGCTACGCCAGTGACATCCTATGTTTGCATGTCTTACCCCTCCTGAGACAGCACCCTGGTACAGTCTTTCAACAAGACAATGCCTGTCCACATATGGCACGTGTGTCTATGGACTGTCTGTGTCATGTTGAGGTCCTCCCGTGACCAGCCAGGTCCCCCGATCTTTCCCCAATCGAACATGTGTGGGATCAGCTCAGACATCAACTCAGACCCAGTGCCAATCTGCAGGATCTCGAGGGCCAGTTACAACAGCAGTGGGCCGACTTGCCACAGGAGAGTTTACAATGGCTGTCTGATTCAGGCCTGGGGGGGTGTCACACCCTACTGACATGGGACCAGCAGTGTGTCCATACTGCCAACTCTGTTGTCCGTTTGATCTGATATTATAATCACTGCGATACAGTCACATGACCTTTCACCACATGCAGATTCATTTCATTTCCACCACTCCGTCTGGGTGCTTCACTTTTTTTGACACTGAGTGTATTTTAACTTTTTTACAAGGTGTGTGAATTACACTCCATTTTTGCAGGCCAGGGCCAAAGGCTGCAGATAAGACTCGAAGCAACGATTTGTATCATTTCAAATTCTCCATGCCTTCAATACCCTCACACCTTTCTATAGAGTATAAATCTTTCAACAGATATGCCTGCACTAATAAAATTATATACTGACAACCATCTACAATCAGTTTAGATTATATTATGGTTAATTCATAAGTTTCAAGAGCATATATAATAATCATCATTTCCAAGATCAAATAATTCTCACCAGAAAACTGTATCAGTGCAGATATTTTGGAACTATGGATTATTTCTCAGAATTTTACGTTACAATTTCTTTTGTTTTGGCCGTGGGGTTTGAGTCTCTGTTGTCTACTCATTCTTCACCTGAATGAATTTTTATTTAAAATGCACAAGCCTTATTAGAGGACTAGGTTACTATCTTCAGATATTTTGGAACTATGGATTATTTCTCAGAATTTTACGTTACAATTTCTTTTGTTTTGGCCATGGGGTTTGAGTCTCTGTTGTCTACTCATTCTTCACCTTAATGAATTTTTATTTAAAATGCACAAGCCTTATTAGAGGACTAGGTTACTATCTTCAGATATTTTGATTTTATCCCCTAATGTTTTACAAGGTTGCAGCTTTTGTGCTACTTATTCCAAAAAACTATATTTATCTAACTGCTTATGCTAATCAGTGTCATTTGGGCATTTTATTATATGTAGAGTGTGTATATATATCTGTGTGTAATTTTGAGACTGCATCTATACACCCAATATTGTGTTACCTTGCATCTATATTATGTTTTGTCTGAGCTGTGCCAAGATTGAAAAATTCAAAATTATGCACAATATATGACTCATTCAATTAAAGTACAAATCATTCATCAATTTAAAAATATAATACATACTTCTTAGACTGCTAATGAGAAAAGGGCATAAAATAACCAAAATGTAAAAAGTTTTTGAGTAAAAATGGATTTCTAAACCAGTTTGTGAACATTCCTTTAATATTTACAAGACTGCTTAATAACAGATTTTTCACATGGCATGCAGACAGTATTTCCAGATTTTAATTTGAATGCTGCATGTTCTAATGTAAGGATCTTTCAGTCTGGAGGGAGTCTGTGGAGCAGGTGTAGGGGTTCCTCATACAGAATTTGTAATTTGAGGTAATATTGGTGTAAAGTATCCTTTTTATGCAATGTGAAAAAAATATTTAGGAGATCCCCCACCCAGAGGCAAAAATACACACCTCCCACAGCCCTGGAGTAAAAAATATTAAAGGCCTGATCCTTATGTCTTAGTTACTTGTGTGATCACTCACTGGCGGTGGGGGACCTGACCTTAGCTCTGTTTTCATTTGGGGGTCTCTTCGTAAGAAGGGCTGAAATCCCCTGATCTAATGAATTTAAAAGGAGGTGGATTTTGGCAGGACATCAGGCTCTGTGAAGGCTTCAATTTAGCCGATTTCAGCACCTCCTGGAAACCCTACTGTTGGATGGCAGCTGTGACACTGCCTGGATGTTTATCTTTTCAGTCTTTTATATGTTCCCTGGTGAATTATTTTTTATCTCTCTACACTATATGGACAAAAGTATTATGACAGACCTCTGAATCATTCAGCTCAGTGAATTCAAGCATGGTCCTGTCATAGGATGGCACTTTTGCAATAAGTCAGTTTGGGAAATTTCTTCCTTGCTAGATATTTCGCAGTCAACTATAAGTGGTATTATTGCAAAGTGGTAGTGTTTAGGAAAATGTTTAGAAATTCAGCCACGAAGTGGCAGACCACCTAAAGTAACAGAACAGGGTCGCCGAGTGCTGAGGTATGTAGTGCACCATTAGACTGGAGCAGTGGGGATATGTTCTGTGGGGTGCTGTACTGTATCATGCTGTGTCTGTTAGTCTGATGGATGAGTTTGGGTTTGGGTGGACTTGGATTGTGGATTGTCTTCTCCCCTGTCATTCGAGCAACTTGAACTGTCCGCTGCCCCCGTAACATCAACCCACAAGAAAAAGAAGCTGAAAGATTGCAACGGGGAGGGTATGCTGGAAGCCCCTCCAGGACCCGTCGCGGTCGCCGTCTTCTCCCTGGCGGCGAATAGAGGGGATTCCGTCTCGATCTTCGACCCGACTGTGTTCACGCCTGACGTCTCCACCGCTGCAAGTCGGCGCCCGAGGCTCATCTCTCCGGCACTTCACCTGCACATGACGTGCAACCCCCGGCCGCTGAGGGAGAGGACACTTACACCGGGGTCAGGTCCCACCCGCCCTGCCCCCGGACTCACCTTTGGTCCTCCTTGCTTCTGCTCGACGGTCACCTGCGGTCCCCCTGGGCCCTGCTCGACGGTCACCTGTGGTCGCCCTGGGCCCTGATCGACGGTCGCCTGCGGTTCCCACTGCAGTGACTCGTCGGTCATCTGCAGTCCCACCTCCAACGCCTCATCAGTTGCCTGCGGTGCACCCAACTCCACCTTGTCTGTCACTAGTGCCTTCACTGGCTGTGGCTTCGCCGTCACCTAGGGTGACTTCAACTCCCTCCTTGCCTCCTCCGGTGTCCCCTTTACCTTCCTCCTCACCTCCTCCGGCGGTCCCACCTCCTCCCTCCTTGCCCCTTTCGGGGTCCCCTCCGCCTCCTGCCTCATGGTCGCCGAGGGTCCCTCCAGCTCCAGCCTCGCGGTTGCTTGTGGTCCCTGCTGCTCCTGCCTACCTGGTTCCCCCTGCCCTTTGTTTCTTTGTCCCTTGGTTTGGTTCCCCCTGTGGATGGTTTCCCCGTGTCTGCTCCCCGTTTGCCTGGTCCCCCTGTACTCCCTTTTGGTCCCTCTCCCCCCTGGGTCGGTGTCCTCCCTGTCAGTTCCGTCCCTTTTGTTGGTCTGTTCCTTGGTTGTGTTCCCCCTGTGCCTTTTCCTTGGGTTTCCCATGGTTCTGTGTTCCCGTCTTTGGTGCCCCTGTGTGTGTCTGCATTCCCCGTGCTTTGTCAGTTGCTATCTTGGTTGATGTTTTTGTCCCTGTACTGCGTTTCGGTCCTGCTCCTGTGGGTTCGGTAATGTTTTTTGCATTCGTTTCCCCCAGGTGCCCTGTGTCCTGTCGTGTCCCTGGTTTGGTCCCTTTGGTTCCTTTAGGCACGCCTGGAGTGCGCGCCTTTGAGGGGGATCCTGTCCTGCCCCGATCGCCCTGACCTTCCCGTGTGCCATGCCCCCCTCTCTACCTTGGTATCCCTGTGTTCCCAGCTGTTTCAAGTCCAGTTGATTATTGTGGTGTATTTAAGTCCGTGTCAGAATCTGTTTTCTGTTGATGTTGTTCCATGTTCCTGAGTGTTTCTATTCCAAATAAACCCCGTGTTCACCTGATTTCCCTGGCTCCTCTGCCTGCGTCCCCACTTTGTGTCAAAACATAAACTTCTTGATTATGTTGCGCACGGTGGACAAAGGCACATGAAGATCTCTGGAGATGGACTAGTAGCCTTGAGGTTGTTGATATTTTTCCACAATTTTTGTTCTCAAGTCCTCAGCCAATTCTCTGCTCTTCTGTCCTGCATGCTTAGTGTGGCACACAGATACACAACAGAAAGGTTGAGTCACCTTTTCTCCATTTTAACTGGCTTCAGGTGTGATTGCTATATTGCCAGCACCTGTTTCTTGCCACAGGTGAGTTCAAACGAGCATCATATGCTTGGAATAAAATGATTTACCCACAATTTTGAAAAGGTGCCAATATTTTGTCCGACCCATTTTGGAGTTCTGTGTGACATGATTCGGCTTTTTTCTCTGCTTTTTTGTGTTGATCCAATACACATAAAGGAAATAAACATGTGCATAACAAAACATTTGTAATTGCAACAATTTTCTGGGAGAAATGGTGCATTTTCTTGAAAAATTTCAGGGGTACCATGACTGTACATAAAAATCAACTTCCTCATGCAGAAGCTGATCTGGTCAATGTGGAAACCAAACATATGCCCTTGTGTGTATGAATAAAACATCACTACAGGCAGTCCCCAGGTTACCGATGGGATTCCGTTCCCAAAGTCTGTCTTTAAATCGAATTTGTAGGCAAGTTGGAACAATAACAACACTGTACACAAAGATAATAATTTTAATATACAGTAATAACAGTAATTACCTATGGTACTGTGCCATCAAACAAATTTTTATTATGATAGGAATGGACTGCCGTAAAGCCTAAGTACGATTTATCGGTTAGTCAGATGTTCTTAGCCCTGGGACTCTGCGTACCCTAATCCATAAAGTTGCCGCTGTGTTACATACATTTGACCACAAGAGGGAAGCTTATTTCAGAGAAAGAATAATTTTACATGATGTCACTCTGAAAAACAGGGATTTTCTACTATAGGGAGGACAAATAAAGTAATAATATAGTGTAGTTACATGCCTTTGAAGAGTCACTTAAGGTTTCACTGTTTACAATCCAGTGGCAGTTTACATCTGTCTTTCAGTATCTTGTCAGGGTCATAGGAGGGCCAGGAGTTTGTTCCAGACACCAAATGATGCAGGCTGGGATACACCCTTAATGGGGACACACACAGAAATTTAGAGACGCCATTTAGCCTAACTACATGTCTTTGCACTGCTGAAGGACACTGGAGTATGCAAAGGAAACCGTGTGTAAGCAGCAGACACACACAGCACCGGCAGGATTTGAGTCCCAACCCCTCAGCTGAGAGAAAACAGTGTTACATGTAGAGCTACAATGACAAAGTTTAGTGTTCATTTAAAAAAGATGGTGAATAGCTCTGGTTATTATGCTGGTCCTCTATACTTAATTGCACCAAGGACCTGAGTATTTCCTAAACTTAAGCTTACCAGACATGCAATGTGAGACTGTCATGATTCCTAGGAAACATCACACGCCACCTCATGACAATGACCTGACCTCCACTGTGCTTTTATCTATTTATTTTTTTGTCAAAGGAAAGCTACTTAAAAATAAATATTTAACTGCAACAGAACAACTAATTTTGATTTGTTCGGCAAATTAGTGCTAATTGGTACTTCTTCACTCAGTAGGAACATAAACAAAATATTTTTAAGTTTAGTATTAAAAGGCAATGAAGTGATTTATCAGCACTGCCACACATAATAGGCTAAGGGCTGGCACTGCAGTTTCCTTATTGGCACTGCCACACATAACAGTGTAAGGGCAGGCACTGCACAACCTTTATCAGCACAGCAATACATAAGAGCGTAAGGGCAGGCACTGCACAACCTTTATCAGCATTGCCAGACATAGCAGCGTAAGAGCAGGCACTGCACTTCTTTTATCGGCACTGCTGCCCCCCCATGCCCTCACCTCTGACCACATTGCTCCTCAGTCAGGACATCCAGCTTCCGTCTTTCCAAACATGCAGCCCACTCAGCTGCTGGCAACTGTTCCCCAGCACCAAAGAAACCCAGGACAGATGCAGCAGCCGCATTCTCACATTCCGTCTGGGCCGAACTCCGAGGCCGGACATCCCCACAGTGAGATTAGGGGTGTCCTTGTATTCCAGTCTGATACCAGCTGGCTGCCCCTTTATTAACACAAGCGTCAAATGCCATGGTAATAATGAAGCGAGAGGCCTCACCTCTGTCAGTGTGCTTTAATATTGGTTTTACAGTGCCTGGCAGAAATTAAACAACAAAGATGATTTTTGAAGTGCTCATAGTAAAACATGTTATGGAAAATATATATCTTTTTAAGATGCCAAATGTGTGTTTGTGAATTCCTGTATTCCCATTTATACTGCGAATGATGTTTTGTCATTATGAAGCCATACGAACTGTACATTCATTTCTAAATTCATTACACTGAATAGAATAGGGGGACTTATTTATTCCCCTGAGGAATCTGGGAGTCTTGTGTACCCACCTTGCTTTCTATGAGAGACAGAGACATTTGCATATACAGCTAACAGCAGGTTTTGGGGTCAGAGTGCCTGGGAGGCAAGCATCCAGCACCCCAGGAGTAGGTGGGGCCTTGTTCAACGGTGATAGGATAATTGACGGCTACTGGATTGAAACCCACCGCCTTCCAGACACAGATGCCCAGTTTGCTGAGCTACACACTAATCAAGCCCATGATGATTCTTGCTGTCCCACCTACCTATCAGACCGGCAGGGAAATGCACGGGACGGGTACAGGCTAATGCCCTCAGACCGGCAGGGAAAGGGACGGGTACAGGCTAATGCCCTCAGACCGGCAGGGAAAGGGACGGGTACAGGCTAATGCCCTCAGCCCGGCAGGGAAAGGGACGGGTACAGGCTAATGCCCTCAGCCCGGCAGGGAAATGCACGGGACGGGTACTGGCTAATGCCCTCAGACCGGCAGGAAAATGCACGGGACGGGTACAGGCTAATGCCCTCAGACCGGCAGGGAAATGCA